>JBBYHK010000002.1:416898-648361 GCA_038382065.1 Adansonia grandidieri | reverse complement strand
GATCATTTACCAATGCTATATATGGTGGATATAAATGCATTTTATCATATTCATAAATAAACTATATATTTATAGCTCTGTTCAGACTATATCCACTATAATCATATTCATATGCACTATAGCATACACTAAATACCAAATGAGATCACATAAAATTATATAGTCACATTTAGATCTCCAAATCCTTGTGGTCAAATTAATGACTACTATGTTACACATTCTCAATAGAAGATTTTACTTTCATAGTAGAATAGTGACCATAGTATAAAAGCTTTTGCTTTCCCACTATTCTACTTTGACTAGAAAAAATTGATCATGCAAATAATATATGACTTATATCATTTCGAGTCAAAACCACTTCTATATTGATAATAAATTTTGTAAAATAGTCCAACATTTGATTTCATAAAAACAACATAAACTCATGTGACAAATAATAAAATAGGTTAAATAATCATAATTTTATTTAACCCTTTTAATATGGACTATCAAAATGTGTAACCAAATATAAAACCCATTTAGGCTTATGGTTGTTTTAAGCCAACCAAAATAATCTATCTTATATGTTCATCTATATAATAAACTTTCATTTAGTTTATATATATATATATATATATATATATACTTGCCAATAAATATATATTTTGTAAGTAAAGTTTATAGTAACTTTTTCATATTACCCTAACAGATGTCTCATTATAAGCTATAGAGACTTTAATACAACTTAATAACTATTCAAAAATTAAAAATTTTACATATAGATAATTAATTTAAATAAAAGTTCACAAAACTATACCTGGATGTGGAGCATTATGAAAACTTGAGCCGCCATTTATTGTCTCTTTTATCACTTCAATTTATTTACATTACAAATTTAATTAAATATATAAAAGGAAAAATAAGTATCTAATGCTTCATAACATGCTTTTTACATGTATCGTTTTTACTATTGCCATGTCATCCCAAACATTTGTATCTTAACATGCTTATGTTAGGCAATGGTTCATTAAATGCTAGGTCTTGCACCTTGCATTGTATCCTCATTCACCTTCAATCAAATTTCTCGTAAAATTACACAAATAAAACCTTAAAATTGTTAGTACGTGGGGAATCAAAAAATACGAAAAATTGATGAAGGCTTCAAGGCATGTAGCAATGCCACTTTCTTTAAGGTTTTATTTGCCTCCACCATTAATTAAGTATGCAAAAGGGTTACTAGCGTATAAACCTCGAGGATACAATGAAGCCCTATGATTGACAGCGTTTTGCATTCACGACATCAATCCACTATGCACTAATCAATGTGTGACAAAACTACCAAAATTCTATTGTAGTTTTCTATCTATATTTCTATCTATGTTTTCCAAATGAGAAGGGTTTTATTTATAGGCAAAAGAATGACTCTTCACAGGGACATAACTTTTTTTAATACTTGTCCATTTGGATAGTCACACCACTTGGTAAATAACCAAGTAACATTACTCTTAATTAAATAATTAAGAGACATTACTTTGAAGACATGACTTTTCATTATTTTGAAAATGTTCCAACAAATGTGAAGTAATACAGGCTTTAAGCTAGCTTAAAAACTGACAAGGAAGTTCAAGACTGCCAAAGTGTTAAGAAGGAAGTTCCAATCAACTGAATCAAAGGCTTTGCATCAAATGTATTGATAGTGAGCCTGGGAGACACCCGTTTGGTATGATAACCTTTAACAATCTCTTGTGCCAAGAGGATGCTGTCACTTATGTTCCTGCCTTAAGTGACAGCAGTCTGATTGGAATTAATCAGTTTAGGCTGACATGGTTTGAGTCCACTAGCAAGTTGCGATGCACTTGTACACAGTATTGCAACACGAGATTGGTCTAAAGTCAGTCATCTGTGCAGGGCTTTGAACTTTGGGAACAGAAGTAATGTTAGTAGAGTTCACAACCTTAGGTAGGTTGCCCGTTTGGAAGAATGAAAGAACTGCTCCAGTAAAGTCGTCTCCAATTATGCTCCAAGCATCTTTGAAGAATGGGCATTAAAACCATCTGGGCCAAGCGTTTTATCTTTATGGAGTGAAAATAGTGTTTGTCGTATTTCAGCAGGCGTAACCTCAGCTTGTAATAAAATCCTGCTGTCGTCTCGAGATTCCTTTGTTTAGTATTTGTTGCAGCTCTTTCACGGAACATCCTTTAACATTAGAGTCAGGTGAGCGAATGCAATTTTATTTATCATTTTCAATATATTCGATGAAAATATTAGTATACATAATAACCTTAAATAAAGCATGGGCTCATTAGCAAAATCAAATAAATAAATAAACAAATAAATAATGCATTTGTCAATTCTGCAGTAGTTGTCAATTGACCTCAGCAGTGTCATTGCAGTGGCAACTGATGTTACAACATTTGTAGAGAGAAAAAGGTAGAAAAAAAACAAGAACAATAATAATAAAATCTGAAATAGAGAGCAATCAGTCAATGTTCATATTCCTATTTTCAATCAGTTATTCAATCAGATTTTCGTTTGAATGATATAATCCCTGGGTGTATTCATTGAATCTCAATCTCAAAATTAGGTTTTGATTCCTTCACTAATCCAGAAAAGACTGAAAAGGAAAGTTTGCCAATCTGCTTCAGCATTTGGAAATAATTGGCACATGGTTGATGATTCAATCAAAAGAAGAAAAATTGAGCTTTCCATAGAGGCATTAACATGTGTGTGATTAAAGGCACATGAATAATTTAATTGCTTAGAGGCCCGCCAGTATGGCAAATCACCACAAGCTTTTAGTCATCTAAACATGATAGTTCCAAAAACATGTTCTTCAATTCATTCATCCAATAGGGGGATTTGAAAAGGTTCCATGAGACAAACATCTATGAATCCAAAGGTAAATAGCTTTCAAGTGCCCAATGTGACTGTCAGCCATGTTTTCCGAAAGGCCCCCACCTGCAAATGTGTGATCCCAACATGCTTACTCAAAGGCTAAAAGCGAGGAAAGACGATATGGGTGAGCCACGTTTTACGAAAGGCCCGACCTGTTATTTCGGTCATCCTCTTCTGGTCCTCTTTTGCTCTATTTTTTCGGAAAGTCCCCAGATTCCTAAAAACTGACACGGGCAAAAAAGGACTCAGCACAAACAGTTACCATGGGGCAGAGCTCCTCTCTCAGAAATCTCAAGGGCGGTAGGACCCTTAATTTTAAAGATAATAAGATTATTCTCTTGAAACAAGAGATGGTGTTCAAAATAATACGATTTATTCTCTTGAAAATGGCAAGCATGGACTCATGGGAGTTATGATAAAGAAACCAAATGCTTGGATCCTTCTCATCTTCTTCAAACGGTACTGCAAATTAAGGTTTGAAATATCAAATGCATCGATTGATGCTTTCAATCTGTAAGCAAAAGAGCGTTCCAACACAGAGAAGATTTGTCAAAGGTACCTCATTGCAAAAGCCTTATAAAGCATATGCTATACAAGGTAAAGCACAATTCCAATACAAATGCAATTGAAATCTTAGTCTTATAGCGTATAAAATCAAAGAATCGAGAATTCACATACGAAGAAAAGGTGATACTAATTACTCATTAAAATTGCGAAAAGCAGCATTAATTTAAATTCCGAATACGCAGGACCACTTGGTAAAAACTACAGTAGTCGGTTTCAAATGTCAATGGTCGTCCAGAATATGCAATTCAAATCCCTCTTCACGGTACCACACATTGATCTCGAGAAATACAATGGCCTACAAAATGTACAAGTATTATACATCAAGAAAGCATCAAAGCTAATATTTTCGACTTTGATCCCATACACAAAATTCTAAGCAAGTTTAAATCAAGCAAACAATGGAAATCAAATATTTAATTTAACTGTGCATAGTGGGCCTACTTGGCCAAACTAATTGGGTTGTTATGCTCAATTAGTAACAGCGTGGGCCTCGTCAAATCAAACAAATTGCTGTAGTGGTCTCAATAAAGAAGATGTGACGAGCAAAAAGGGCCCAAACCATTGATATCAAGAATGAAAACCCTAGGAGGATTGTAGATAATTTTTATGCAAGTCAATGTTCACATTTATAATACCGTATATACTATAATGGTCCAAGTCAAGTACAAATCCTAAATGTTAAAAGTTAAAATTTAGAATGTCTATTAAACAAAACTATAATGTTGTGCATGCTTATAACTTAAAACTTTTTTTTTCAAACCTTTTCAAATATTAAACAATATTTTAAACCTAATCTTATAGATTAAAATACCTTTGGACAAGGCTTCATTTAGATGGACAGCTAACACAACTTCGTCCAACAATGTTTCAAGAGGTCAATGGGATTTCAATCGGATTTGTCATTCATTCAAATGAAACCTTAAAATTTATTAAAAATAATGATACGTCATACACTTCACATAACTTCATTAATTATTAAACATCATTATTCAGACTTATTTAACTTTGTTATATGCAACAATCCATGGTTATCTCTCATTTCATAAACTAATGCATCTGATTAATTACCAAAAAGAAATTTTGAACTGAGAAAATTTTACTGTCATTGCTCATTAATATATTAACATCTGTTAGACTTGTATAATAATCAAAAAGATAAATGGTTTTACCAAAGACTTGGGGATAAAGGGGTTTGATTTGGCCCTTACAAATAAACATAATTTGACTAATAACCTTTTCCTTATTTAAAAAATTTCAAAGTGTTATTCATGAAGCAAAAAAAAAGTTTAAAAAATGTGGAATATATAATATTGCATGACTAGAAGACACCAAGCATAGCAATCCGTAGAGCATTTTGTTGTACATATTCTATGTTTAAAGAATAGAAATCGAATTAATTTTTCTTATTGAGAAAAAAATTGCATAAATTAAAAAGGGCAATAATTAATAACATTTGGCAAAGGAAACATATAATCTTAATGATCTAAACAAAAACAAAAACAATGGTTTTCTTTGACCAAGGTTCATGAACTATACATACATATATATGTGTACATACACACAAGAAATTATTTGATTTTAAATTTCAGAAATGAGATTAGTTGGGTGACGTTTAACTTTACGTGTATTTAAATGAAAAACTAATTTAAAAAAGAAATAAAACATTTAAAAATCTCTTAATCCCATTTATGAAGTTAAAAAATTCTACTTTCAATATATGAAAATGGACTCTTTATATATATATATATATATATATATATATAATATACATGATATACATGATATTCAAAGATTGGAAGCCGAATCAAGGCAGAATCAATTTATATACCATACATTGTTATGCATTTCGAGGAAAACATACATTTTTCATGAGGGGAAACAGATCTCAATTTCCGAGCAATTAATTTCATTGACAGCCAAAACCAGCAGTGTAAAACATGGAGAGCAAAAAAATAAATATATATATTATATATATTTTGAGCATGTAGAGGAGGAATGTCGAAGCATAGATATGATTTTTCAATATTTAACAAAGGTTTTTTTTTTTTTTTTTGGAAAAAAGAAAAGAAACTATTACAACGTAAAAATCTTCAACTACAACATCAAAATTCTATCCTAGTTGGCTAAACCTAAAACTTTTGGTGATTTGATTTTTTTTTTTTTTTTCACAGGAAACTTAAACGAAGATCCAATGGTGGATGATCCATTTCTGGGTTACTGATTGTATAAGGACATGTTGATGTTTCCCTACACTCGTTCGCATGGAATCTCAGCTTCTCTTGCCCGGTTTCATCAAAGGAATTTAAAGGGAAAAGTTGTAAAGTCTCAATAACCCTTTGATCAGACTGATATTCCTTAACCTCGAAAAACCCTGTAAAAATCAAAGAAAGATAAATAAAAATAATCAAAACTAATGAAAATTGAAAATAAAAAAAGACAAAAACCTACGTTTTGAAGAAGAAATCTTGTTGTTGTTGTCTTTGGAAATGAAGTCATTTTCACCTATAGAGACTTTCCGACGCTTTTGTCTTTCCCTAGCTTTATGATTCTGAAACCAATAAAAAACATTCTTGCTTTCAATCTTCCCGTAAAAGCTAAGCTGAGTTGAAATCTTCTGGATTTGATCAGTGCTTGGAGTTCGAAGTCCCGACCTGAACAGGTCAGTTAAAACCTTAACCTGTTCGGTCGTAGGGTTCCATCTCCCACACTTAGTTCCACTGCTTCCATTATTCCCATTGCTGCCACGAACACTCCCCTTAATGCAAAACCCTGACAACCCTTCGTCCATTTCCAAATCCTTTCAAAGACACAAAAGCAAATCTAAAAACTCAGAATGTTCTTTCTTTTTCTTTGCTTTTTTCTTCAGTTTCTGAATCTGAACTGACAAGACACCAGTTCGTGTGTTACATATATATAAGAAGAAAAAGGTGAACCCTATATAAATTAACTCAACTTTCTTGTAGTTATACTTTTGTTGCTGTTGTTTTTTTTTTTTTTTTTTTGGGCTTATTAGTTATCAAAGCAAAGTAGAATCAACCCTCTTTATTTATTTGATTATTTTATATCAGTTCTGCTTTGATTTTAGGGTTCATGAGATTGATTTTTATGAAGGGTTTCGATTTGATCGTCTGGTTTTTTGTGCAAACTGAGAGAGAGACATGCGTAAAAGCTGCCACTGTTCAAACACTTTGCACGTATAGAAAGAGAGTTTTGTGTTTTTCAGTAAAGTGTTACATTTTCCACTATAAATTAAATATAAATTATTTTATTTATTTTGTTTGTGCATGCCTTAATTAATGGAGATCTCCACTATATAGTCCAACACCCACCACGACATGTGAATAATCCAAGATGTGCTTCGAAATTAATTAGTAAATCTATGCTAAATAATGCAATAATGTTTCAATCTTTTATATTGTTAAATTTCGAGTGGTGGTCTAGCTAAGCAGGAAATTTGTTTTAATTAGGTAGGGAAAATTTCAATCAAAGTAGTATACTAGTCAATGACTTTACAATTACTCCTTTAGATAAGAAATATAACATATATATTTAATCAACTCAAATCATGCTACATGTATCTATGTGATCGTATATTCATATATCAACTATATATTAAATGAAATCATACAATATGTATATATCAATTATATATTAAATCAAATATCTTATGCTTTGTTTGGATTTAAATTTAAATTCTAAAAAATGCACAATCTTTTATGCAAATCTAATTTATTCGAGATTTTATTTTCAAACCATTCGTCACTTTATAACTAATATATTGTTTTCCATTTCCATATGGTTCAATAATCTTATTCAAAAATTAAAATTCAAATCTAAAATACATGCTTAATTCTTTCATATATATATATATATATATATATAGAAAAGATGTAACAATATTATAAAGCCATGGAAAGTACTTGGTAGTTTTTCCTTTACATGACTGACAAAGAACATTGATGCAAGTGAAAGTCAAAGTTCACATTGTTTGGATCCTCTTTGGAGGGTTTTGTGATCGAAACTACTGACAGAGATACTGAGTTAGGTTGACTCAATGAGTAGTACATTTTGTCAGTCAAAAAAATAAATAAATAAAGGTTTTGAGGGATTTTTGTAATTTGCAAATACTAACCTTCTTTTAAGGAAATGGGAACACAAACTAGAAGACAATAAAGCCACCAAAATTGAGATTCGAGGGAGACAGACAACTCATGACCAGCCAAAAAAGTTGAAAAATGCAACTTGGTTTATCTTATGTCATTGTGCTTCCTGTCTTTAGGCAACTATATCTCTTTTTTTACTTTTTGTTTTGATTTTTTAAAACTCATTTATATGGTTTGCTTTATCTTCAAATTTAGGGCAATTTAAAAAAAAAAAAAAAGAAAGAAATTGATCAGTTTTGATCTTAGGATAATCTCAAAAAAGTCTTTGCTTTGTAATTTAGGGTGTGTTCTTCTGACAACTCACCAAATTTTGAAATGTGGGGGAGAGAGATGACATTACTTTGGAGACTTTACATGGCACGGGACTTGAAAATTTTGGTTCAATATAAGGAATATGGCTCTCCAAAATGAAATTATAATTACTATTATTATTATTATTTTATGAACAAACTAAATTGAAATTCGAATCTGAGCTTTTAATCTAGTTGATGTAGAAAAATGCATTCTTAAAATCATTCTAAAAAAAGATTATAAGATCCGGACAAAGCTGGAAGACAACATTTTTGTATTATGAAAAAATGATGTAAATTAGGGCAATCTTCAATAGTTGTCATATATTTATTAGTTCTTTGGCCTCGGTAACATTCATCAAAGATTAAACTTGATAGAAGTCTAGCTAGATTCAGATTCACATATCTTGCTTGAGTCAAGAAATAGAGGGCAAAAAATTATGTATTTGGGGGTGCTTTTTCTTTTTCTACAATTCCCAAAGGTGTTTCCATGAACAAATTGAAACACAAAATTTGTCTCTTAGCACTTGACAGTGTCGTTCTAACTTCTAGGCAAAATGTTAAATGCCATTTAATAATAATAATAATAATAATAATAATAATAATAAAAAACATATTTTGGAGTTATACAAACCTAATCCTTTTCTTTGAATTTCCACCCTTCTATTAAACTTGAATTTCTACCCTTTGAACACTGCCGTCACTGTGTCACACCTAACATAATTTAATCCTTCTGTTTTAGCCTTTTTCAAGTTGTTACATCTGTTCAATATAATTTAACCCTTCTATTAGAAAAACTTATTCATGGATCAGGGTCGTGGCTTGAATTTTTTCTAATCTCTTGTTCAATTTTAATTTGAATCAATTTAAGCTGGCTTACGATCAATTTTATTATTTAAAAAATAAAAAATTATTTTATATTAATATTTATATATTAATATAATTAAATTTAAATAAAATAATTTTTATTAGTAAATAATAATTCGAATTTGATCGGATCTTATTGTAAAGATTTTGTTCAAAGCTGAGCATGTATGGATCGAGCTTATAAGATTAAACAAGTAACCTCATCTTTAAACATATTTAATTAAAATTAAAAATTAAATATTTTATCAACAAATCACATATTTTTATTCAGATGCTTTTAAAATGTATTAATCCTAGTATTTAATTTAATATATAGTTAATATATGAATATTCGATCCTCGATCATGTTCAGAGACTATAAAAAAAAGGAAGCAGATCGAATAAAACTAACAAGCAGTCCAAAGGAGTGAGATTGGGAAACGAGCCAAAAATGGATGGGTATGATTGTCGGGCTTTGAAGTATCCACGTAGATCCTAAGGACAAGTAAATCCAACATTTAAAGACAAAACGGCAAAAGGAAAATGTTAAAATCAGTGAGAAACTAACGAGGAAAACCTAAGCTAAAGCTAACGCAGAAGCTAAGACCTAAAGGGTTTTAAAGATTACTACATATTAATTAAATTTATTAGAAACAGAAAGAGAAATATTAGGCACGCGTGAAATCTAGGCCGCCCCCAAGTTTCCCGACGCCTTTATTTTGGCACTTTTTGCCCTGTCTCCACTGCTCTTTGTCGGTAAATACATGAATTCCCACTAAAGCAAAATGGAGAAACTGTACTTTGGAAGATGATGATCTAATTAAAAAGGCAATTAATTAAAGTGAAAAAGGTGGGGATGATCATCTGATAACAGGCAGTGTAATCAGGGGCGAGAAACATGTATATTCGAGAGACCCAATCATATGAAGCATTTATAAAGCAATGACAGCTTAAATGCTGGACATTACATGACAGTGTATTGGGGACATAGCTAGCTATACATGGGTTGTTGATGATGACGACCAATTACAAGACAATCTCCCAAGTTCCCTTTTTTTAGCTCGAGGCCTTTTTTATGGGTTGAAGTGGGTTTTTTTTTATTTTTTGCTTGCTTAAGGAGATTAGATGGTGTGGAAATGAATCAACATTAAACGGAAATTCTTTTTTCATGCCTTTGCTTTATCAATTACATTTTGCTACATTGTATACAAAGAAAAAATGACACATGACAAAACAAAATTGGTGGGTAAAAAATAAAAGCACAGAAAAAATGCAGAAGATAGCTATTCATCAAAATTAAACCTAAGGCTAATTTCTTTGCGTTAATCCCTTTATAATGTTTTAAGTATTGAAACTTCGATGTACACTTGAGCAAATAAATATGATAAAACATGTAGTTATTCTTGGAGTCTATTTATATGTGTAAATCAAATAATTTCTGAATAAAATATGTCATTCACATTAATAAACTATTATCAGTTTATCACATAAAATGGGGAAAAAAATCTGAAACTAATAGCATTTGCCCTACATTTAGATGTTGAAAATCAATAGAAGATTCAAATCTCTTTGTATTTTTTGATGGTGCATAACCCATAAATATATATATATATATATATATTTAAAATCGAACTCCGAACTCATATTCTCGTAGTGATAAACCATTTCAGTTATATCTTAAGTTTACCCCGGATTCTCAGTTTAGGATGATTCCATTCATGAATAAAAACTTTACAGCAAAAGTAAACAAGACTGCTAAAGAAAAAGGCAGGAATTAAAAACAAATTTTAGTTTAGTTTCACTGAAGCAAGGATATAGTTTAAGAGAAGCACCTTAGCAACTAACAGGCAATTTCACCGACTTATCATATTTCAGTGTTCGTGTCTTTGTGTCTGACATATATTTGCACATGAGTGTGAGCATATGATCCTTAAATGATCCTCCAAATACATGAAAGAGACTAAAAAAAGAAAAAATTAAATGCTCACAACTAAATCCGAATAACATAGCTAAAAATTACACAAACTTTCAGAAAAAAATGGCCACAACGCACAAAGTATAACTTTTGCTTAGAAGGAGCAGATGAATTAATCCGTTGCAAATAAGTTACAGGATCTGCGCAGCCGTGTTCAATTTTTCTGCTAAGCTGAGTTGCGTCCTAGTGAGGCTCGACAAGTATAGTAACAGCAACTGATCCTGCAAGAGCCACGAGAACTCGAGTCAGACGTGTAATGTAACGTTCGTGTAAAGACGGGATCTTAACACTCAAAAAAGAATAATTTAGTACCTTAAACTTACCTGAATATTATCATTCACAAGCTTATCAAAAGCTGGAGGAGATAGTTTAGGTAAGGAAGCTACTATATCTGCTATAAATCTACCTATGATGTTATCTACTGGAACGCGCCCTGCCTGACAATCAACATGAATGTTATATAAGGCAGAAGTCGAGAAAAAAATAAAGAAGATAGAGCAAAATTACGTACCACGACATCATCAACATATTTGTAGACACCATCTATCAAAACGAATAGCCTTTTCATTGTGATTTCCATTCCTTCCAAATCATTTGGATGTTTGTCAACCGCCGTCGTTTTGAGAACGTCAACTATTTTTACAACAGATAACTTTAATAAGATACTATCAAAAGAAAAATCTTCTCAAATTACATTGAATCGAGATTGATTGTATGCGGTAACAGGTGAAAGCAAGATGATAAAAAAACATGCAGGGCAAAATTACGCAACAACTAACATATAAACATTATTCTTCACCAAAGCACTCTAGAATAAATGAAAGAGGAGGTTTGTCAACCTTCTGCTACCATGGTAGTTTAGTTATCATTCTAAACAACCCAAATAAATTATTAAAAAAAAAAAAAAGAGCATAAAAGACACATGACTTTGAACCTCAAACTTATAAGGCAGTATTAGATGCCAGCATGCATTCTCAGGATCCTTGAGTTAATGATTGGGGTGAGGATTTGATAAATTTAAAAGAAAAAGTAGCCTTTTTCAGATTAGACTAATAGGTCAGGACCCTAATGGCACATAGTCTATCCAGGAAACACACCCCACTGAGAAAAGTTTTAATAAACCCAGCTAGATCAGAAGCAATGCCATGCAATAAGGTAGGGGGACTATAAACAAGATCATATATAATATATTTTAAGTACATACATACATCCAACTCGCTCAGCTTCAACCATATGTATATCAAGAGGAATTTCTTAAAATTGAGCAGCAACTTGTCGGTCTCTAAGAGCTAAATTGACAGAAACATAAGCCTTTATGGCACCCTCTCCATTGCTAAAGCCCGTATCCACTGTCAAATGAACAGGGTTGTGTACTTCCCTAGAATAAAAATCATAGATCAATGCACTGCCGCCTGTAACTCCAAGCCCAGTAGAATACCTGCAAAGTTACACAGAATTAATGACTAAGTTAGTACTAGTATTTTAATATGCAAACTCATATTTAGCAGTCAAACAGTTCAACTGTGACAGTGGAAAAAAGAACAAATCAAAGAGAATTTTTTAATCTGAGTAGTCTTACATGTGCATAAGACGTTGATAGAACTGAGCAGCTTCAACAACTACTTTTTTTTTTTTTTTTTTCCAAAAGAAACAATAAAACTTGGCAGAGAGATGAGAATTACCATCCAACAATGACTTCTTTAGGATTCACTTTTTGGTGGGAGACTAAAATATTATGATGGTATTCGATATCCAAAGCAACCTGCAACCATACGAAATTGAAAAATTACCAAAAGCAATTAAAAAGAAGAAAAAACAACTGTGCTAAGCCTATGAAAACATGCAACCATTAGAAATACTTAGCAGACTTCAGAGTTAACATAATTTTAATTATACCACACTACTAAAAAAGTCAACTTTTTAAAGTTGGTAATGAATAACATCAATATAAATCAAACAAGCAAAGTATTGAATGTAAAAGATTCCGTCTTCATCGCCCGGACAATGGTAAGACTTAATTACTTATCACTTTACACAAAATTGTGTTCTTAACACTAGCATAACTTGAGCGAACGCAAACCTCACTGGAAATTCAAGACTAAATAACACTAGCATGCACTCTTCAAACATGATTTTGTTCTCTTTTTACGAAGTGTTCATATTTATGAAAATTATTTAAATCCAAACTAATTCAAATAATATCTGTGATCGAAGCCTATCCTCAATCATTTATATTTCTAATACTATTACGTATTAAGAAATAAATTCAATGTACAAAAAAAAAAAAATCAACTCATTTAATTCACTTAAACACACCTCAATATTGGCATCATTAATCTCTTTTTCTTCTCTTTATTTCAGCATATTGCTCTAAGAATATTACCTAATGTTCAGATGAAGCATCCACATTTAATTATAAGCAAAACAGATCTTAAGCCAAAAACAAATTTTAAAATATAACAAATTATAAAATTTCGAGGGAAAAAATTACAAAGACCTGTTCAGCGGATTCCGTGTGAGGAACTGCATAGGAGTTACGGATATCGACAGTGCCATCGGGGAGGACGCAACCGAGGAGCGTGCCGATGACGCGCTCGGCTTGGTCAGGACGTCTGACATAGCAATCGCAGATGTTAAATATGACGAGAGGGTGAACCTTTGCCGACAGGCTCACCGTTGACGGTGCACTGAACTGCAAAACGGTTTGATCGCTAGCTGCCATCTTCTGTCCCCGATCTTCTCCTTTCGGTTTCAGTGAAGGAACCGAAAGGAGAAAGGGAGTTAGGGTTTTGATTTTGTAAAAGATGATGAGATTTGGGATAGTTGGCATATCTTAGCCACATTTTGGCGCATTTTATCTGGGCCGAACATTACCCATCTTAGGCGCCATTCTGGGCCTAAAATTATCCACCGCAGGCCCAATTCTGACCTATTTGAAAGAAACAACAACAACAACAATAATAATAGTCTATATCTATATATAATTTTTAAAGCAATCCCTTCAAATCAAGGGATTGGTTCCTTTGGGGTTGGCATGTTTAAAATAATTTACGTCATTTTTTATTTTATATATTTATATCGTACTTGTTTTATGTTGTATCATAATTAAATTTAAAGTATTATATATTTATATAATTAATCTCTGCCAATCTCAAGAAAGGAAAACAAATTAAAATGCTTACCATCCTATAGAAGTTGGCTTATGTTATATTTGATAAGAGGAAAGGGAGTTGAAAGCAAAGGCCAAAGGGATCCTACTCGAGGATTACAAGCAGGGAAAAGAAGCAAGCAAGGCTGTTAGCATTGTCGGTGTGCTGAAAAAGAAAGAAATCAGATTCCGAAAAAACTACCAAAAATAAACAAATAAATAACCAATTGCTGAGGGATACAAATCCGTCACCATATATCCTAAAATCCGTCGGCATAAGTCACAGTAAGATTTATAGATAGATAAATTGAATATTTCACCACCAAGCGTGAAGATCAATTGGTTGAATGTTGTTTTAGCTTAATCAAAGGTCTCGAATTTGAGCTGTTAAGTACGCAACTACGCTTTAGGGGAGAGTTTTGTTGCCCTTATGATCTTTACCTGGCTCGAATCTGGATTAGTTGGCACCCAATGTGGGGGTCGGATACCATGTGATTCGACCAAAACAAATTGAATATTCCAGCAAAACATTGTCACTATAGGCTTTGTCAATATTGTGGCCAAACGATTAATCAATATAATGGCTGAAATTATATATATTTGCAAAGGAATAAGCAGAACTGTCCAGAGTTGTTGACATGAACCTACTTGTAAATTATAATTTATATTTTCGTGATTATAAATGTCCAGTGCCTTTCATTAATATATATATATATATATATATATATGATTGTCTGTTTTGAGGTATGAGTACCTTCTAAAATCACTACTCTGCACTTGAATATTAACTTTTAAATTATTTTTGTTGAGTGATGAAAAAAATATATATATCTCAAAGAGTAATAAAACATCTTAGATAATATTATGTTTACTTTTTTATACTTGAGACAGCTGAGATTAAATTTTATCTATTAAAATTAAGAGTATAACACTTTACAAACAAATCAAATGCCACAACTTTTGCTTATATTTGTTTAGTGCTTGTTTGGAAGGTCATACACATAAAGGCTTACCTTCTTTCAGAACTTCAACTACCACAATGTCCCATTAAGGCTATTGAGCAATCTTATCTTGTTAATAAACCAATAAATAAATAAATGAATAAATTGTTTCATGATGTGCTTAATTATTTTGCATAAAGTTTAGGTATTTAATACATTTTATCATATGTTTCGTTTATTTTTTTAATTAGTTTTATTTTTAATTTTTTAAATATACTTTTAGATATATATTATCTCAGAAATTCTATTTATTAAATCCAAAATTTTCATTAGTGAAATCACATAATTTTCGAAAGTTTATTCCTTTTCAAGAGTCAGCCTCAACGACAAAAAAGGTAACGTCAAGCCTCTAATCAAGTGGTTATGATTTAAGAAAAAATGAAAACCAAACAATTCAATACTAATCGAATTAGGTGGTGATAAATTAAGCTTTAAGGCCCAGAAATGTTTAAATGAATCAATAAACAATACAAACTTCATGTTGCAAAAGGATTCAGGATGGACTTCAAGAGCTCCATAATGCATAATTACATATTTACATTCCATTAGACAAACTAATTAATATAAATGCTCTTATGACTTATGACAAGGGAGAAAAATAGCAAATTTTTTATAAAAAACCCCGAAAATTGATTTTTTATTTTCACATCTGCATATATATATATATATATGTATATATAATGCATTAAAAATTTTATTCTCGAAGTGCTTTTCACAAAAATCGAATCTTTAAAAGGTAAAAACTTCTTTCATCACCAAATAAAGTATTATAGAAACTAATTTTAATTTACTTCATATTTATATCTACATATATATTTATATCAAACTTTATCCAAGTAATTAATTTACTTCACTTTGCCTATTTTAGTAAATATGTTCCAAGTTTTCTATGACCTTGAATTAGCGCTCCAAGCAAAAGGCACAGCAAAGAATAAACGTCAAGGTCGTCGCAAAATAATTGAAGTACTTGAAAAAGTCCAAGAAAACAGTCACTTTAGACTATTCGAAAGCAAAGAATGGAGGTGAAGAAAATGCTCTTCATGAAGAAAGGAGATGGAGAAGATAGCTATCTCAAGAGTTCAAGATATACGGTAATAGCCAGATCTGATCATCTCTCTACTCTTTCCTCTAATATTATCTATTATCATTGATTTTACAAGCTTGATTTAGCAGGTTAAATGATTGATTTTGTCTTTAAAAAAAAAATGCAGCAAAAAGTTGCAGCTTTAACTCAGCCAATAGTTTCCATGGCAGCTCAGTCTCTCTTTTCAGAGAAGAATTGTCGTTCTTGCCCATATCAAGTTCTAAACGTGGCTGACTTGGGGTGTTCTTCAGGTCCCAACACTTTTACGGTGATGTCAACAGTGATTGAGAGCACTGTGAAAAAATGCGGGGAATTGGAATGTCAAATTCCAGAAATCCAGTTTTACTTGAATGATTTGGTGGGGAATGATTTCAACACACTGTTCAAAGGGTTAACTGTGATTGAAGAGAAATTTAAGGATGTTTCATGGTTTGCCATGGGAGCTCCTGGTACCTTCCATGGCCGACTTTTCCCCCGGAATTCCATGCATCTCTTTCATTCCTCTTATGCTGTACATTGGCTCTCTAAGGTACCAAAAATGGCAACTGAAGTAGGGCTGCCACTAAACAAAGGGAAGATCTACATATCAAAAACTAGCCCTCCTGGCGTGAGCAAGGCATACCTTTCTCAGTTTCAACAAGACTTCCTTTCGTTCTTAAAATGTCGATCGCCGGAGCTGGTACCTGATGGCCGCATGGTATTGGTCATTCATGGACGAGAATCCGAAGATCCCACTGACAGAGATAGCTGCTACACATGGGAAATTCTAGCCGACGCCATATCTTACTTGGTTTCGCAGGTAAATAAAGAGCCAATTTTTTGCACTTTTTGTCCTTTTCTTTTAAATCTCAAATCTTTGTGGAATACAAAGTTAATATGAATTACTCAAACTTTGAAGTAGGGGTTCTAATTTGCTTTACAAATATAAGGCAAAACTTCAATTAAAAAAATTGAATGTTTCTATCTCAAAACATATGCCAATATCCAAAACTTCTAAAGTTACTATTTTTTTGTTCCCACAGGGACTAATTGATGAAGAGAAGTTAGACTCCTTCAATATACCTTACTATGTTCCATCAAAGCAAGAAGTTGAAGACTTAGTTAACAAGGAAGGCTCTTTCACAGCTGAGTTTGCAGACATATTTGCATTCGACACTAGAGATTTAACGCAGTCGTGCTTAGAACTTCGAGCTAAAAACTTAAGAGCTTTTACAGAGCCCATGATTTCAAGCCAATTTGGAGACGAAGAGGTGATGGAGAAACTATACAGTAAGATGACAGAGATTATGGTTCAGGATTTCAAACAGGGAAATAAATCAACCAAGGGAGTTAGTATTGTTCTTGTACTTAAAAAGATTAATTAAAAAAATCTCAGCTCATCAGCCAAATCTTTCATCGAGGGAACATTTGAAGAAAATTAACAATGTGGCAAAAGAATTAGATTACTCTCAGTTGCTATAGACAAATAAGGAGAAATCTTCAGCCAAGTTTATAACTGTCTGCATCTTTCCATTAGGCAAAACTATGTTGACATTGATGGCCACTTGTTTTATCGAAGTGTATCTGATAATCCTTAAAATAAAAAACACATGGGTTTTAGTTAATGTAATTTCAGAGATGCACCTTAGTTTGTGTAACCTTTTTTTGAGTCGGAACATCCCAAGATTTTTGTATTATGGAAACGAGTTGTTATTAAAATCCAAAAAATAATAGAAAACCGTGACCAGAACGTTGGCCAGTAGTAGCAACAACTTGGTCGACATGAAAGGAAATAAAGAGACAAGGTGAAAAGTGATGGAAAGACCATATGTTTTCCACACAATCAAAAAGGAAATATGGGACCAACAAATTATTACTTCAAAATTTACAGTAAAGCAAAAAAACATGTCATCAATGGAGGTCAAGGAAGTGCTCTTCATCAGCAAAGGAGAAGGAGAAAATAGCTGCATTAAGGGATCTTATACACTGTATTTACTCTTAATTTGACCTTTTCCTTTTACTGGAGAATTATCACTACAAGATACGAGACAACTACCGACGGTTTTTTTCCCACGAAAATTGTCAGAAAATATCTTCTTTTAGTGTATTTTGGTTGATTTTAACTAGGCTAATTTTGAAAATGCAGCAAAAAGTGGCGGCCATAAGTCAAACAATAGTTTACAAGGCAGCTCAATCTGTTTTACAAGGAAAGTCTTGTTGCCAGCAAGTTGTAAGTGTAGCTGATCTGGGTTGGTCTTCAGGCCCCAACACTTTCACAGTGATGTTAACAGTGATAGAAAGCTCGGTGGAGAAATGCGATAAGTTAAATTGCCAAATGCCAGAAAATTAAGTTTTATTTGAATGATCTGGTGGGGAATGATTTTAACACACTCTTCAAAGGATCATCTGATGTTCAAGATAAATTTCAGACTGTTAACGTGCTTTACTATGGTTGCTCCTAGTTCCTTTCATGACCGGCTTTTCCCTTGTAACCTCATGCATCTTGTGCGTTCCTCTTACAGTGCTCATTGACTTTCTAAGGTACAATCAAACTTTACTCACAAAGAGAAAATGTTATTGATAGGAAAATTTGATCAAGGAACTGACAAGAGAAAGGGGGTTAGGGTTTCGATCTTGGAAAAGATGATGAGATTTTGAACAGTTGGTATATCTTTGCCAAATTTTGGCCCGTTCTATCTGGGCTGAATATTACCCATCTTAGGCACCATTCTGGGCCTAATAATTTCACCTTAGGCCCAATTCTGGCCTATTTGAAAGAAATAATAATAATAATAATAATAATAATAATAATAAAATAATAATAATCTATGTCTATATATAATTGATTAAAGCAATCCCTTCAAATTAAGGGATTGGTTCCTTCGAGGTTGCCATATTTAATTTTTTTATGTATTTTTTATTTTATATATTTATATCGTATTTACTTTATATTATATTATAACTGAATCCAAAATATTATATATTCATATTATTAATCCAATCGCAGGTAAGGAAAAAAGGATTTTAAACACTTACTATCCTATAAAAGTTTGCTTATGTTACATTTGATAAGAGGAAAGGGAGTTGAAAGAATCATAGATAAGTTATGTTAAGAAATTAATTAAGATCTCATTTAATATTGTTGGTGGTATAACTTATAATATTAAAAATTGTGTTCCACTGCAATCTTAAAAGTTCTAATTTTTATCGGTAAAATTATAGTTTACAACCCAAATAAATAAAACAAGAAAATGATATTTATACAATTTAAAAGTTAATTTTTGATAAAATAATTTTATTTTTTTATATTTTTAAATATATATTTTTTATATTTGAAATTTTTACCGTACTTTTCACTATAATACTAAATACATAAAAAAATTTTAATCATATTTTTTCGTCATATTTTTTTTTAACAATTTTCTTTTTTCAATTCAACGTTTTCCTATGCTAAACTACCTCTATTTGTGGTAATTGCAAGTTGCAACTTTAGCACTTGTGAATCTTGCAAAGATGAAGAACCACTTTCGTCTTTGTTAGTGATAGCTAGCAAGAGATGGAAAGTTGGAGACCAATACTCAGCTGACAAAACCAGCTCAATATTTGGGAACTTTCTAAACGCATGTGATTCAGTATATACGATTATCGTATTCAGCATTTTAAACCTCAATTTTCAGCTAATCTTGAAAGAAAATTAAAGCCTATCTCAAGGGCCATTCTTCTGTAATTAGTCAGGTTGGCGACCGTCAGGATCTGGGGGGCCTTGGGAGATATGGCTATACCAAGAATATCAGCTGCTTGAACGCCACGTAATTTTAATTTGACGATAAATATTAGATACGAATATTTTTTAATATAGATAAATTTAATTTTTTAAATTTTCTTTTATATATTTGGTTTGATTTACTAATTGAAAACAAGATAACTATCAATTTTCACAACACTAAATTCTTCATGGATATAAATAGATCCCAGTATTTTTTTTTTCTGAGAGACTTATTTTTCTCTTCTATATTTTTCTAGCCTGATGAATTAAATTCATTCTTATGGCATCAATTAAATACGGAAGTTTCTTTCTTCCTTTCCTCTCTGCCTATGTTTCTTAGCTAAATGAATTAAATATGGCAGAATTCACACGTTTCCCAGCTGAATGAATTAAATTCATTCTTATGGCAATGAGGATCACATGGCTAAGAATCGACTGAGTTTAGCATATAAGTGTGGAATTCAGCATTGTTCCTGAGAATATATATATATATATATATATACATATATATAATTATTTTGAATTGCAAACAGATAAAGGAAAAAAAATAAGAAATTGTTTCATTGGAGGTGAAGGAAATACTCTTCATGAACAAAGGAGAAGGCGAAACAAGCTACGCTAATACTGCAGGATTGACGGTCCCAATCAATATGAGCTGATACCTTTTTTTTCTTTTTTGGGTCATTTAATTGTTTAATTTACGACGAATCATGTTTAAATGCAGATAAAATTTGCGGCCGTAACTCAACCGATACTTCAAAAGGCAGCTCAATCAATCTTCACAGCAAGTTCTTCGTCAACTACCCAACATGAAGTTGTTAATGTAGCTGAACTGGGGTGTGCTTCGGGTTCCCAACCTCTTGAATTTATGTCCACAATGATTGAGACCATAGTGCAAAAATGCGGCGATCTGAAATGCCAAGTGCCAGAAATCCAGTTTTTCATGAATGATTTAAGCGGGAACGATTTTAACACACTGTTCAAAGGATTATCTGTTCTTCAAGACAAATTTAAGAATGTTTCATGGTTTGCTTTCGGTGCTCCTGGTTCCTTTCATGGTCGGCTTTTCCCTCGAAACTCCATGCATCTTTTCTATTCCTGTTTCGGTGTACATTGGCTCTCTAAGGTTCAACTTCGTAATTAAGCTTTTATTTGGATTTTTTTTCTTTTACTTTTTGCTTAATTACTTGTATTGAATTTTAAGGCACCGATTATCGTCAACGAAGGAGGGTTACCATTAAACAAGGGGAAGATTTACATCTCAAAAACCAGCCCTTCTGCTGTAAGGGAGGCATATCTTTCCCAGTTTCAAGAAGACTTCTTTTCACTCTTGAAATTCCGAGCTCAAGAGCTGACACCAAATGGCTGCATGGTCTTGATATTTAATGGTCGGCTATCAGCTGATCCCGCAAACAAAGATACCTGCTATTCGTGGGATCTTCTAGCTGAGGCTTTTTCCTACCTGGTTTCAGAGGTAAAACTTTGTTTTTCTTACATCTTACTTTATTTCGACTCTTCATTTTCATTAAAATATCCATAACGGATAATGACTATGAAATGTCTGACCATGTGAAAAATCTAGATAAAAATGAACGTATATTTATATTCTGTCGCATCATCTTATATTCACCATCAAATTTAAGTAGCATAATTAAGCTTGTTTGTTCTCATTGTTGGTTCATATGTATATATATAAAGAGACTGGTTGATGAAGAGAAATTAGATTCCTTCAATTTGCCTTACTTCAATCCTTCTCAAGAAGAAGTTCAGTATCTGATTGACAAGGAAGGTTCTTTGACAACCGAGTTTATCGACACGATTGCACTGGAAATTGGGAGTAAAAATATGTGGTCAAGCCCAGAATCACGAATAAAAAATCTCAGAGGCTTTTCGGAGCCCATTTTATCGTACCAGTTTGGCGAAGAGGTGATGGAGAAGCTATATGAAAAGGCCGAACAGATCCTAGTCGAGGATTACAAGCAGGGAAAAGAAGCAACCAAGAGCGTTAGCATTGTCGTTGTGCTGAAAAAGAAAGCAATCTGATCCGGAAAACACTACCAAAAATTAAATAAATAAATAACCAATTGTTGGAGGACGCAAATCCGTACTGTATATCTTAAAATCTGTCGCTGCAAGTCTTAGTAGCATTTAACGACAGATAAATTGAATATTCTAGTAAAACAGTAACTGTCACCATAAAGAACCAAAAAATTGATGACAGAAATAACATATATTTGCTAAGGAATAAGGAGAAATGTCAAGAGTTGTGACATGAACCTACTTGTAAACTATAATTTGTTTTTTCTTGATTATAAGTGTCAAGTGGCTTTTCATTATATATATATATATATGAAATTATTATTTCACCCACTACTAGTGGAGTTAAAAAAACTTTACCAGCATAGCTAATGAGATAATATATGTTCTGTTTTTTTATTTTTTTAAATATATTTTAAAAAACATTTGTCATCTTAATAGCAGTGTTTGTTGAGTTTTTCAACTTCAGTTACAGTGCATCAAATAATTATCCTATTATATTTAATTTTTTATATTTAAGATTAAGTTCTATAATCTTTTTTGAGTCAGAACATCCCGCGACTTCTGTGTTATAAAAACGAGTTGCTATTAAAATCCAAAAACTAATAGAAAAAACGTGACCAGAACGTTGGCCTGTAGTAGCAACAACTTGGCCAATGTGAAAGGAAATAAAGAGATAAGGTGAAAAGTGATGGAAAGACCATATGTTTTCCAAACAATCAAGGGGGAAATAGGGGACCAACCAATTATTACTTCATAATTTCCAATAAAGCAAAAAAAAAAAAAATTGTTATCAATAGAGGTCAAGGAAGTACTCTTCATGAACAAAGGAGACGGAGAAAATAGCTGAATTAAGAGATCTTATACACGGTATTTACTCTTAATTTGACCTTTTCTTTTTACTGGAGAATTATCTCTACAAGAGACGAGACAATTACGGACGATTTTTTTTTTCGACGGAAATTGTCGGAAAAGATCTTCTTTTAGTGTATTTTGGTTGATTTTAACCAGGCTAATCTTGAAAATGCAGCAAAAAGTGGCGGCCATAATTTAGACAATAGTTTACGAGGCAGCTCAATCTGTTTTACAAGGAAGTCTTGTTGCCAGCAAGTTGTAAATGTAGCTGATACGGGTTGTTCTTCAGGCCCCAACACTTTCACAGTGACGTTAACAGTGATAGAAAGCTCGGTGGAGAAATGCGGCGAGTTAAAATGCCAAGTGCCAGAAATTCAGTTTTTTTTGAATGATTTGGTGGGGAATGATTTTAAAACACTCTTCAAAGGATTATCTGATGTTCAAGATAAATTTCAGACTGTTAACATGCTTTGCTATAGTTGCTACTGGTTCCTTTCATGGCCGGCTTTTCCCTTGAAACACCATGCATCGTATGCGCTCATCTTACAGTGTTCATTGACTCTTTAAGTTACAATCAAACTTTACTCGCAAAAAGAAAAAGTTATGGACATGAGAATTTGATCAAGAAACATAAAAAAAAGTTGTAAACAGATTGCCTTTAAGCAATAACCTAGGTTGCTCTAACTCTTATTTTTCTTGAAGTATTTATATCAAATGCATATCCGAACTTGAACATAAAGATATGATCTCTTAAGAACTTTTTAATACATGAAAATCTTAAAAGAAAATTTAATATATTCGCATATCTGACACTCACACCCGAAGTCATCGTAGCATAGGCAATACTAGGCCAATTGATGTTAGTTCTGATTAAATATGTAGGATGTATCATAAATTAAATTTATCTAAAATGCATGAAACAGTGATCATTAGTACTAATTTACATTGATTACTTCCAATGAACTAATCAAAAGGCACCAAAAGTAACAAGTGAAGGATGAGTGCCGCTAAACAAGGAGAAGATCTGCAGCTTTCCTGCGCTGACTCAGGCATACCTTTGTTAGTTTCAAGAAGACTTCGTTGTTTTCTTGAAATCTTGATCTCCGGAGATGGCGCCTGATGGCTGGCTCGTTTTGATAATTCGCCGAATCTGCAGATCCCACTTGCAAGGATAGCTGCGTGTTTTCATAAGTAAAACACAATCTATGTTACTCAAACTTGAGTGTGAACATATCTTCGATACAATTGTGTTTAATATTTTTTAAGATTTTCATGTATTTAAACAATCTTTACAAAATCATATCTTCGTATTTATATCTAATATCACTTATATTTTTCATTTAAATAGAAATAAGTACTACCACAAAAGGAAAGATTTCACAATTAAATTAGACAACTTTCTGGAGAATTTTTTGCTTAATCAAGTTATGTACTCATTGTTGATTCACAGTGTCTCATTGATGAAGAGAAATTAGATTTTTTTCAATATACCATACTATACCCCATCCCATGAAGAAGTTCAGTTATTGGTGGAGATGAAAAGTTCTTTCACAGCCGAGTTTATGGACACAACTGCAATAGAGACTGCAGATCAAAATGTATGGTCTGGCCCTAAATGAAGAGCCATAAGACCTTAGAGCCTTTACTGAGCCCATGGCTTCAGAGCAGCTTGGAGAGCCTGTTATGAACAAGCTATACGATAAAGTTGCAGAGATTCTAGTTGAGGATTTCAAGCAAGGAAAACAATCAACCAAGGGTGTTAGTATTGTTGTTGTGCTTAAAAGAAAAAAGGAAAGAAATCTGACCTCAGCTGAGCTGAGTTTTTGTCATTCGGGATAATATAATATTTAGGAAAAAGAATCAAACTAATGACATTTGTAATAATTTAGCAGAGTTATGACACAGGCACTGTGTTTTTTTTTTTTTTTTTTGAGTGGCTATAGAAAACAATTGCTCTAAGACAAGTGCAAAGCGTTGAGAGTTGGGACAATGACAAACTGGTTAATTAGCATCTAGTATTGTGCTAGCAGAACCTAAAACCAAACTTTAGCATATGTCATCTGGTAGCATGTTTATTCAATTTTTTATTTTTTTAATATTTATATTTGATATTTATATTTAACATATATTTAAATATAAGTATAAAGATATAATATTTTAAAGATATTTTAAATACATCAAAAAAATTTATAAAAAATTGAATATATCAATATTAAATATATATCTAATACTCATATCCGAATCTAAATAAAATAATATAATTAATGCATGGTATTGACGAATTCACCTGCAAATGAATATTTAATTGAATAATTCATATATATATATATATATTTCACTAGTAAATTGATGTGATTAATTATCATATCCAAGAAATTAGTGACTATATTTTTATGCATTTTGCAAGTAGTTGCTTTCTTATCTCAATTATCATCATATCACTATCACATATTCACACCTACTGCTGCAGTATAATATAAGAAAGAGACAAATCAGGCCAAGTCAATTTTTTCATAATTTAGAAAAAAAAAGCCATGAAACCGGGTTTTGGTTGGTTTTATTATGAAAATGGCATTTCACCAAATCACAGCCATACAAATGCAATGGCCACTTACTTTCAGATGGGTCCATTGCCCATCAGTACCCTCCCTTTTTCAGCTTTTAGAAAAAAAAAAAAAAAAAAAGTAAAAAGGATAGAATATTGGAAGGCTCCCCATTGGAATATATTACATTTCTTACATACAAATACACAGGCAAACAAACGAAAGAAAAATGCAAACAAACTGAAAGGGTGGGTGGAATTTTAATTTCCTTTTTTTTTTTTAAATTTTATCTTAAGATCACAATCATATGGTCATTTGAGCTGATCACTTTGATTTGAAAGGAATGGCTCTGATCACAACTTGGTGGTAAAGAGCTGCTAGTCCTGCACCAACAAATGGACCCACCCAGAAAATCCACTGCAACCAAACCAAAGTAAATAAGTATCATCCATACTTCTTCCATAGCTTGGGGAAAAAATAGTATTGAGAAAAGTTTGGGGGCTTACATGATCATCCCAACCCTTGTCCTTGTTGAAAATGATGGCCGCACCAAGACTACGAGCTGGGTTAATACCGGTTCCTGTGATTGGGATGGTGGCTAAGTGCACCAAGAACACTGCGAACCCAATTGGCAAGGGTGCCAAAATCTATCAACACAATGTTAAACTCACCCCCATTAGCAACCATCTACATCCATAACTTCATCTTCCAATTCTAACAAATAAATGTGATTTTGTTTGAATAATTTTGATATTCTATTTGGGTTTAACAACTGAATCAAATGTTTGGGAATCGATCGAGGAAGAGAACTTACAGGGACGTGAGAGTCTCTGGCACTGCGCTTGGCATCAGTGGCAGAAAAGACGGTGTAAACAAGAACAAATGTGCCAATAATTTCAGCACCAAGGCCATCTCCCTTGGTGTAGCCATGAGCCACGGAGTTGGCTCCACCACCCAACGCACCATACCTTGTCTTTCCCATGAACCCTTTAACCACACCAGCACCACATATGGCTCCCAAGCACTGCATCACCATGTAGAAAAGTGCCCTTGTCAAGGATAATTTCCTCGCCAAGAACAGCCCAAATGTCACTGCCGGGTTGATGTGACCACCTATCAACCACCACCATCACCATAATTCGTCAATAATCCAATGATCAGTTCAAGTAATATAACTTTTTTAGCAAAATATAAACAAGAATTCAGCATAAACCCTGGAGAAGTATATGTATGATGAGTTTTATACTTTTATGAGTTTCTTCGTCCTGTTTTTCTCTTTGGAAAGAACCCAAAAGTTAAAACTATTCCTTGTTCTCATTTTCCTGGGAAACAAACATGGGAAAAGCAAAAAAAAAAAAAAAAAAAAAGAAAAAGAAAAAGAAAAGAGAGAGAGAGAGAGAATTATGGAGATAGTTACCAGAAATTCCAGCAGTGCAGTAAACAAGAGCAAAAATCATGCCACCAAAGGCCCAAGCAATCCCTTGAATCCCAACAGTTGTGCACTTAGTTTTGTCCTTAACAACGCCCATAACAGTCAAAACGCTGATATACAAGAAAAGGAAAGTAGCCACGAACTCTGCAATCCCAGCCCTGTAGAAAGACCAAGATGTCAACTCACTCTGCTCAAACAATGGTGCTGGTGGTGGTTCAGTGTAATCCTTTCCATCATCTTGGCTCTGGGCCGCGGTCCCTATAGGCTGCCTCTCCGAAAACTTGTTGGCTCCCAATCTAACATCCTCTTCTTTGCCCTCCATTTCTCTTCTCTTTTGCTCTTAGTATCAAATTCTGATCAAGCCAAAAGAAACAAAACTCTAATTATGTTTCTTGAGCTAATGCCTTAATGGGGTGTTTAGGTTTTGGTAGGGTGTTCTTTATATACAAAGTTGGATGAGAAAATGGTCGGGTAAAACTTATTATAAATGTATAAATTAATTTTTGGGGATATTTAAAATAATGAATGATGACCGACCAATCATTTTCTGGCATTTTTCTTTGGGGTTTAATGGGAAACTAATAACATGGAAAACCCCATTGGAATGTTTTTGCTATGAACGACAATAAGGTGGCTGCCACTGCCAAAGACACATTAGTTGGCTTAAGTTTTGGCCACAAATATGTGAGCTGACGATGGTCAGGCACCGCCCCATTGCCGCTATTGTGAAGTAAAGACTGAAGGGAAAGTGAATGATTAGTAGTGTTTTGTGTTTTTCTTTTTTCAATGGAAAAGCTTAGTCAAAATTTGAACAAAGATCGTGAGACACTTCAAGTAGGTTCAAGACTCTTTGATTTAGAGGAAGTGCAGAATTTTTCATCTTAAAAATTTAAAATAATTATATAAATTAATTAAATTAAATTTTGAATTCGAATAAATTTTTTTCGATTTCCTTGAAAAGCTAGACGACCATGTTTAGCTCGTTGGTATTGTACTGGAAACGTGGCAAACAAAAATTCCAGGGCATGCATGGGGCGGTGAAGTAGTATCAACGTAGCACGTAAGCTTTTTTAACACTGTCGATGAATTGCAAATTATCAGTAAAATAAGTGAAGGAAGATTAAGTCACCCACACCGGTTAATTAGTTTGGTAAGTAGAAAATTTCTTCTTGTTTATCAAGGTTTAATCTACTTAAAAATGATTTTACTCATCAAAATCTCAATACTGTAAAAATTTATTTCTAAAAATATAAATCATAATTAAATTTCAAAATTTTCTGATCTTATTACAAAAAATAAGACAATTGTTAACACAAATCTTTGTGTTCATGTGATCTTTGGTTTTGATATAAGCCAATGATTTCTCCTAAAAGTGCAAAGAAATGCAGAAAAAAAAAATGGCAGATCTATTTGGAAGATAATGATGGACTAATGGAATTTTATTATATTAATTTCTAACAGCTAATCTCATATTTGTTTAAATAATCTTCGTCATTGGAATAACATGCATACGTATAAGGATAACAAAAAATAATGGCAGCTAATAATCAATTCAGAATATTCTTTCAGCTTTATCATTTTATGCTGGCAAAACCTTTAGGTTAAAGACATCATATCATTTGTTTTGGAAAAATAATTTGTCCGTAAAACATGCAAATTATTTTGCAAATGACTCGATCTTCATAAATATTTATCTTTTTAATTCGAGTATTCAAATATGCATTACATGCATTGAATATTTCGTTCAATAACTCGATAAAAAAAATTTAAATCCTGATTTTTTTCTCCAATTTAAAAAGAAAAAAATAATTGTTTTATCCCGTCATTTTATTTTGGTTGATATTGACCGATAATTAAAATAAGATGATTCATTTCTCTTTTTAATATCTTTATTTTGAGTGCAATTCAAACGAAGACTATAGACTTTGTAGTTAGTTAATTGAGAAAATATTTGATTTATGTTAATCTACTAATCAAAGAGCTACCACCTCTAAACAAATTAAAAAACAAAAAGAACATCATAGTAAAAGAAATCAACCACATAAATCATCCCAAAAACGTATTAATATATATATATATATATATTTGGGTGGCTAAGTGTCCAGATGATGATTTCATACCTAAAATCATAATTTTAAAAAACTAAGTATAATGGTCGCTTTTACGACATTGTTTAAAACATAGGATAAGATTAACTATCCACCCCCCAACCGCCCATTCAATTAAGGCCACAGCTTATATTATTCGTATGGGTAAATCATATAGCCTCACAAAATTGCTGCTGCTTACCTAATATTTCAATTTTTTTTCAGTACAAAGTTTTTAGAAATTAAAAAGGTGTTCAAGTCCTTTTCCTTCAACAAATAAAGTCTTGTGAGAGTAAGAAAAATTGAAAACTTGAAGGAATTAAAGATTTGGCAATTAATATAGTTTCTTGATATGATAATCGAGTTTCACAACGTCTTTCTAGCGCCATTCTATGTCTAAAGATTTGATTGTTATCTCATACATATTTATATCAAAAGCATTATTCTTTTTTAACATCAACAAGTCACGTAAAATTTTATCATTTGAAAAATATATTTTCTTAATTTAAACTAAAAACTTCTTTTTTAAAATAATTACCAACTATAATTACATTCATCTAAATTCAATTCAAAATTCTAACTCAACACTTTCAATTTATATTCATAACCTTGATAATTTCCTTAGGACATGAAACTTGTCCCCCGACCCAATGTTTTATTGGTTTCAGCTTAACTGTTATCTTATTTGCTAGAAGCCCAAATTTGATTTCAGCATAGTCTTTCACAAACCCATATCTCTTAATGGGTCAAATGCAAGTCTCCATTTCTCCAAAATTCAGGGGGAAAAAAACAAAAATAAAATAATTGCGATTAACAACTTGCAAGCACATAATTTTGGGAATAATTTTTTTTGAAGCATAAAAATTAATTAAATTAGCAAACTTTGTAAACTTTTTTGGTAAAAAATGTAAAAAAAATATATATGTATATATATATATATATATATATAAAATAAAAACTTTGAAAAATTCAGCGTAAAGAATTGGCCAACCCTGTAGATCCAACTGGGTAAGACGAAAGTGTTCTGGGGTCCACCTTGATTGCCATATTGACCGTTCACATTAATCAAGCGGTAGAGAACAACTTTCCTTATCCTGATTTCACATCACCGAATCATTTCTCTCACTCTCTCTATGACTCTATGTTGTGGTCTGCGAAATCTCAAAAGAAAAAGACGAGTGTACGTCAGTACGTGCCTTACGTTGGATATGAAAACCAAAAATTATCTATAAACTTAAGTTTCCATCAATAATATCCCTCCACGTGTTCCTCTTAATCCAACATATGGCACTCTACTTCTTTAACCTCCTACACTTCACCACACCCTATCATTCCCCCTTCCCTCCACACCGGCGAGAACCGTACCTGCCCCTCATCGCTCCGGACGACCGGAACCAATAAAATATAAAATAGCAAATAAGAATAACCGGATCAAAATCTTTGTTTCGTGACTCGGTCTCCATTCAGAGTCACCACCGCGTTGAGACCGACTCAGTCCATTTTTTTTCCTTTCTTATTTAAAAGAAGAAAAAGGAAGAGCAACTAGAGAGGAGGTGATGAGAGGCAGTTTAGCGAAAAACCGTCGAATGGTTTTCAAATTACGTCAAGTCGGGATCGCGACGCTTGGATCGGTGAAAACCAAGATCCTCCTCTGCGGTTTCGTCGCGTTAACTCTACTCGCTCTCGCTAACCGAAACTGCCGAGACGGTTCATTTTCATTGATGGGATGGAACGGTGACGTTGCTTCGCTTGACCGCTCTTCTTCTCCACGGTGCATTTCGCAATTAATCATCTCTCTGAAATTAATCCTATATTTTCATTAGAGTGTTTTTAAAGTTTCAGATCAAACAAATTATTGAATTTTCTTTTAGATTTCGCTGAATGGTTTCTAAGTTTAGATATAGAAAAGAAACCGTGGCTAAAAAAGCTTTTTCTTTCTTTCTCTTTTTGTTGTGGAAACTTGAATAAATTTAATATCTAAATTAGGAGTGTTATTCAAAAATCAATTAGAATTTAATACAGTTCGTTAAGAAAGTTTTATTTACGGAAAGTTAATTTTTTTTTATCTATAAAAACAGTTAGAATCTGAAACTAAACCAGTTTCAGCTTAAAAATTCAACATCGAGAAGTAATTGTTATTCAAATTTAGAATTTAAAGCTTTAAACTTTTTTGAGTGTTTATTATGTTTAAATGTTTAATACAAATATTGCTGGAAGGATTTTGTTTAGGAAAGTTAACATCTTCTTGAAGCTAAAAATGAACGAAGTCAATTTGAGCTTAAATGTTGCTGAAAGTATTGAGAAAATTATTCATATTCCGATTGAAATTTGCGGCTTTGAAGAAATTTGGTGATAAACTGTTGATGTTCATTGCTGGATTGTGTAAATTTTTTTTTACAGGGGAAGATATGCGATTGTAATGAATACTTGGAAAAGATATGATCTCTTGAGGAAGTCAATTTCGCACTATGCGTCATGTCCTAGGCTCGATTCTATACATATTGTATGGAGCGAGCCTGATCCTCCATCGGATTCTCTTAAAAGATTTCTTAACCATATTGTACGATTGAACTCTAGAAATGATCGCCGAGTTGAGCTGATATTTGATATCAATAAGGAAGATAGCTTGAACAACAGATTTAAGGAAATTAAGGATTTGAAGACTGATGCTGTTTTTTCGATTGATGATGATGTTATATTTCCTTGCTCGTCCGTAGAATTTGCTTTCACCGTTTGGCAAAGTGCCCCAGATACAATGGTGGGATATGTTCCCCGTATGCATTGGGTGGATCAAACGGTATGCAGCTGTCTTGGAAATTTTTAGTTATAATACCTCATTCGAGTTGCTTTGTTAAGTTTAATGGTCACGCAGTTTCAGGCTTCGGACTTCATATTTATTGTCATTGTTCTCTGAAATTACCGTAACTTAACATTATAACCTATAAACATTAACTAAAAGTCTAAACTTATGCTTCTAATCAACTGAAATGGCTCATTGTGTTCCATCTTGACATTTCCAATTCAGTTTACTTCCATTTCTCTCGATCTGCATGGATTGCTAAGAAATCCGGTGCTGATGGCCTTGCAGATAGTTACACTTTAACTTAAAGGAAAAGAAAGAGTATAATATACAAACAAATCAAAGCTTGTAGCCTTGTCATTATCTTAATATGAAGCTTAAAATTGATTGTAAGTTTTACTTTGTATATAGACTTTACGAAGTTTAGAAACTCTTAGTATCAACTAATGTACTGAATTCCGGCACTAGCGAGATTATACATGAAATCCTTACCTTTGTTAGCATAAATTTGAGGATCATAAACCATCTGGAGTGCTAACTATCCAAATTAGTCAAAAAAAGTGCCTTCTTGATTTATTCATCTTTATGCAGAAAGGCAAGGATAAATACATATATGGCGGATGGTGGTCTGTCTGGTGGACTGGTACGTACAGCATGGTACTCTCAAAGGCTGCTTTCTTCCACAAAAAGTATCTGAAACTTTACACTGATGAGATGCCTGCATCACTTAAAGACTACATAAGCAGGAACAGGTCCCTTTTTATTTACTGCTGTTGCAGACGTTTTAAATGGTTCCATCATTATATGCGTCTTACACGTTTATTATTATACTAACTCCTAAGCTGGATTCACCAGGAATTGTGAAGATATTGCAATGTCATTTCTTGTTGCAAATGCAACTGGTGCTGCTCCCATATGGGTAAAAGGTAAAATATAAACGAATCTTCATAGTAATAATTATGAACTTCCATGTTCTGTAAGCGAAATGATTGGAGGAATGCATAAAGAACTATAAAAAATGGAAAGAAAGTCAACACAGAGTTGAAGCCAGTTTTGCATTACAGGTCTCTGACTAATTTGTCATCAGTAAAATTAGGAAAGAAAATTAATCTGCAAACTGGTTGTTGCTTACTAAACTAGGAACAAGCTTTGCATGTTGTATTTCCTTCTAGGATTTTACATCATTATATGTTAAAAATAAATTCAATTAAATTCTTGTGCTCCTATCCTAGGTAAAATATTTGAGATTGGTTCAACCGGAATTAGCAGCTTGGGAGGTCATAGTGAAAGAAGAACCAAATGTGTTAACAAGTTTGTCGCAGAGTTTGGGCGAATGCCCTTAGTATCAACTTCAGCGAAGGCTGTTGATAGCCGCAATGATTGGTTTTGGTGATGGTGGGAGATTTCACCACGTTTTCGATCTCGAAATTTTCCACTCATTCGACTCAATCAGCAGTTGAGGTATTTCCAACTCTTCCTTTTTTGTATCCGAGTTGTATAATATTGAAATTTTATGTAGCCTGATTTTCTTGTATTTCTTACCATGTTAACAAACATAACAGTTGCCATTTGAGGTTACTATTTAATTATGTTTTCTACGATTAATGCTTTCTGATCATGCTGAAGATACAGAATCTTATTTGTTTCCGGATATCTTCCGAATGTTACAAAGAAAATGAAATGCTTGTCAAACCTGATTAAAACCTTAAATCATCGTCTCCATTATGATATCCGAATTCAAAATGAAACATCACATATGGATATATATTTAAAAAGGTATACCCAATTTTTTTAAAAATTTTTTATACATTCAAAGAATCATATTTTCGTACACTAATTTCGAAAAATTAAAAATCTTGGATATGATAATTTCTTCCTTGCAGAAAAAAAAGGGGGTGGGGGGAGGAAGAAACAAATCACTCAGATGTTCCGGTAATGTAGTAACTGAATAATTGCTAAATGAATAAATGATCTGATAAAATTAAAAGAAAAAAAATGTTTGTCGATTGAAGTTATGATAGTGAGCAAACTTGTTAACTTTGCTAAAATTGTCAATCATCAGCAGTCTGTCATAATCAAAGATGGTTGAGAGCTGTCTTTTTCAACTTTCCCAAAACGTTATCATTTTTTTTTTGTTAAAATTTCACACTAAATTTCCACCCATTAACCCCTTTTTTCAAAGCTTCCAGCTACATTGACTTGAAATGACTCTGCCCTTCATAATAAAGATAAATAAGTTTAGCAAAAATTTCAGTTCAAGTAAATAAGTTCCATAGGTTTTAGATTGCATGGTAAATCATCTATTTATGTTGCAGATTAAATAGGCCATTATAAATTAAGTAACTTTTAGAACTAAAATGTAATTTAATTACTAAACACAATAAACTAAAAAAAAAAAAAAGTTTAGACTAAATTTGGTTTGGATTGAGATACTTTTGGGAGGTCTAAACTGGTAATAATTGTGATACAAAACTCTTTATTTTTTTTAAAGTATTCGAGTTTGACACATATTTAAATATAAGTACGAAATATAATCTTCCAAATATATAAAAAAAATTAGAAAAAATGAAGCACACCCATGTCAAATACTGTCCAAACTCATCCTCAAGTTCATGCAACATAGGATAATAGTTGGACAAACCAAGAACAATACTCGAAGGCATAGCATGGCATTAGCATTGCGACAAATTCTTTTGGAAATTTCTTAGATATGTGGCTGACTGCATTGATCAAGTAGGATGACATTTTTTAGGGTAAATGGCATTACCTTGGCATTAGCATTGCTACAAATTCTTTTGGAAATTTCTTAGATATATGGCTGACTGCATTGATCAAGTAGGATGACATATTTTAGGGTATTTACCGGATCTGATATACTGATATCAAACGAAGAACCCGGAGAAACACTTATTTGTTATTAACATAATCTTAGTTTGTCCTAAGATTAAGCCACTTCATTATTGGTGTTATAAGAAGAAGAAGAGCTGAGAGGGAAACAGGTTCCTTCACCACCAGTGCTCCAAAGGAAATTTGCATATTTTGATGCACAGAAAGGGCTTTTTGGGTCGGCTGAGATTGCTTGCAGGTATCTTTCTTCTGCTTCCAAAAGGTCATTCCTCACCTGCCACAAGAAGTCTGCATATAGCCCCAGTGCCTCTGCATCTTGTGGTTCGACCTGAATGGCACGTTTGAAGCACTCCTCAGCTCTGTCAAGTACAAAGATTGATAATCAAACAAAATCAGCAAAGCTATTTTGATTTTCTGGTGCAATTAAGAGTTGCAAAGAGTTTACTAGTCCGACTGACTTGAACATCTGACATTGGCCTTACGCAAGAATGATAAACTTATTGACTACCACTCAAGTTATAATCCTACCATTCATAAAGGGACTGAGACTGCACAAAAAGCTCGAATAAAATATTAACCAGTAAACAAGAGGACCGGCAATTTTACCTGTCATGGTCCTTGACAACAAGGGAAAGAAACTGAGCATAATTCAAAAGCAAAAGAGAATTATTTGGCTCCTCAGCAACACGAATCTGATAAACGAGGTTTGTTCTTAAATGCATTTCGTTGTTTTCTGGCTCGAGCTTCACCTTTAGAGGAGACACCAATTGCTGCCTAATCTGATGATCAAGAACCTTATGATATACTTCTCCTTGCATCCTTGAAGCCTCCTCCACCATTGACTTCCATAACCCTAATTCTTCATCAACCTTATCCACCTTTATGAGGGACATGGTTGCTGCCAATGTCACCTTTTGAGGGAATCTTGGTTGTTGAGTAGAATCAACAAAAGTCTTATTAGTCATAGAATGAACTGAAAAGTTGGCCAAAAGAAGCATCACATAGATCATAAGGGTGGGTGTTTTTGAAAACACTTGCTGAAATAGTTTCACAAATGTTAAAGACATGTCTCTTTGTATCTTATTCATAACCTCCATCAAATCTTCACAGTTTAGACCTTCCCTAATAACCAAGGTGTAGTTTTGAAGCTCTCTGATGATGAATACTAGTGAAGAAAAAGCCTTTTTAACAGAGCAATATGCAAACTCCCCTGCATCCGCAAAACCCTCTTTCCATCTTTGCCTCCTCTTTACAATCCTCAGAGAAAGGGGGATATTGAAACTGTTTGCTTTCTGCTCGATCATAATCCTACGAATCTCATCTCTCTCGGGCCAATCTGGTGGATCCGGCCAGATTCCAAGCAAAGTAGGGTCAGGAAACTCAATGTTCGATGGTAAAAGTTGTGTTGAAAAATCCATTTCTTTGCCCTTTTGAACATCTTTGTCGTTGTTTTCTACATCACTGGCATTGGTATTGGTATCATCAAATGGTCGGACCTCTCCTTCATTCCATTTCGACAATTCTCCAACCGAGAAATCATCGGATCTTGCACAGCGAGCAAGTTTCAGGCTATGTCCTTTAAACTTTCTTGAGCTAAAAAGAGTTGAACGATGAATCGAGCAGTAGGCCAAAGGCTGGTTGCTGCATCCACCATGAGTTGCAAACCATACAGCTGAGATAAATGAAGCTGATTTTTGTGGGACTTTGAGAATTAACGTCTGCATACTTTTTGGTGCAAAGTTTAGTTCCATAATTTTCAATCTGGTCTTCAATCTGCTGAAACAAGATAAAAACCAGAGAAGAAAACAACTATTAATGTAATGAAGGCATTTTAGCTGGCAAACAATAATAAATAAAACATATAATAGGGAAATTGGTCAAAACTAAAAATCCCATGATCCCCGTGTAAAGAAAGGTGCTAAAGAGTTGAAACTTTGTTTTCTATATGATATAATATAGACAGAAATCAGATGACAGATCCTAACAAGGCCTAAAAGTAGATGTTGCAATGCTTTTAATGCAATCCAACCTTAAAGTTTTGATAAAAGCAAATCTCTTAAAAGTCAAAACAACAAATCACAATCTTAAAGTGGGATCTTTTCGAATCCATAATTTGATTTATTGATTTATGCAGCTATCTTTGAAAGGCAACATTCGATATTTTCACTCCATTCATATCAAACAAATTTAATAACCACTTAGAGGACTAAGGGGTCAATCCAGTAATAAGAGTTCTCTTTCTTCGTCGATCAGGATTCAAATTCCGTGACAGGATTTCGAAAATAAAATTCTGATACATCGTACTGGTATGGTGGAAAGTAGTTACCCTCAAACAAAACTTTGAAATAACCTTAACATGGGAAATATATACATACATATATATATATATATATACATACATATATATATATATATACATATATATATATATATATATCAAATGAAGTTGAAAAGCTTACCAGAATGTGGATATTTGCTGAGGAAAACAAGAAACAAAAGTAAAAAGCTTTGGGTTCAAATCAGGTGAAATCGAAGAGTCAAAAGACTAACACCAATGCTCAATCTAAATCATTTAAAATGGAAAGATTGGTGAAGGGATGAATCATTCAAAAACTCTTTTAATCACAGGTTTCCTTTCTAGTACTGGTTGTCCAAGGTTGTGATTTCGGTGGTTGGGAGTTATTCCACGTGGGTTGAGTTCATTGTTTGCTGATATAGGTGAAATCAAGGCTTTTCAGCTTTGGGTTGATATATCCGAATCCGATGATGAATGTGCGTGTGTATATTTATATCAGTTTAGGTGGTTCAGTTCCGAGTCATGTGCTAGAAAATGGCAAAAGAAGCTTGGAACCTTGAAACAAAAAGAAAACAACAGGTTTTTGCTATTACACTTGGCATTATTACAGGAAAAAGGTAATGAAAATTATCAGAGACACGTTGCCGCTGGCCGTTAAACTACACTGAAAAAAACCACGAAAAAGGATTTTGGATTTTTCTAAGATCCAGAATGTGGTACATGTCGGGTTTGTTCTTACGACATTTCCAAACTGATATTTTGTGATTTGGTCAAAAAAAAAAAAAAAAACTTTACAATGGCCAGCTTTGCATGCCCAAAACCAGAAGCTGCTAATTAGAACTAGACTCACTGGAGTGAAGTTGAGACAAATCCAAGTCTGAGATGTCTGAGAAGCTGTTCATACTTAGCCAAAAGTCCTGTTGAATTCTTAGTTTTGGTGATCAAATTCAATTCTTTGTAGTCCGGATGAAAAAAAAAAAAAAAACTGAGAATTATTAATTGGACCACTTGCATTATTCACCTTAATGCCATAACCAAACTTGCTAGTGCTTTTAATCTTATTCAATTGTTCATCGAAGAAAAGTTCACTCAAATTACTAAATTGAAAGTTTGGATGGCTAATAATTTTAGGCTGTCAATGACACCAGTTAGGCTGCTCAACTCAAGTGATCCCTCTCCATTATTGAACCTATTGACAGGATAAGATTGGAGAAAATGGTTACTGAGCAACAAGAAGCAGATGATTTACGAACACAACTAAACCCTTTTATTTAGTATTATTCAAAGAAAACAACTTACACTTTTCTTTGTTATTCAAAGATACAAATACAGTGTTTATTTTATTACACAAACAGCTGGATGTCACACTGAAACTCACCAACTGGATTGACTGGAAAGCAACAATGACAAAACCCAGCATACTTATACTGCTAATAGTAATACCAAGTAGTATATATAGTACAGGATGATGAACCATTGGGAGTCTTTTGGCTCTTAAACCAGTGGGAAAGCTGCAAAAAATAAAACAATAGCTTCCTGAGATTGAGAACTTAAACACTAGAAGCTTTTATGTAGAAGTGAAAGGAGAAAAGGTAACAAAAATAATTAAGGCAGTAACTAATATGAGAATTCTACCTCCACACTTGTGACCGATAGGACGAACAGGGATGTTGCAGCGTTTTGGAATGGTGACGGCAACTTCTGGCTTCACTCCAGCATTGTGTGCCGTACGAGAAAACAAAATGGCACAAAGGCAGCTTGGATTCCCGAGCTTCTTCTCCATTATAGTGCAGCAACGCTCGGAGACCGGCGCTCTCCAATATTTTGCTGCCTCTGTACAAGGAGCCAGCTTCTCAGCTTCCTTCTCAATGTTATGTTTCCCACATGGACCATAATTGCTATTTGATCCATCTACTCCATTGAACCCTGCAATGGTCATAATCACAAGAAACACCAGAACACAGATGAACTTCATTGGAGCTTCCATTTCTTCAATGCAATTAAGGGATACTTATCAAAACAACTTGAACTGCAACGAAGATGAATCGAAACGATGACACTTCTCAACAATTTATACCCCAAAAAATATAGCTAAAAAAATAGCCTAGTACATTTGAATCCCACCAATTACAATGGACAATACATGGAACTAGAGAAAAAGTCTTCCGTCAACTGCAGCCACCTAGTATTCCAGAACATCGATTCAGAGTTATCTGATTGTCAAGTCAGCAATTACACCTTGTTTCTCTGGATTCTCTTTCTCCAGCAACCTTATGAAACCCATCCACAGTTTAAGCATCCGTGCAAACTAGAATCATGCAGCGCAAGCCAACATGAATTACAGCTTTAGCTTATAAAAAGAACCTAGTCTATCGATTGCCTACATTACCTACTTCAATTCTACCTCACGGCATCTTTGTGGGCTGATGATAAGCTTGTGGTTTTTCCTTTTTCCTTTTTCTATATGTAGTTGTTTTTTTTAATTTGTTTCTGTTGACATTCAGCCAGAAATCGTTGAATCTTGCACTGGGAGCAAGTTTGAGGTGATGTCCTTTTAAACATTCTTTAGCTTAAAAGAGTTGAACGATGAATCAAGCAATAGGCCAAAAGGTTTGGTGCTGCATAGCATTCGTTTGGCTCCAATTAGCCTGTTTTCTTCATTAAATTAAATACGAGCATATATCTAATTCTCAAAATTGGAACTTTCCGGACACATTTTCATGACCGACACTCCTCTAAATTCAAATAATATATCAAAAAAATTCACAGAATTTGGATCTTGGACTGGGTTTTTCTTTTTATTTTATTTTTTTCTAATTTGGATCACCCATTGAAGTTGAAACTGCTCTGCTAACTGTGCCTGGAATTGCTCACTTCCCAACAAACTTAAAAAAGATAACTTCCAAAAACCATCATTCAAGAACATGACTATATAATCATCCCATTTCCTTCTTTTATAGCAGACATTACTTTCAAATGTGAAAGCCACGTTTTTATCTGAACAAAACCATAAAATTTTTTTTTTGACAATGTTGTGCTGTAAATTGCCGGAACGATCTTGATTACCATAATGCTGTCATGTTGGTTGATTTTATTTTTAACTGTTATCCATTTTGTAGCAGTTGATGATGGACAAAGGAATTACTTTCCATGATGCTTGTTAGCTGCTGCTGAGCTGACAATTTGACATGCAAACACTTTGGTTATAATTTTGAAAAGAAAATTTCAAAATGACAAAAGCAAATTTCAGTTTGAATCAAAATTACAGTAAAACTATTACGTTTGAAGTTATCTCTAGATTCCAAAATTACAGTAAACTTCCTAATTTAGGCAGTCAAAACAACACTACTAATGGCATAATAAACCCCACATGTTCTTCAAATCATTTCACTTTTCCTCTTGCAATAGTTAAACACTTTCAAATGCTTTGCCTTAAACTTCAGTTTGAAAACCAGCAGCACGAAGCAATTGCTTTTGACTTCGCCAAAGAACTCATCACTAAATTGAGCTCCCTTGCTCTCCGCCACATTGGATTGTGGTGGATTTCGAAGATGACCTCGAGGACCTCAAAAGCATCATCTCCGCTATAAAAGCTGTGCTTCTTGACGCTGAAGAGTGAATCCTTAATGAGCAACCTCGTCAAAATATTGGCTTGAAAAGCTGAAAGATGGACTTTATGATGCGTATGACTTGAATTGGATGATTTCTCTACCGAAAAAGATTTGTTGAGTGGGAATAAGCTGACAAAAGAAGAACGCACTTTCTTTTCAAGCTCAAACAGTTTGCTTATTGGTCTCAAAATGGTCGTAAAATTAAGGCCATTAGGGCGAGATTAACTTCAATTGAGAGTGAGACCAAGATGTTAAAACTGGTAGTGCGTGAACGCCTTGTGAAGCACCTTTTATGGCCAAAAGGAGGCCGTAGATGCACTCTTTTGTGCATAAAGATGAAAATAATAAGGAGGGGTGATGATGAATTAAGGAAGCAACTACTCTAAAACTCTTGTTGGACAATTTGAAAGTGAAGAGGATGTTTTTATCATTCCTATTGTGGGGATTGGAGGCTTAGGAAGACTGCGTTGGCTCAGTTTGTCTATAAGGATAATATGGTAAAAGATTTTTTTGAGTTGAGGATGTAGGTGTGTGCTTCTGATGTTTTGATGTGAAAATAATAGTAGAAAAATAATCATCAAATCTGTGACTAACAAAGCACCTGATCAGAATCTCGAAATGGATCAATCGCAAAAACAACTTCGAGATAAAATTGATGGAAAAAACATATTCCCTTGTTTTGGATGACATTTGGAACGAGGAGAGAGGGAACAGTGATTTAGTTAAAGAAGCCATTGATGGGTTGAGCTAGAGAAAGTAGGGTAATGGTAACTAGTCGGTCTTTGAGGGTAGCAAATGTAATTAGTAGATGTCCACCCCGTGTTCTGAAGGGCTTGTCTGATGATGATGATGCTTGGTTTTTTGATTGCACACAGTTTCATAAAGCTATCAAATCCGAGTCGATCTGTTTAAGAGATTGGGATTGGATATTTTAAGGATTTAGTTGAAAATAAGTTTCTTTCAAGAAGTGAATAAATCCTGGATGGGCAGAATAACATGTAAAATGCATGATTTAATGCATGATCTCGCTAAATCAGCAGCAGGGACAGAGAGCAGTACCTTGGATTCAGATGCAAGGGAGATTAATGATGAATGTCATCATATATCAATTTATTTTTCATTAATTCCCTTCTTTAAGGGAAAGAAGTCAAGAACTTAATTACGTCTTTCAAACAAGACATCTCAAAATATGAACGACGCAACTAGTGATTTAATCGTTTCAACATTTTGAAAGTTTAAATCTAAAATTCAGATAGTTTAAATCTAAACAAAAAAAAATCCCATGATTCCCGAGTAAAGAAAGGTGCTTAAGAGTTGAAACTTTGTTTTCTAGATGATATAATATAAACAGAAATCAGATGACAGATCCTAGCAAGGCCATACTCCCGAACAAAACTTTGGAATACCCCTTATCATGGGGCAAAAAATATCAAATGGAGTTGAAAAGCTTACCAGAATGTGGATATTTGGTCAGGAAAAGAAGAAAAAATCAAAATTAAAAAAAAAAAAAACCAACTTCGGGTTCAAATCAGATGAAATCAAAGATCAATAGGTTCTCAGTACTGTTCATTCAAGATCAATTAAGAAGGAAAGATTGGTGAATGGAAGAATCATTCGAAAACTCTTCTTTTCACCACTTTCCTTGTTTTGTATTGGTCGTCCAAGGCCGTGACTTTCGGTGTTTGGGAATTATACCACGTCGGTTGAGTTCATTGTTTGCTGATATAGCTGAATCACAGCTTTTTAGCTTTGGCTGACGCATCCAAATCCGATGATCTTGTGTGTGTCTATAGGCGGTTCAGTTCCGAGTCATGTGCTAGAAAAGAGCAGAAGAACCTTGGAACCTTGAAACAAAAGGAAAACAACAGGTTTTTGCTATTACACTTGGCGTTGTAACAGGAAAAAAAGTAACAAAAACTATCAGAGACACGTTGCTGTTTGGTGTTAAATTAGACTGAAGAAACCATGAAAAAATATTGGGATTCTTCTAAGATCTAGAATAAGCTACATGTTGGGTTTGTTCTTGGACATTTCCAAACAAACTAATATTTTGTGATTTGCTCAGCATTAATCAAAATTTTTTATATGGACCAGCTTTGGATACCCAGAGCCAGAAGCTGTAAGGACTCGGCTCACTGGGGGTCAAGTTGAAACAAATCCAGGCTTGAAAAGTCTGAGAAGCTGTTCATACTTAGCCAAGGGTCGTGTTGAATTCTTAGCTTTAGTGATGAGATTTAATTCTTAATAGTTCCGATTAAACAAAAAAAAAAAAAAACCTGAGAAGCTGACACCTCGGCATCTCAATTCAGCATTCATTTGGCACAAATTAGCTTATTCTATTGTTCATGGAAGAAAAGTTCAATCAAATTACTAAATCAAAAGTTGGATGGCTGATAATTTTAGGCAGTCAATTGTATCAGTTAGATTGCTCAACTCAAGTGATCTTTTCCATAATTGAGCCTATTGACAGGATAGATTGAAGAAAATGATTATTGAGCAACAAGCAGCAGGTGATTTGCAAAGACAACTAAGCTTTTTATTTTGTATTATTCAAAGACAACAATTACACTTTTCTTTATTATTCAAAGACACAAATGCATAGTTTATTTTATTACACGAACAGCTGGATGTCACAGTGAAACTCGCCAACTGGACTGACTAGCAAGCAACAATGACAAAACCCCGCGTACTTATACTGCTAATAGTAATACCTAGTAGTCTAGTGCAGGAAGATGAACCATGGGAGTCTTTTGGCGCTTAAACCAGTGGGAAAGCTGCAAGAAATAAACACCAGCTTCATGAGATTGAGAACTTAAACACTACATGTTTTTATGTAGAAGTGAAAAGAGAATAGGTAACGAAAATAATTAAGGCAGTAACTAATATGGGAATTCTACCTCCACATTTATGACCGATAGGACGAACAGGGATGTTGCAGCGTTTTGGAATGGTGACGGCGACTTCTGGCTTCACTCCAGCATTGTATGCCGTACGAGAAAACAAGATGGCACAAAGGCAGCTTGGATTCCCGAGCTTCTTCTCCATTATAGTGCAGCAACGCTCGGAGACTGGAGCTCTCCAATATTTTGCTGCCTCTGTGCAAGGAGCCAGCTTCTCAGCTTCCTTCTCAATGTTATGTTTCCCACATGGACCATAATTGCTATTTGATCCATCTACTCCATTGAACCCTGCAATGGTCATAATCACAAGAAACACCAGAACACAGATGAACTTCATTGGAGCTTCCATTTCTTCAGTGCAACTAAGGGACACTTATCAAAACAACTTGAACTGAAACAAAGGTGAACCGAAAAGAAGACACTTCTCAACAATTTATACCCAAAAAAGAATGGCTAAAAAATAGCCAAATACATTTGAACTGCACCAATTACAGTGGACGGTACATGGAACTAGAGAAAAAGTCTCTTGTCAACTGCGGCAACCTCCGATCCCGGAACATCGATTCATGGTTGCCTGACTATCAAGTCATCAATTACACCTTGTTTCTCTTGTTTCTCTTTCTCTAGCGATCTTATGTAACCCATCCACAGTTTAAGCATCCATACAACCTAGAATCATGCAGCGCAAGCCAACGTGAATTACAGCTTTAACTTATAGAAAAACCTTGTCTATCAATTGCCAACGTTACCTACTCTGATTCCACCTCACAGCATCTGTGTGGGCTCATAAGCGTGTGGTTTTTTTATTTTTCTATATGTAGTTGTGTTTTTTTAATTTATTTCCGTTGACATTCAGCTAGAAATAGTTGAATCTTGGCACTGGGAGCAAGTTTGAGGTTATGTCCATTCAACTTTCTGGAGCTAATAAGAGTTGAACGTTGAATCAAGGAATCCACAGTGAGTTGTTTGAAAGAGAAGCCTGAAGCCTTGGGGTTTCTCAATTCAGCGTTCATTTGGCACAAATCAGCTTGTTTTCTTCATTTTCTTCAATTTTTTTTTTAAATACGAACATATATCTTATTCTCAAAATTGAAACTTCGAACGCATTTTCTTACTCGACACATGTCCAAATTCAAATGAGTAACAAATTCGAATTTGGATCACGGATCATCCATTGAAGTTGAAATTGCTCTGGTAACTGTGCCTGGAATTCCCCACTTCCCTACAAAATTGAAAAAAGATAAAATTTCCAAAAACCATCATTCAAGAACATGATTACATAATCGTCCCATATCCTTCTCAAATGGCAGACATTACTTTCAAAAATGTGAAAACCATGTTTATATCTGACAAAAACCATAAATTTTTTTTTCAACAATGTTGTGCTGTAAATTAATGGAACGATCTTCAGTACCATAATGTTGTCATGTTATTGATGTTATCTTTAACTGTTATTCATTTGTAGCAGTTGATGATGGACAATGGAATTCGTTTTCCATGATGTTTGTTTGATGCTGAGCTGACAATTTTCACAAGCGAACACTTTGGTTTAAGCTTTAATTGACTCTTCGAGTTGGCTATGGGGCAATGCACTCAAGGGGAATTCAATCAATGTCAATAACCTGCAAGCAATGGCGATGGAAATAAAAACATTTTAAAGCTTTTAACATAAAGCCACGTGAATTCCATCCTATCATTGTCATAACTCAATCATTTTCGGATGCAAATCTTCCAATCCTATCAATGGATATTCCGGCTTTGAACCAGAGTTTTAAGCTTGAATCTCACTCAAATATTTATTTAATTTTAGAATCTTTAAAATAATATTAAAGATTAAGAAATTAAATGCACTTACCATTAAATCAAATGCTTGAATTTTTATAATGCTAATTCGATATTAAATATTTAATGTTTAATTTTTTTTAATTTATTAATTAACACCGTAAAAGATGAAAGACAACACTATAAGTCTATAACATATGTTCTTCTATATAGTTTATTGATGACCAAAAAATTAAACATAAGAAAACAAATAAAACTAGAAAATTAAATTAGGGTTCTTCTGCTGCCCTGTTCTTATCTGTATTTTGGGTATGAATCAATATAATTTGCCTTTTAAATAATAAGAAGATTAGATATTTTTGATACAACAATATTTGCAAATGTGGATTCCCTAAATCATTTTTTATGTCTAAGAACATCAAAACTAAATAGCTAAATTTGATAATTTTGGTGACGATTGGAAAACATGATAAAACACAATATGTTTAATAAACCAAATAATAAATGACACAAACATGTTTAAATATTACTAACACAATACGCTCAGTAATAAATATATATTACATTTATATTTTAAATTTTAATACATTTATTAATTTATGTTAAATTTATATTTATATAATTAATATTAAAAAAAAAACTACATATATATATACATGAATTATACATCTATGATTATAATTAAGGATTTTATAAATAATATTAATATCTTTTTGCGGTCATTTCTTTTTTAAACTGTTCAATTATATTTTTTTATGAAAAAATTTGAATTTAAATGAATAGTAGGAAGCAATATTAAGAAATAATAAGAACATTTTTCTGTTAATTAGGTACAATATTATAAATCTTGAATTTCCTATTTTAAGTATACAAAAATTTTATAATATACACAATAATTGACTCCCAAACATCAACACTACAAAGAATAATTCATCTTTTTTTCTTTTTTTTTTTCATTTTTGTAATAACTCTTAAACCAAATTAAAATTTCTAATCAAAATGAGTAGGCCGAGCCATTACTTCTTCCACCGAGTCAACCCAGACCCACCCTTTTCATGACTCCAAAACTCACCCAAAAAAGTCTTGGCCGCATCCAAACTAGGAAAATAAGTAGGCTCCAAGAATATCTGACTCAACGAGTCGCCTGAGTCGGAACTCGTCACCACTCGGTTCCCTTTCGCTTCCAAACTGCCCATGACCACCACCAGCACCTGCTTGTACCCGAAAAAGAACCGTTTCAAGGCTCCTTCGATGGCTTGCAAAGCTTGTACTAAAAAGATCTTATTACCCTCCCGCTTCTCTGCGTACAATTTCATCGCAGCTTCTTGAATCCTGGGACCACCTTTAGGATCCACCTCGACGCCCAAGATGAACGGAACCTTATGTTTCAACTCCTTGGACATTTTTGTAATTTCAACCAACCCTATCGATCTGAAACAAAACGCTTCCGTTTCGTTGACCGATTTTATCTGTAACTGCCTTTTCAGAAGAAGGAAATCGTCGGGGTCCATTAACAGGTGGAGATCTTCGATTTCAGCTAGAAGCTTCCAGATCTTTTCGACCAAATAACAGTCGCTCGCGGCGGTTTCGAAAATTCCGGCTTCGATTCTCGAAACGATGCGTTTCAATACTTGTTTCGCAGCTTGGATCCACGATTCGAGGATCTGATGCGTCGTGTAAAGAGTCGCGTTCTCGTAGTTCTCGATTTGGTGATCGTATGGACTCTTCTTTAGCGCGTGGAGTTCGTTCGGCTTGCAGACGGCGTCGTAGTCTAGGTTCGGTTTGCCTGATAGATTCGGCTCTCCCAAACCTAGAGTGTACGGGCACCGCCTCATCTCGCACTCGATGGAGTAAAGGATTTTCTCTGCTACGTCTTCGGATTTATGCCACGTGGCGAGTCGCGGCAACAAGCTGGCTTCGCTGGTTCGGTTCACCACCGTCGTTTCTCCATGAAGCTTCCACACCTCGGCGGAGCTGCTCTCACGAGCAAGTACTCCATTCGACGAGGTCAGGTCGACGATCGGGGCCATTCCTGCCGCCGTTTTGTCTTCGTTTTCGTCTTCGCAGAGCATAGCGATGAGTTCGATCTGACTCGTGGAGAGTAACTCAAGTCGACGTGTCCACTCCCGAAGGTTCGAATACGGTCTAGGATCCGACAAAACAATCGAAATAAACCGGAACGTGATCTCCAAACCATGCAAAGCCGGCTTCAAAACGCCCTCGTTTTGCCAAGCCGGAAACTCCTTTGTCTCCCATAACTTCCTCAGCTCCGGTAGCCGAAGATAATAGTCGTAAGCTGAGGAAGCCGAAGCAGAAGTCGAAAACGGAGATGAAATATTCGAGAAGCCAAGCATCGCCGGAATAGAAACTTGGAGTTTATTAGAGAGTTTTGAGGATTTATTAGAGATATCGGAAGAACCCATATTTGCTTTCCAATCTAAATCAACCATTTTCGAAAAAACGAAGGAAAAAAATAAAAGAAATTTTCGTTTTTTTTTTTTTTTTTACTAAAATTCTCGGGTTGGGATTTTCTTGAGTAAACGAAATGAAGAGAGATTGGGTATTTATAGGTGAGAAATTTTTGCGAAGGCAATAGCGTAATAGTGAAAAGGCGTGTGGAAAGAAAGAAGAACGAGTATTTCGAAATTTTATTTTTTTAAAGAAGGAAATAAAAAAATTATAAAAAAAAAATTGAAGTTTATCCAAATTTGATTTCAGACCAATCCTTAGAAAGAAACTTCGGTCGTGTTGGAATCTCATGTCGTGGGGTGTTTCGGGAAGGTGGAAGCGAACGGTTCCAAGTTGGACTTTGGTCGTTCGTTTGTTTTTTCAATTAAAATCCGCTTAGACAAGTTGATCAACTACATTTCTATTTGGCTTATCCATTTTGCCTCACCACCAATTATCTTCTGCCACTTGGGCCACCTAATTTACTTACAAAACTTTAAAAATAATAAATTTAACGTACCATGGTGCCAAATACAACAATATTATCGCTTTTATATCGTATTTAAGATTTTACTTTTAAAAATGTTTTCACAAAGATAAAATTCGAATTGACAAGGAGAAAGAGTTTTTCCCCTTTTATAATTGATCTAGTCACTTACATGTTGCTACAAAATTTTTATAACAATTAAACTATTTATATAATAAAATCATTAATTATTTTAATCTATCTCAGTTTTTGAAATATTAAAATTTGTATGTAAATTGTAAGATATGAGTGAAGTAAAAAAAATTTTTTCAAAAAAAAAAAAAGTTAACATGTAGACTTCATTTTATCAATATTATTATTCTCTGTTTATTTATTTATTTATTTTTCATTTTTTCCTATTTTATAAAAGAAAATTTACCAGACAAAACTTAGTATTTTAATTGTACAAACTAGTCCTAATGAAATAAATAATTGAATAATTTCATATTATAATTAATAAAACTATTCATCTTTATATATAAAAAAATGAAATACCTGATTTTTTTTTTTTAAAATCAGAAGTGTGCTAATAATGTGGGCAATATTTTTTTTTTCAACAAAAGATAAGTTACCATTAAAACGTTATCAACACATATTTTGTATTTTATAGTTTGATTTTTTTTTTCAATTTTTAATTGATTTGATATTATTATTATTAATTCGTGATATTAAATTCGAGTAAAAATTTTTATATTAGTGTAATTATATTAATTGGGTCTAATATTATTGATGTAATTAGTTAATAATTATGTACATCGTTTACATAATTTCTTATATTTTATATAAAATGATCAAATTTGTTTGAGACACAAAAGCGTAATGCCAAATTAACATTCAAAGGAGAAGAGTCAAAGTAATTAAGTAAAACAAAATATAATATAATTAGAAAACAATTTTGAACAAAATTATTCATGGAAGAAAGGTAGGAAAATTGGGAAAAATGAGATTATGATTAAATAAATAAGCAGTTTTGTAGCTGATCATTTACTACCAGGATTGGAACATTTGTTTCCATGCACTTCATGGGATGTTTCCTCAATCCTCGGTGTTCTTCACTAACAGACAAGTCCTCCTTTGGGTCAAACGTCAACCGCTCACCTTTTTACTTATCCAAAATTATCCCACCCTTTATCAACTATTAACGATTATGCCATTCTCGGTTTACCAAAACAAATGAATAAATAAAACTATAATACTAATACTAATTGAACACGAGTTTTCTATTTTTTAAGCAAAGTTTATATTTTTATTATATTTAAATAAATTTTAAATTTTTATTGAAATAAATTATTATTTTAAGACTTTTGTTACAATTACTTTTATTTTATAAAATAAATATTTATTTAAATATAATAAAAAATAATAACTTGCCTCAAAAATATATAAATTTTGGGTTTTTATTTTAACCGAAAAAACCCTTCAAATTTACCCACTATATTTGGTTTGGTCAAATCGAAAAATGGCAGTAGCCCACCTTTCTTGATTGACTTGAAAGCTGCCCAACAAAACACATATTTTTTTTAAGGCAAACTAACAAATTTATGCAGCTAACATCGCACCAAACAAGTCATGAAAAGTCAGATCCATAACGAGTTTTGAAAGGTTTAATTTAAAAAGCCAATTTAGTCGTTTTAACTCCAATTTGATGTTTGCAACTTGGAGACATATATAGCATGGATTGAGACATTTTTATATAACATTGCATTTATTAATCTTTAGAAAACAAACAATTTTAATTGAAATTTGATTTTGGGTAGCTCCTTATTGAGTTCTCATGAAAAAGGTCCATGGAATTTCAATGTTTGTAACTTGTGGATTAAGATTACCCTTTAGAATAACATCCATATATTTGGGTTTATTAAATTTCATTAAGTAAATTTAAATTGAAATTCAATTTTGAATAGCTTTTATTGATTTTTTTATGAAAATGACTTTTAATTATTTTTTATAATACAAATAGGGATATTTATTTTTTTAAACGATTTTAAAAGCATACTTTTTCATATAGGTTCAATGTTTTTGAGATTTTAAATTTAAAATATTTCATACAAGAATCCAACTCTCATTGATCAAGAAAGAGAACTCAACTATTAACCATAAAATTAATCTTTGTGAACTTCTTACAAAAATTTAATAACTTATTTTTTTATTAATTCGATGTATTCAAAATTTTACTTTTGAAATACTTTTTATAAGAATTTAGTTATTACTGTAACGCATTCAAAATTTTATTTATAAAATACTTCTTACAAAAATTTTACCTGGATAAGTACATTTCTAACTTAAATAAAGAGTTGATCAAGTTTGATTAATCACATGGTTCATAAAAGCATATAAATGGATTAGATAACAAGTATGTTTATCTACCAATTTTGGCTTCTTTTGCATTTTTTAGCTCAAGAAAATACAAAATGAAATCGACCTTGAATGCATGGAACAACCCCGCTATTTAGTAGTATATTAGCTGTAAGAAACAGTTGTGGCACAATATGTCAATTTTCTATTCTATTCTATTTGTTTCTAAATGGTGTTCAACCACCAAAAAGACAACTCATTTTTTATCCATATTTTTCATATATTCTCATATTCTTGTGTTTGAAGCCATACAAACAATTACTTGATGCTCATTGTTAAAAAGTATTGCACGTTTAATTTATAAGTTCCACATGAAATGTTTATAGATAATGTTGAGGGATTTTGATTCTTTACAGTTCAAAAATTTTCAATTCAAACCGAATAGCTTTTTAAAAATAATAATAATAATAATAAAGGTTAATGAAACATTATATTTAATAAAATAATTATTATTTTATATATTTTTAATGATATTTTTAAGCAGATTTAATTGTTTTGGTGACAATTTTAAAATTCTACCAAAAATATATTAAATGATTTTTTTTAAAATTAATTTTATTATTTAAATGAATAGGGAGATATCAAATGCAATTACCCTATTGTAAGTTACATTTAATATTTTATACTAAAATATGGTAAAAAAAAAGGGGGGGTTTTGATTAATTATCTTTTAAAATAAATTTTTTTTACTCAAATTATTAAAATAGGGGCGCTTCCATTCGTTCAATCAATTTGATTTAAATTGTCGTGGATAAGTCTTGCCTTTGCTTGTTGCCCATCGAAGCTTGCCATAGTTTTAATATTTAATTGGACTCCATCTCCGCGTTTACCGCCTCAAATCCGTCATATCCGCCCAAAAGCCACCGTCATTTTATTGGGAACACGCGTCAGTTTCCTATTGCTCTTTCACGAGCCGACTCGGACGTAAATGCTCTCCAGGTCAGCCACGCTTGCTCCGCCAAACAATCACGAGCCCCCACAACACGTTGGACGTGGCCGCCGTTTATGCAGTGGGGGGGGGGGGGCGCATCATGTGTGAGAGAAAGCATGCAGCATGATACAAGTGCCGTATGTCAAACACTGCGCAACTCCCCTCACTTATCTACTTATTAATAAATAACTTTGAATTGATGTTAAATGTATTAATAACGTAATGAATTATCAGTTAAAAAATTAATATTATTTATTAAAAATAAATTTATCGATATTTATTTTTTAAAAATTTTTAATAAATAATATTATTTAATTTAATAATATATGAATATATAAATTATTAATACATTAAATAAAAACTTTTTATCTTAATATATCACATCAACAATAATTATATTTTGTCCACAATTATATCATCTGTTGACATAATACTAAATTTTTTATTTCAATAATCTAAATTTAATAATGGTCTCAAATAGGAAAAAAATTAACCAAAATGAAAATAAGTTATCCAATAAAATATTATAAAAACCTATTATATATATCATATATATTTATATACTTAATATAAAGCACAAAACGTTCTTTAATAATCTGTTTGTAAAATTTAAAATTTCATTGTGAATGCATAGAATAATTGTTTTTTTAAGCTTTTTGATCCAAATTTTGATGGGGAAGAATAAAAAAAGAGGGGGGCTATTCACTTATTTGTAGATGCTTTGCTGTGAGGGTAAGCAAAGGATTTGCAAGCAACAGCTCGGGTATCTGTGGGAACACACTGTTTCTTTTTTGGGAATGGTAGCACAGCTGGAAAGGTTAAGGAAATTCTTTTTCATTTTATTTTAAAATTTTATTGGGATAATGGTTTTTTTCCCCTTTAAATAAATTAATATTATTTTAACAATCTTAATTCTAAAAGCCTCATTATGGGATTAAAACCACAAACTACTGCATATGAAACCTCAGTTAAAAAAAATTCAAAAATTTGACCCATTATTACAAATTTAAGATTTAAATCTTATCAACTTTAATATAAAAAGAATAAAGAGTAATCTAAATAAAAGTGGGGGTTGCATTAAAATAACGTTACGATGAAAAAGACCGGAAAGTAAAACGGCTAAAAGAGCAGCATATTGATCAAATCAAATTTTGTTACTTTTGTTTTTGTCATTATGGTAATATAATATATGTTAAAGACATTTAGAATATGTACGAGATTTTGCGTTTCATGTTTTTGTCGATTTTCTGTCTGATTTTAGTTGCTATTCTTTGCTAACCCGTCTTCTTTATCCAAAATTTTCTTTTTTTTTTCTTTTTTTTTACGAGTTTAAAAGTTTAAACTTATCGATTATATTATCCATCAACTTTTTCTTCAAAAATAGATGGTTTTGATTTGATAAATCCATTAATTCCCAAAAAGTTAAAAAAGAATATAATATATTAAAATAAAAGAAGGTTAGCATATTTATGGGAAATTAACGGTCCAATTTGGGTTTTTTTTAAAAGAAGATTTTGCTATCGGAAACCGTCTTAAAAGCAAACTATATATAATTAATATTTTTGGGGTTAGATTTTTCTTACGCTTCAACAACCGAGTAATCTAGAAAATTATGGAGTCGATGTTCTCAAAGAGAATTAAAGATATTTTAACTTCCGAATAGATCTTTATTAATTGCGGCTTTAGAAACATTACATTAATTTCTAACATCATATATTTCATCACATATAACACTAGTGAACATTATAATTGATTTTTAACAACAATTTTAATTTGTCGGAGGATAAGAGAGGAAATCATCTACCCCACAAAGAAGATCGGCATGGTCTGCCGCATGGATCATCAGTATTGTTCATGGCTGGAATTAAGAAATAACTTAATTAATTAGGAAAATAAAAAGTCAAATTAATATATATAGTAGCAAATGAAAACTTGGTCTGACCTTAAACATGATCTTTGGTAGTGGATAGGCATTGAACAAAAAATGATGTCATTTGCCTCCGAAAAACTTAAAACAATTAAAGGTTGAATGGGACCCAAGTGTTAGTGAAGAATTAGGCAAAGGACCAGCCCACCCCCACTTTACCAGCCCTCCTATAGTTTTAATTTGTCATAATTTTGAATATTAATTAGTGGGTTTTATCAATCAAAATTAATGCAAAATAATTAGTTTTTTTTGTTGGGGGTTTTAATTATGATTATATGCATGCACATAATTTTTCTTTTTTAAGAGTATGCATGCACTTCAATTTTATTTCTTATTTTTTAGGATTATGCATGCATTTTAATATAGTCTACAAGAATACAAGGGGGGCACAAAGTGTCTTTTAACGTTGATTTTAAGGGTTTTTTTTTTTTTTGTATTTTACCATTTTCTTAAAAAAAAAAAGGTTAGATCAAGGTCTATCCTTTGAAAATTTTTTGTGATTGGAGCTCGTATTTTAATCTAATTAATTCATATTATTATTTTTAAAGAATGACATCCAACACGTATTAGATTCAAATCTAGTACCTCTAAGGTTCTAATACCTATCATATTCTTAAACTATAACTTTTCTATTAAGTACTGAAAATTAAACTAGACATGATATAAACCCAAAATTAGCCTTGTTGATTACCTTGAAGTCCTCCTATATCCTTAAACTATGACATTCTTATTATGTACCAAAAAAGAAAATAAATATAGTGTGAACTTGAAATTTAATTTAATTAATTTATATAATTATTTTTTAAAAAATAACTCCTCTCTTATATAATTTATATAATTATAATATAAATTTCAAATCCAAAACTTACAACTCCTCTCTTAGTAACTGTGACTATCCTATTACGTAAAAAAATATATAGGCGTGATCCCACTTTGAAAATTTTACCCAAGCTCACAAATCCATTGTTTATCAAATTGTGAATTTATATTATACTTAGGTGAATGAATCTTGAACCCAGGCAAAGTGATCCTCTCTATCTATATACAATTGAACAACGCATTTTTCTCTGGTTAGTGATCCATTTAGTAAGTTATTGTTTGTCCACGGGAAAATTTAAGGCCCCTTGATAATGAAAATTTGGGCCACCAGAAACCTAGACTTGTAGGACAAGTGTCCTAGTTTAGCCCTAGAAAAAAAACCTTGGAGCTAGCTAATGCAATTTGTGTGATCAGTATTAGACCAAAACTTTAGCCTAAAGGATATTTACGAGGCTAATTATAATTTTATCCAAATCCTGTTGATTTTGATTATGGTTTTAAATCAAATCAAATCAAACTAAAACCATGGTAAATTTCAATGTTCCTGATCACAATTTAATATCCAAATGAGTAAGGGTTTAATTTCAAGGGTCTTAACCAATGATCAAACAAATTTCAATGTCAAAATCATCTTCTTACACTATGGAACTTGTTGTGACCATATCTAACAACTGTTTTGCAAGAAACCCACTTTTTAACTAATTAAGAAGGGCTAATCATCCTAAAATTAAGAAAAAATAGAATTAAAATTTGTCATGGCAAGGGGAAAATGGACATTAATTGTTATAATGGCTTAAAGGTTTTTTTTTCTTTTTATAGGTTATGGAGAAAGAAGTTATTTTGAGTTGGGTTTGAGTCCTTGGTAGTAATTTTGAAAAAACTCTTTTCAAGTTTTAGGCTAGTTGACAATAATATAAGTTTAGATTTAGATAATTATCGAGCTTTGAGGCTATGTTTAGATAATTTCGAGCCATTTGTAGGCTTTTTGAGCAAATCCTTTTTTAATTTTACGCTTGTTGGCAATATGGTTTAGATTAGATTAATATCTAGCTTTTGAGTTGATTTCAGACTTTGGTTCAATCATTGGCCTCTTTTACCAAGGTAGATTGAATTTCGAACAACTTGGGCAAGTGGTTCAAGTCGTCCCTTCTTACGTACCTCTAATTGATTGTATTAATTTATAATAAATATTTAGATTCTGTTAATTTTCATATACATATATATATATATATAATAAGGGTTTGTAATTGAATTGGAAGAACTAAAGTAAGCTATTGGTTTATTAATTTCCTTGCCTTATGGTTATGTAAGAGTATATCCGCATCATAAAGAATCTTAAAAGAGAAGATGCACAAAATCTGATCAATTGCCTTGCCTAGCCTTTGCTCAAGCACTATCCTGGCAGATTCTTGTCCGTGCCTAATCTCATCCGGCAAAGGAACTGATCAACCAAATCTTAACTCGGATGCACGTGTGGTTAGATTTGGCCTAGAGTTGTCCCATGTCTTTCTTTTAGAAGGCAAAGCAAACTTACAAAAATATAATAAAGATTTATATGGTGATCGTTACCAATATCAAGGATTTTGAGTTGTTGGGGTCACTAATTCTTTAATACAAAGTAGGCATCAATCATGCAACACCATCGCTCCCTTTTTTTGAACCAAATGAAGTAAAATTTAAACATGAAGTCACCCTGCTTTGCCTGCTTGCTTGTTCTAACTTGGTTCTTCGATTTTGATCAGAGAATTTTAGAAAACCCCCTTCTTATTTCAGAGTTTTAACTTTTCAGGGAACATTAGAATAGGGACTTTATAGTTATATGGCAATAAGCTATAAATTTTCAGCGCCAATTTCACTTGCAGTACTTGAAAACAGTTAAAAAGAAATATTCTTTCTTTTCTTCTTTCAATCATGTTTTGAGTAGAGAGGCACCTTGGATGGGAATGGCCCAAATGCCACGGCAAGGCTAGGGATATGGGTATACCTAATTCTTTAGTGGACAGTGACGCGTTCGTCAAATCTATGTCCATCCGATCAGATTTTAGTGCAATACGTAAATTTAAATTTTTAATTTTAAATTATTTTAAAATTTTATTATTATTATTTTAAATTATTTTAAATTTAAATTTAAATCATTATAAATTTAAATTATTTTAAATATTAACCATTCAAATTTAATACTCAATTTAAATCAATTTTACACTAAAATTTATTATATTTAATTATTTTTAATTCAAATGATTTCAAATTAATTAATCGATTCATATTTCATGTTTGATTGAATTTGAAATTCAAATTCAAGTTAATTGGTTTTAAATTGTAAACTTTTTCTTGCCAGATAAAGTTAGATCATGTTCAGATTTAAATAGGTTGATTGAGATTTTTGAGTTCAAATCAAAATTTGCAGGCCTATATACATAAGTATATAATAGGCAAAACACTAAATTAACACTTCATAAACTTAAGAATTCTGCAAAACTTGAATCAATGAAAGTAATGTCAAAAAGAAACTATGAAAAATAATCCAAGCATACGATGAAAACTGATAGTCTTATAATCCTACGTCTTAACGCCAATACGATAAACTTAGTCAAAGAGACTGAATCCCATATCATCATCAGATTCTTCTTCAGGTTCCGGTTTCTTCTCCTCCTCGGCAGCAGCGGCAGCAGGAGCAGCACCGGCATCAGCAGCAACTGGGGCAACAGCAACTGCAAACTTGCTTGGATCCTGGATGCAAGCAAACACTAGTTTAGCTAACAACATAATGGAAATTCAAGTGTTTAACCAGATAAAAAAAGTCGATTCCGTACCGCCAAGTATTCCTTCACTTTATCAGCCTGAGGGAAGGAATACTCTGTTGCGACAGCGAGAGCCAATACGTTCTTGTAGGCATTGATGAACATGTGTGGTGCAGCAGCAAGCGTTGGGTATGAGATGGCAAGAGACAGTGCAGTAACCATGGAGACACCAGTAGCAAATTTCTCAATCAGGTCCTCCTCGGTAAGATCCAGAACCTCAGGGCTAAATACCGACCCATTGTCATAAACAGACAACACAATAAGACCATACGAGAAGGGCCTAATTCCGAGCTTGGCGAGAAGTGCAGCCTCAGAAGACCCAACCTTCTCACCTTTCTTGATAAGCTCCACAGGAGTGATAATTTCAACAGTACCCTTGTTAATCTTGGTAGGAATATTGAGCACCTAAAATGCAAAAGAAATTTGATAACAAGAATCGAGCAATGACTAATAAATAACAGCTAAAATCAGATAAAATGAACAATACAGCCGGAAAATAACAGTACCTGGAAGAAAGAGGTCTGTGAAGGGTCAAGACCAGTGTTGCCAGGTGGGACAACGACATCAATGGGTGCAACCAGACCAACACGAGCAGGAGCTCCAACCTGTTCATACCAAAATATGATATTAGGTTCAAGCATTTTGTTCAAAAGCACAAAAGAAATAGCAAGAAACAGATATTATGTCAAATGAGATTAACTTCACAACATCAACAAGAAAATCACAGCAGTATTGTTTAAACTTTTAAACACACTGTTAAACCAGAAAACAAAAAACAACAACACTGCATTAGACACCACAAAGAGAAAGGTAACTAATCTGTTGTTCAGTTTAAGCATAAATGGTTTACCCCTGTAGGCAATGAAATGGGTACAAGTAAACAAGTACACCAAGGAACGAGCAGGCAACAAAGAAAGTCCCAAAAGCATTTACAAATGAAACATAAGCCTTCTTTCAATCTCAACAGTCAAATAAATTTATTATTTTACCAACAAGAAAGAATGCAATTACAGATGCCTAGACTATGGAATATATATTTTCCATTTTCTTTGGCTAACTACACTAAATTATTAAATTACCTAAATAACTTTAACCTCCTATCACTGAACAAAAACAAACAAGTCTACATGCTCTTAAGTTATAGTAAAATCAAGTCTTTCAATATTTCACTAATTATATAGTCACTAAAAGAATTGACATAATAATTCTAATATCAAATATCCCAACTTCCATTAATGAAATATAGAATGTAATAATAACCCACCTTATACTTGGCAACTTCCTCACTGACTTCCTTCAAATCACCCTTAGTAAAGATCAAGCCCACATTTCCCTGATTCAAAAATAACCAGAAAAAAAGGTTACTTTTATTTATTTATCAAACAATAAAAACTCAATATATATATATATATAAGAAAGATTTAAAGTACCTGAAGCAAAGGGATAAGGTTAAGGAAAGCTTTGTTCCCGGTCTTCTCAGCATGCATCCTAATCGACCTTTTCATCATAGTATTTTTACCCATTAGAACAACTGAGTCACCTCGGAGACCTTTGCGAATGTTCTGGAGCTGGTTCGAACCCACATTGTCGGCTGCAGCGATTAAGATCTGGGTGTACTCGTCTAAGAGCTGGCATAGTTTCGCGTCGTACGCGATTTTCTTGTCGGCCTTGGAGGGTTTCACTGCCATTTCTGGAAAAAAAAGGGTTTTAGGAATAAAGATACAAAGTTTTACAGGGGATAAAATCAAGGGCCAAGACGATACCGGATGCTCAGTCAAGGCGGACAGCAAATCGGCGCCGTCACTTTAACCCTAGAGAGGAATTGTGATGCTGAAAATGGAGATTAGGCTTACAGTTGGTTTATATAGTAGGAGAGGAAATGAAAGGGGCATTAGGGTTTTGGGATTATAATTGATCGGACGGCTGAGATTAGTGTGAGTTTGGATTGGGTTTTGGGCTCTTTGTTATATTGGCTTGGGTTTTGGGCTCTTTGATCAAAAATGACCCGTTAGATATCGGGCCATATTCATCATGCTGACATGGCAGCATCTCATTGGATAACAATAACAACAGAAGACCCCACTAAACAACCGAAAACCATCTAGTGATTTGTTTCCCTCAGGTAACCTTTCCCTCCAATTCCTACGCATTTCCTTAAATATTGTTCCTTCTCCGACAGCCAAATTTCCTTCGAGGCCGACTTAGACGACACCGTTTGCCCTCCATGGCCTACCCCTGCAGAGATCGGACAGCCGAGTTCCGATCACTATCCCAAACACTTCAGAAGATCGGAGGGATCTCAGCCGTCAATAATAATCATCTCCAAAACGACTACGTTTCGAAACCACCTCCTACGCCTCACTCTTCCAGATCCGAGTTCAATAAGAAGGCTTCTCTAATCGGTTCGAGTATCAATGAAACCTCTAAAAAAATTGGTCGACTTGCCAAATGTAAGCTCTTTCTTTTAATTGTAGCTTAATTTTTTTTTGCTTAATTATTTTCCCCTTTTTTTGCTTAATATTTGATCCATTTCGAATATTTAATAATCTAGATTTTTGTTGTTCGGAATAAAATTTTGATTAATTTAAGTGCTAAACATATTTCCTTTCAGTTGTTTAATTTTTTAGAATGGAATTCCTGATTTTACAATTGGGAATTCTAATTATACTTTAAAAATTGAATAAAATGGGTTTAAGAAAAAAGGGGAAGGAGCAGATTTGTAGCTAATTTTGCTATGAGATTTCTGAATTATTATTATTATGTTTTTAATGAAATTGTTGCAGTGGCAAAAAGGTCATCGATGTTCGATGATCCGATTGTGGAAATACAGGAATTAACTGCTTTGATAAAGACTGATATTACCACCTTGAATATGGCGATTTCGGACTTGCAAACACTTCAAAACATGGAGATTGCTGATGGTAATTACTCTGAGGATAGAGTTGTTCATTCGACAACGGTTTGTGATGACTTGAAGAACAAGTTAATGGGTGCTACAAAGCATTTTCAAGATGTGTTAACTGCAAGAACTGAGGTTGTGTTTTTTCTACACTAGAATTGTAGCTTGTTTATTTAGTATTGAGAACTAATAAGCATTATTTGTGGTTATTGCGTTTACTTATGTTGTTCTTGTGGTCTGTATGCTTTGTGGTTCTGCAGAATATTAAGGCTCATGAAAACAGGAAACAGATATTTTCTAAAAGTACATCGAGACCAAACGCATTTCAATGTCAAACAAAATCTGTTACTGAGCCGCCTCCTTGGTCAAGCTCGTCAAATGTCTCTGAGAGTTTGCTACCGTCAGGGTGGGTACTATCATTTCTTCATGCTGCGTATAGGAGATACTAGTAAACTTCAGAATAGGAAGCTACTATGGTAGTTTTTATCCTGTCTTCTTTTTTAGGAGCTAGGATCAAGTCACTTCCAGGCTATGCTAGACTATTAGTGCACTGCATGCAACCACTTTAGATGTTATACTTTAACTCAAAAATATTCTTTTGTGGGTATTTACTTACAACTATCATAATTTCTTTTGACATTTAATTTTTCAGACGTGCCAATTTTTGTCTATGCAAAATGATAGCTTCTCCTGCTTTGTGCTTTTGACTAATGTCTCTATTTTCTTTCTAACCAGACTGCCGCCAAACGGAGTGCAAGCTGGAAGCCAACTAAGGTGTGTGTATTTCTTATATTTGATTGAAGTCTGAGGTTTATTTTTATTTTTTTCCCATAAATCAAGTGTTCCACTGATTGGTCATATTTCTGAACTAGATGCAGCTACATCTTTATTTCATCTTATGAAATTTAGACACGTGGGTACTCATACCTTACATTGCATTCAGATCGATTTTTTTTTTTATGTATATGTAGATATATCTCCTACTCTTGCCTGTTTCTTTTATATCTATGGGCCTCATTGTTGTTTCATTTCTATGTCCCTGTTTGTCATATTTTACTCCATGACACCTATAGACGAAGGCCAGCCGTTGATGGCACACCTTCACACCACATGGAAGTATCCATGTTGCAGCAGGTAGTTCCCAGGCAAGAGGATTACTCTCAAAGTAGGGCAGTTGCTCTACAGAATGTGGAATCTACAATTTCAGAACTTAGTGGGATCTTTACTCATCTGGCTACAATGGTTGCACATCAAGGAGAACTAGCTATCAGGTTTGCTGCTTTTGTTCATATTTAACCACTAATTTTGTGGCAACTTGCTATTTCCATCAAAAGAGACAATAAACTAAATTCATCATTTCACTTGGCATATCATTAGTTTTAAGTGTTTGTTATATAAAATTATGGGTTTTGAGTCGTTTAAGAATCTGCCTAATTGATGCGAGCAGGATTGATGAGGACATGGATCAATCATTAGCTAATGTTGAAGGTGCTCGTAATGCTCTATTGAGGCATCTCAACCAAATATCATCAAATAGGTGGCTTTTAATCAAGATATTTGCTGCAATCATATTTTTCCTCGTGGTCTTCATCATCTTCGTGGCTTGAATGTGATAACTTGAGATTTCAATATATATTTCTTATTGCCCCGTGGGTCAACATCCATGTATGGCTTGCTTCCTCATATTCATTATGTATATTCAATTGGTTTTGCCGTTATTTTCAGATGGTCCTAGCTTGTAAAAAGTTGCAGGCTTCTAGTTGTGTTGAGAGAAACTTAACTACACTATACCTTATTGCTTGTAACCACGTTGAGAACCCATTTTGTGCATCAAGAGGTTGTTGTAATTATTACTAATGATAATATGATATCAGGTCATATGATTATTATATTTCAAAACGATTAATTTTCTTCCATCTTTCATGCAATTTTTTTTGGTAGCAACTGCAGGTATTTGTTAATGTTGTATCTGACAATAAGTGATTGTAGATTGTATTGTATCTCCTTTTATATCTTTTTTTCAAGATTGTCATAAACTGAGAGACTGAGAGCTTTGAATTCTCAAGGCTGATTAAAGAATGTATGATCTTCTAATCTGAATCCACTACACCCCAAGGCAAGAAAAATAGGCATTAAAATAGGGAGGGTTACAAATCCAAAACTTAGTCCAATATGTTCATGTAATCATCCTTAAGAGATGATATTTAATAAATTCGGGGTTTAAATCTTAACATCTACGATCCTTTCTCAAATATTTGCAGGTTATGATCTCCTTTGTGCCTCAAAAAAAGTAGGGAGAGTTGCTGAGAATCGAACGAAATGCTGTAGGAAGGAAGGCTTTAAGGGAACTTTGTTGATCATCCATTATTGAGCCATGTCTTCTTCTTCTTCTTTTTTTTTTTTTTTTTTTTTCATGTTAACTCCTTTGATTTAAGGATGAACATGAGCTAGAAGCTATACTCTTCTGTTGGTAAAGATGCTTGTTTCTTTTTAATCATGATTGAGCAAATACAATATTTGGATTTTCATATGATCGGAATATTCAGTCCAAGATTGCTACTACCTCTTGCCAAATGCTTAAAATTTGAAAGTGAAGCAACTAAACTCCGTCTGCAGATTGAATTAAACTAAACAGAGATTTGAAGAAAATGGTGGGCGAATCCCACTAAATTGTTTGATTTGATGCAAACTTTTGCTGGGAATCTTCTTTTTTCAAACCCAAAATTCACAATCTATTGTTGGCCATAATCAATTCTGACTCACTAAAGTATTGTTAAAGAAAATTAGTGGGAAAATAAGAGAACGAAAGAATCTGGACTGGCCATTATAGACTTTTGACTGCCTATGTATGCATTGGCTATGTTGCGCTTATTCTTTATTATTCTGGGAATATTTGTATCCAACATTTATGTTAGACGCATATTTAGTCATGGGTATAAAGATATAATTCTCTAAAAATCTTTTAAATGCATAAAAAAACTTGAAAAAAATTAAATATATTTGTATTGAATATGTACTCATATTCAACATTTATATCCGAATCCAAATAACATAATACCTTAGAAACAAATAAATTTTTCAATAAAAAGCGACAAACATGAGATCTATCCACCGCCTGGTATTATTAATTCATACATTCAAAATCATCAGTCCATATATATTCTCATATATCTTCAAGTACACGTTGGTTTTGACCAATGAATCTATTAGATTTAAAGGTGAACATCTTATACATGAAAATATGTTTCACAAAGATATAAATAAATTTTATTAAAATTTTTTCACATATTTAAAGCGTTGAATCTTTATATCAATCTATTATACGACGGATATAAATATTTCAAAATATATATATTTATATATTTAAGATTGAGACTGACCATAGATATTTCGAGGGAAAATTTGTTTCACTTTATCGGTGAAATGATCTTTTGGGGGGGTGGGGGTGTGAAGGCGGCCCTTTAAGAAATGAACCAAACTTTCTGCTTTTTTTTTTTGCAATATGAAAGTTCCATTATTGCAGGCAAGAATTAGGCTAAGACACTTCCACATTGCTAAGATTCTTCTTTAAATTTCTAAATAGGTTAAAAGTTGTTCCCTTTTTATTTTTTTTTCCTGTTGCCTGCCAAACCTTATAGCTTTTGTACCATTATCTCTATCTTTTTAATCCTTTGATTACACTCTTTCCAGGCTAATAATAATATGCAATGGCCTTATTATTATTATTATTATTATTATTATTATTATTATGTCCTGAAGAGAATTAGGCTAAGACAAAATCCAGATATATCTAATTAAGAAAAAAAATTGCATCCCTAAAGTAAATAAATAAATCAATGGGGTAGTCCTTTTTTTCATCTTCAAATACTGTCATAGCAGATGAAAATTCAAATAGAATTTTGAGTTTACAATTGCAAAATAATACGAACACGAAAATAACTTACAAATTTTAAGATTCGAATTGACTTGACTCGAAACTAATCCGACTCACTCAATTAATAGGTCTACCTCTATGCTTGCTTCCTCCGGCACAATCAATTACTAATATTTTTTGTATCAAAGGGCCTTCAAGCTATAAATATGAAGCATTGCCTTTTTTTCCCTTAAAAGCGAAGCAAAAACTAATGTCCGAGTTATTAATTCGTTTCCCTTATAGATGTTACTAGACAATCTCAATTGAATTTAAAACCAATTAGCATCGTTAAAAGGGGATAATTGGAATATAGATGGTAACTGGTAAATGTTACTTGGGCTTGAAAGTGAACGTAACTGCAACTTGGCAATTGATGTTAAGTTAATTTGGTAACTGTCTTTTCTTTCTTTTCATGATCATTGGAAGCGAGATAAGATCCACTAATGGCGGACATAGTAAAAAAATCTTCAAATCCTTCATTTTCCATGATAGATTTGGCAAGAGAGTGTGGAAGAGTGGAAGGTAGTCCTTGAAAAGACTGACCAGCAATAGGATACTGTGGGAATTTTGCCAAAAGAACTCTAGCCTTATATAATGGTTGACAAAGTTGCATTAAGATCAAATCTGAAGTTAGTCCAATTAACTTATATAATCACTTATAACAAATTATATTTAATATATTTGGGATTTGAATCCCGATATTTGTTTCTTCGATCTCATTTGTACCGAAAACAGACAAACAAAAGCTCTCTTACGTAATAGCATTGTAGTGTAAGAAAGATATTGCAAAAAAGGAAGGGCTAAATTTGGTAAAGATTGCTATTGTAGTGGGCATATGAGCTTTGTTGAGTGGGAACGATAATTGGGATTTATCAAGGATTTCAATCAGTTGATGGGTTTTGCCTCCTTCGTTGTTCTTTTTCATGCTTATCAAAAGTGATGTTTGCCATTTCTCTGATTTTGGTGGCAACAATAAGTTGGGCCTTTAAATGTTTGAGCAAAAAGAAATCCTATTTCCCTTTTTTTTCATGAAGAACCGATATATGAACTCACAAGAAAAGATTGATTTAATCAATCCAATCCATTAGTTCATTCATTTTGATTGAAAAAAAAATGGATTAAAGCACCGATGATTTCTCGTTAACATTATACAAAACATAAGCACTCATCGAGGCAAAAACTACGGGTCTACATCCTACTAGTCGAGGATTGGAACAATTAATTTTCTCTGAATTCTTTTCACCGGTATATATTTGGCTTATCATCAAATTTTCTAGAGCTTCATGTTGCTTTTGAATCTCTTTTGAAACTCTTAAAAGAGATTGAACTTTTGAAATAAATGATATTTCAACCAATCAAATGGAGAATTGGCATTCTAAACTTTGATTTTGAATACCCAAATTCAGTTTATCACGTAATCTCATGCTCTCAAGTTCGTGAAACACATTTAGTGGTATGGTGGTTGGTTGAATAGTAATATACAAATAAGTTGGATAAGACAGCATTTTAAGGTTTTGGTCATAACTATGATATATTAGAATTAGTGGGAAAAAAACCACCCAACAAAATGAGTATGATTTGTGATACTAAAATGGATTATGACATCAGGATTTTCTTTGTTTCATGATCTAGTGGCAATGGAGATTTGGTTTTGTAAATGTAGTTAATTTTAGATACGGTAAGAAAATATAACATAAATTCGATATACATAAAAAAATAAAATAATATATTTAATATACATATTATATTAAAATTTAAAATTTTAATATGTTTACTAATTTATATTTTGCTTAGTCTATACAAGTAATAAAAAAAACGTACGTAAATGCAAATTTAACTTTAGGTCCTTTTAAGATCTATAATTTAATCGGCCAAACTGGGAAAGGTCTTCCTATTACGGTATGACATGGGGATTGGTTTTCATTTTCTTCGGCAATGCATTGAGAAGTTTTTCACTTGAGGCTTTCAATTGGTATTTCTTTTTTAAGGCAAATTCAGTGTTGACACATCTTCAAAGTCTCCTAAAAAAGGAATTTTGCTCCACTAAGTTAGCCTTTAAATGATGAAAAGGGTTCTGCAAATAATAAAAGAAAAAAAGGTTGACCCCATCAACAATAATGTTCTTGTCACTTGATCATATCTAACATTAGTGTTCCAATTAAAACATCTACCAATGGGTCCAATGCTCAATGTTTTAGATAAGCCACATTCAAGATATCTTATATATATATATAAATAAAATATTCATAATTATTCAATTTCTATCATTGAATATATTTTACATTCGATGCTTCAAATGTACGAAAAATTATTACATCTTTTTCAGTAAAAATTTTAAATTATATAAATTAAATTAAAAAATGATAAATATCTTTAAAATATTCGTTTGTAGAATAAAAAGAATTCCATTTATTTAAAACAAACTCATAAAAAAAATAAACAATTTGGATCAAAAAAATTGCAAATAATGCATATATTTTTAAAGGTCATAATTTAATTTATTTTGAATCATATATATAAAATTTTGAAACTGTTTCAAGAAGTTGTTTGAATATCAGTGATATATTTGTCAATAATGGTTAGACAATCCTATACAATTGGTATGATAAGGCTATGGCTATGTTTTAAAACTTTAAAAAAAAAATGAAAATCAGACACAATTTTTTCCCTATCTCTTTGAAATAAATCAAAATGATTAACTAAAATTTTAAATTATGTCTTATGAAATGACATAATAAAAGCCCCCTGCCCAACATTTTATGTATCGATTTCATTACACTTTCATCATTTTATACCTAAAAAATATTTAGGGTAAGTTAACAAAGAAGGTATTAAATAATATTAAATAAATTTGATAATTTTAAGTACGATATGAAAAATATATCTTAAAAAAAGTTAAATATATTTAATAATTTAATTTGTATTTATGTTTACTCAATTAACATAAAAAAAATAAAAATAAAAATATATTTATTGTCAAATTTAGTATTAATCAAACAACCCTTAAAAGAAGTTTTCTTTTTCCTTTTTGGTGGGACTTAATTTAAGAAGAAAAAAAAAAGCATGACTTGGATGCTTGTTGGACCCTTCATCAAATTGATTCTTGAGCCTTTGAAAGTGATGGAAAATACCAAAGCATAATTAAAGAAAGAAAAGCTTGCAGCTCAGTTCTATCCCTACTGTAAATCCCTAACCTAAACAGAAAACTTTTGAAGATTAGGAAAAGCCAAAATAAGTCCATTTTCTTTCATATTCCATTGGTATTTCAAGCAAAATATTCTTTTTTTTTTCTTTTTCACTTGTTTAGCATCCAAATTCCTCTTAATCATCACGACTTTAAATTAAATCTATTCATAAATCAAGTCATAATTAAAATTTTGTTTACACCGTCTAATCTAAATTTCATAACTCATTTTATTATTTAAAATAATATTAAAATATTTTATAATAATATTTATATTTTATAATTAATTTAAATAAAAATATTTTATTAATAAATAATAATTTAGATTAAATTGATCCAAATTGAAAAATATTTGGTAGGTCTATTTTAAACATCTATCCTTACCTAAGATTATTTGCCATGGTGATGTAATTAGAATCTCGGTTTTTTTTTTAAGGCTATGAAAATCCAAACATAAAGTACCATTTGGGAATTTAATTACATCATTAATGAACATGATCCTTCTTATATATATATATATAAATTCCATCATTAATTGATCTTAATCTTTTATTTTAATTTCACTTTACTTTTTAATTTCTGAATTAATTCATTTCGATCCTTAATTAACCTTTTAAACAGATTTCATTTTAGTCATTTCATTGCATCATTTTTTTCCTAATAAAAAAATGTTTACATCAATTTGAATGGAACAATTCGAAGTAATAACCAAAATGAAATCATTTAAGAATAAAATTAATGATCCAAATGAAACCATTCAAAAGGTAAAAGACGAGAGTTGAACCAAAATAAAAAGTTAAGGATCATAGATAATAATATTTATTTGATTATTACGTATAGTATTACAAAAGAAATTAAGATACAACAACATTTAAACAGCGTTATAAAAAAGTTTCCATAATAACAATTTTTTTCTTTTATAATTTCCGTGTTAGGGCTTATGATAACAATTAATTATTTTAAACTTTCCTAAGCAAAGAAAAGAGGGTCCCAAGTAGACTTTTCAATTAATCATTATCTTTCCCATTAATCACTCAGACAAGCTTTAAAAAAAAACTAAATCTAATTCATTATTGGTGAAATTAAGCACAATTCATAAGTTAACAAAAAAAGATCCAATCCGTAATTTTACCTGAATTATTTATTATATAGTTATTTTTAAAACGTGATATTTAATAAATTTAAAGTTTGATTCTTAATATCTATAATTTTTTTTATTTTTAAATTATAATTATTTTTATTTAAAAAAACTCGGACTTTAACTTAAATAATTCATCTATTTTCTTTAAAAAGTAAATTTTAATAAGATAAAAAGAGTTTAAACCCAACGTTTACAAATTTGCTTTTGTCTAATTTCCCTTCATCTTTGGCTTTTTGTATGGAAAATTTTGCATGACAATAAAGATGTGACACATAACCTGCCTTTGTCTCCTTTAGATCATTTTTCCCACATGATTGGTTTCGAAATTAATGTTCAAAAAAATAGTAAGATTTGCTTAATCTCGTTCATAAACTCAATAGGCTAATTAGGTTACGATAAATGGGGCAATATGGTTGGATTAAATTAGATGAACGAAGAACTGCAATTTAACAAAGAATTATTAGTAAAGTAAGAGATAGAAAGGGGAGGAGGGAGATGTCCCTTCACCCGCTAAACATGTTTATTTAGCTAATTATAGTGGGAAATTAACTCTCCAATGACAAAATTAATTATAAATTATTAAGTAGATTAGATTAGATGCTTTGGGAAATTTAATTTTGACTCAAAAAGAGTTCACCAAAAATCATTGTGATAGGAACCAGTCGTTTTCACTCACCTGTTTTGCTTACTTCAGCTTATTTTTTTCATAATTTTCCCTACTTTTCTTTTTTCTTTCATATATCATTTGAACATTAATGTGGTGATTTAAAATGAAATTTTGGGGAGAAATTTTTTCATGATTTGAGATAAATAAAAGGTTAAAATGCTCGAAATTTAACACGAACTCGATGTCTTTTTAATTTTATATTTTTGTTAGATAAAAATTTGACTTAAAATTTTTTTTCTTTTGTTTTTATAATGTGAACTTGAAAAAATAATTAAGCTATCTGCTGATCTAAAGATTACTTAACTCTATTCGATTCTCGATCCAAATTTTAAATACTATTAAAAATGAAATATTTAAAAAAAAAACTTGTTCTATGTATATATATTAACATGTCGAAAACAATGAAATAGATTAATAAAATTGCAAGGATATTAGAATGATATTGGTATATTATGCAAAGAGGGTAATCTAGCAATGATGAATGGCAATTTTCTTTTTTTACAAAAGATTTTAAAGTTTACAAATAATTTGAAGATTAGAATTTTCGTAAATAATATTTTTTACGAGGTTAAAGTTTAGGAAGAATTCAAAAAGTAATATTTTACGTAAACCGATACTCGAATTTTAGACTCACAAGAATTTATTTTCTAAAAAAAAAAAAAATTGGGTAAACCATTTGCGCCGCATGGACACTCAAACTCAATGGCATTTGAAGTTACCATCATTCAAGTCATGACCATTAATGTACTTGAGTGGAAGAATGGCTTGGCAATGCACATTGGAATGTCTTTGGGCCTCTCCCTAAATTGGATTTTATTTTGGCACATGATAACAGCAACTTAAAAGAAAAGTGGCAATGAATCTAAAACTTAAAACTTTTTATTCATATAATTATTTTTAAAATTTAATATCGAATCAGTTTAAAATTGAATCTTAATGTTTATAATTTTTTATTATTATTTTCAAATGAATTCAAAATTTAATTAATTGATTCATATAATTATCTTTAAAATTTAATATAAAAAATGTCTAAAATTAAATCTAATGTTTATAATCTTTCTTTTTATTTTTCAAATTACAATCTTTTTATTAAAACAAAAAGAAAAAAGAAGATGACAATACCATTTGGACATTTTCCATAGATTCAACTCTCTCTTGCATGTCCACCATAATTAATAATAAGCACTACCACCAAAAAAAAAAAAATGGTCATGGTAACTCATTTCTTAAGCATAAAATAATGAGTAACCATGAGTTATTTTAGTTTCCAAAGAAAACTGTTTCATTGTAATTATAATTTCTATGTATACATATAATTTTATAAAATATAACACAAAGATATAAAATTTAATTGCCTTTCATTTCATCTACCTACTTTTGCCAACTTTTTTCCATTTTTTACTTTCATAAATATTTTCAAATATACTCAACTTCATGAAGTAAAGTATTTCTTCCACCAAACACTTAAAACTTCAAGTGGTTGGTGGGGATAAGATTTATGAGATGACAATACTTTCAAATATATGCTGTTTCATTGTGCATATCAGGGTTTTTAAGATTTTGGTGATTTACTGCTCAAAATGCTGATAACAGATTTTGACATTTTGATTCAACTGGAAAAAAAATCATTAATTGGATACCACTTATATAATATTTTTGTCCGTAGGAGCTAGCTGAAAAAGCCCTAATTTTCTTGATGAATAATCTGCATGGGGTTTGCCAAATTTGTGACTAGGTATTGCAGTTTATATTTTTCTTAAGTAACAATTATATAAATATAAATATCATAAATTATTAAATATATTAAAATTTTAATACTAATATTATATATATTTATATGTAAAACATATTTTATTAATTATATTTATATTTATAATATTTATCATATTTAAAATTATTATATCCATCACTTCATCATCATTTGTTTCTTTTATAATTGTTGTCAGTTCAAATCTATAAATTTATCAGATCTTATGCTATAATTTGGTGCAATGTTTTTGTTTGTTGGTAAGTGAATCCAATCTTTCTTTAGAAGGGATTTATTTTGGATTTGTTACAATATAATATCACTTTTTGACAGTATAATTTCACAATTTTTTTTAAAATCTCCAAAGAAAAAAATCATTGAAATACTCTAAATTTAATTGGCGTATTTTATGTTGATGATTGATGTTATGGCAATCATGGCCTGTAAGCTTGTAGATATGGATGTGCCAGTGATTTACAATTCATTTATGACTACTACCATGATGTAGTTAATGGAAGCTTTGCGGTTCATTTATCATGATGCTTTCTTCTATGATGACAATTCTTTGATTTTCTTGTCACTTTCTTATCATGTCTGTAATCAATTTTCTTTTTCTTACATATACATATATATATATATATATATATACATATATATCTCCATCTATTTTTTTTTATATTTATATGAATAATTTGATTAACAGTTGTAATCAAACAAGTAAACGTTAATGGTTAGATGATCTATGTTTTGTCTTTTCAAAATAAAAATGCCAGACTATTCAATAACATGTTCTTGGAATAGAAATTGATCATCTAGCATTGGAGTTAAAAGTAGAAAATTTTGAATTAAAAAGGGCTTAAACTTTAAAAAACGTTGAATATTTTTCAATGAGAAAAACCTTTGTGAAAAGGGCTTATTTTTTGTCAAAGGATCATTTAATAATTGAGACAAGCACGCAGAGGCTATGAAACAGTGTTGAAACAACGATCCTGAAAGATCTCTTTGCCACTCTTATATATGTCTTGACGGAAAACTCAGACAGCAGCTTAAAAAAAAAAAGAAAAAAACAAAAAATATTTCTTCTTGGTTTTGTTCTGTTCTTGCTTTAAAACACTGTCAAAGGAAGCAAGCAAAGCGACCCTTTTCTGGTTTCCTACTTAGTAGTTAGTTCCACCATTTTTTTCTTTTTTGGCTTTCCTCAGGTGCTGCTTTTCAGTGGCACATCTCGTTTTTCTCAAGAAAAAAAGGAGTTGTTTGTTTATCTCTTCTTCAAGAGAAGGAAATTAAAGAAAAGCTTTTTATTGCTTGTTGGATTTTTAAGTGTTAAAAAGAAATGATTTTTTTGATTGTTTAGCTTAATCCTGAGGAAAAAAAAAAGGGTTTTTTAGCTGGCTTTTTGAAGGATAATTAAGGCACTGCCAACCTTCGAATTATGATTTTTTTTTTTCAGAGTTGGGATTCTTCTGTCTGCATTTATAAATTAAAGCTGTAACAGCCACCCAAAAGCTGTGGTTTCTTGGCCTTAAAGGCCAAAAAAAAAAAAAAAAGAAGAGATAAATACACAATCTCTTTAGGTTTCTCTCTTGGTCTTTCTTTGAGATCAGTTAAAGAAGCTGAAGCTGATTTGTGGGTGGTCTCACATTTGTGAAGAATCTGTCTTTTCGTAGTCTACTTCTATATTATAAATCATTGCCAATTGGCCTCCCTGGAGTAAGGTATAGCATGGTCAAATATTTGAGGTTCATGTTAAAAAATTATTTGGTTTTGGGTAGTGGGATTGGTTTCATTTGTGTTTTGTGTCTTGTGGTTGATCCTTTAGAGAAGTGAAAGCAATGTCAGGACAGAAACAGGCTGAGGAAGCCATTGTTACAAGCTTTAATGAGACAACTGAACATGAAGAAAAAGAGGAAGATAAAGAAGATCATTCAATTTTCAGTGTTAAAAGCCTTCTTTGGCATGGTGGTTCTGTTTATGATGCCTGGTTTAGCTGTGCTTCAAATCAGGTACTAAAATTCCCAACTCAAAATTGTAATCAAAGCATAGTGTAAAAACTGATTCTTTTTTCTTTTCTTTTAAAACTGATAGAGGTTCTATCTTGTTCCTTTTGTTTTGGTGGTGGGGTTTTGCAGGTGGCGCAAGTTCTGCTCACACTACCATATTCTTTCTCTCAAATGGGGATGCTTTCAGGGATTATTCTGCAGATTTTTTATGGTCTTCTTGGAAGCTGGACTGCTTATCTCATCAGTGTTCTTTATGTTGAGTACCGAAGCAGAAAGGAGAAAGAGAATGTCAGCTTCAAGAACCATGTCATACAGGTTAGCTTTTCAAGATCAAACAGGCCCTTTAAAAAATATACTTAAAAAACCCCAAATATTCTAAACAATGTATAGTTTTTCCTTTAACATGCAGTGGTTTGAAGTGTTAGATGGTCTATTGGGACCTTACTGGAAAGCTGCTGGATTGGCTTTTAACTGCACTTTTCTGCTCTTTGGATCTGTCATTCAGCTTATAGCTTGTGCCAGGTTCCCATATCTTTAATTTTTTTTCACTGAACTTCTTTTCCCATTAAATTCTCGAACTTCGATGGTTTAATCAACTGATTTTTCTGAGTTTCTTTGTGAGTTAATCACAGCAACATATATTACATAAATGACAAGTTAGACAAGAGGACATGGACTTATATCTTTGGAGCTTGTTGTGCCACAACAGTTTTTATCCCTTCATTTCATAACTATAGAATCTGGTCTTTTCTGGGGCTTGCCATGACCACTTACACTGCATGGTATTTAACCATTGCAGCCCTTGTCCAGGGCCAGGTAAAAAACAAAGGAATAGGTCTTCTGATCTTTCCTCAGTTTTTGGTTTAATCTTTAAATTGTTTTTACCTTATCTTTTTACAGGTGGAAGGTGTAACTCACCAAGGTCCAACTAAGTTGGTTCTGTACTTCACTGGCGCCACCAATATCCTCTACACTTTCGGCGGACATGCTGTCACAGTGTAGGTGTTATTATTATTACTACAGTTCCAAAAAATAAATAAATAATTTTTGCTTTATTTTGTTGAACAAAAACTTTGTCAATGCAGTAAAGTTAGAATTCTAATAGTGGGATATTGTTGTGCTTGCCCCTTTTTTTGGGATTTGAGAACGTGACGAAGTTTAAGAAACAAATTTTTTGATATCCCTTGGTTTACTCGGTTAAGTTTCCCCTTGAATCAATGTTTCTGGGTTGGTACCTTTCTTGTCTCCTCTTTTGGTCAAAAGTTGCAGTAATTTCTTTGCTAAATATTTAACAGCAAATTCATCAATTCTGGTAGGTTGGCAATTTACAGGGTTCAACTGTTTGTAAAATGTGTGCATCAACTCCGATTTTGGATCAATATTATCAAAATAAATACAACAAGGAAAAAGAATATGAAATAAAATAATGAAATCCTGTACCCTTGGTTGAGTTGAGTCTTTTGAAATCCGCTTCTTTGAGTGGGGTTTTCATCATGATAATTGCAAGGGGGGGTCATCTGCTACTTTAACCAAGGAGTTTGACCCTCTTTAGCTTTGGAAGTCTTTAGACATTAGTGTTACTCTTGCCCCTTCAGTCACTTTTGACCAGACTACTACAGTGCAGTTTGAGTAAAACTGAGTTTTGGAGTAATTTTGATGTTTGCAGTGAAATTATGCATGCGATGTGGAAGCCTCAAAAGTTCAAGTATATATATCTGTTGGCCACCCTTTACGTGTTTACCTTAACCATCCCATCCGCTGCTTCCGTCTACTGGGCTTTCGGTGATCAACTCCTTAATCATTCCAATGCCTTTTCACTCCTCCCGCGCTCTGCGTGGCGTGATGCAGCAGTTGTCCTAATGTTAATCCACCAGGTTTGTGGATATCCTGCAGGCCAAATTTATGCTGTTATATAGCCTTATTTGATCAGTGAAATTGACAAGATATATTTCCTTTGACACCCAATTTTCACAGTTTATTACATTCGGGTTTGCGTGTACGCCATTGTACTTTGTGTGGGAGAAAGTAGTGGGGATACATGACACAAAAAGCATATGTTTCAGGGCCATATGCAGGTTACCTGTGGTGATACCTATATGGTTCTTGGCTATCATATTTCCTTTCTTCGGTCCCATTAACTCGGCTGTAGGAGCTCTCCTGGTCAGCTTCACTGTCTACATCATCCCTGCCTTAGCTCATATGCTTACTTATAAATCAGCCTCCGCCCGACAGGTAAATTTTGTGACTGGTCCCATTTCTTCATTTTCTACCAATTGTCTGTGCAATCGGGCTGGCATTGTTGAATGCCCCCAATTATGTTGCTAGTCTATCATTATGAGGCACCCTTTCCTAGGCATCACGATCAAAACCAGTTTGATAGATAGGTTGATTCATAAGGATAGTCTTTACGGTGGTAATTTTGATGCTGAAGAGGCACCTTGATCCGTTCTTCTTAAAGGGTCCTGATTGATTACTGACTTACCTTATTAGATGATCCAGATTGCTACAAAATCATAATTCCTAGTTTCTAATTACGTCTTTTATAAGCTTGGAGAAGCAATCATTCAAAGGTTTTAGCAGTTTGTGACGAGTTTTTTTTTTTTTCGAGTCTTTTACAATTTATTGAACATACAACAAAATCGTTTTCAAAGAGGCAGTTAATCAACTCAGGGTGCTCTGTCATGTTGAAAAAATAATTGTACTATTTTGCGGATATGATTCTTTACATAAGATTATAGGTCAATTTCGCGTCCTAAGTCACCACCGTTCTTGCCTCCACCAGTAGATTCAACCGTAAAGATACACGTAATTGATGAAACAAAGATGAGGTTGGCGGCATTTCCTTGTCACTTAGTTTTAACTTTCGTGCTGGCCAAATCTTTGAAGTTAGCTGGTAGGCTAAACCATCAAGTCTTATTCTTCACATTAACAGATGATAAAAGGGGGAAAAAAACTTTAGATCTTCAAACAAAATCATCATTGTGCAGAATTGTCAACTTGCTTTTTTATTCTTTGGTAATTCTTTTTGTGAACAGAATGCAGCTGAAAAGCTTCCTTTCTTCCTCCCAAGCTGGACAGCAATGTATGCAGTGAACACGGTTGTTGTGATATGGGTGTTTGTAGTTGGCTTTGGATTGGGAGGTTGGGCTAGTATGGCAAATTTCATCAAACAAGTCGATACTTTCGGGTTATTCGCCAAGTGCTACCAATGTCTACCTTCATCCTCATCAAAACATCACTGATATAAAGAACTTTGATTCAAAACCTGAAACCCTTTTTTTGTTTGTTTTGTAAACATTCCAACCACAGTGCATCGTAGGCATCTTTTCTCTTGTATCGTACTCTGGGAGGCACCGGCATCGCCCGTATCCGTACACTCGGTGTGCTGTAGTTTCCTCTATGCTTGTTTTACCTTGCTCTACAAGTAATTAGTGGTTGTCCATGGTTGTTTTGTATTGTATTACCTCAGCATCTATATCTTTTGGTCAATGGAATTGGAAGCAACAGTAAATCATTTTAGGCTGGAATTTCTTCACTTTGCTTGAAACGTTGGCTAGCTTCTCTCTTGAACCCTTTTGCATGTGAATTCATCTCAATCCAAAAGACCAAATAATTACAATTTATATAATCGTATAATATAAAAATTCCTTGGCCCATTTCAAATGCCTAAGATATTTATATTTCTTTTTCCTTATTCACATGAACCCACCACTAAAATGTCGTCTTGTTAAAACTTAATTGATCTTATAAAAGGGCCCCTGACTTGTGGAGTGCTGAAATGGATGTTTTCAATGATTTGGGTACCTTTTACTTTCATCTTTATATTCATCCCCCTTGCCCAATAATCTTTGATGCTGGTTATTGGTTATTTTAGCATTTAGTGAGACTTTTTTTTTTTTTTTTTTCCATTGTTCCTCTTTTCTTTCTTTCATAGTCTAACTTTCATTTTCACACAATCTTGCTTATCTACCCACCCCCCTTTTTTAAAGAAAAAGGAGAATTTGGAATTTAAAATACCACAGGGTATATTTCTTTGTCATGTTAGGCATACTATTAAAGGAAAATGATGCAAGTTGAAATTGAATTTTAGATTTATTAGATGTTATTTTTTAAGAGTAATTATATAAACTAATTGGATTAAGATTTAAATTCAAAATGTTGCAACTCTTTGTCTATATAAAGTTTTTATCTATATTAAGTCAAATATAAACATGCTTTTAAACATATTACTTAATAACATTTTTATTTAAAAATTAAGGTATAAATATATATAAAAAATATTTTAGCTTTTTGTATGGTCTATTCTTGATAACCATAAGATTGTAATTCTTTTTTTGGGGAGATGTTTTCTCTTTAAAAATCTTTAAGTTTAAAAATAATATGAATATGAGATGACAACTTTAATTAAGAAAACAATCAACTTTTATGTAAATTCTTTTTTGGTAAAGACCATCGAACTTTATTGAAAGCAATTTCAAGGAAATGTGCTTTGATGAAAATAAAGGTATGAGTTTTTTTTTTTTAAATTCCCACGTATTAAATTGCTTTAAAATATTGAAAGTGAGACGTAAAAGGAATCCATGTCATGATAGTGTTAATCATATTCGTTTTTTATGCCTAATTAAATCTTTTGACTTGGAAGCCCAAAGGGTCACCTCTACTGAGATTTGAACAAATCATCGGGCGTGATTTGTATTAGTTTGGGGGCATCTTATTTTGATTTGGCAGCTTTGTTAAGGCCTTAACTGTTCGCTGGATTTGAGCCCAAAAGAAATGCAAAGTTTCGACGGTCAAAGCAATGAAATGATTTAATTATTTTTGATAATTTAAAACTATTGTCAAACAAAATTATCAAATTATTACTTTCGATTTTAAAGAAATAATCCATACCAGGCACTGCTTCTACTTAATGGAATGTAAATGAAGACAGAAGAAACATTACAATTATTAGAATTTAAATTTCAAATATGTTGAATTAATTTCTAAATTCTTTTTAATGAGATTTTCTTGCAATGAAAAGGGAAGCGAGTAGAACAAGAAAGGCTGCAAAAGGATCATGGTTAAAGTCTGTATTATATTTGGCAAAAAATACCGAAACTCTTTTATTTCATTTATAGTAACCCTCAATGCTATAATGCTAAATGCTAGTAATGAGCTGGAGTTGAGGCCCGAATTTCTCTTACACAAATCACAACCCAAGAAAACAGAGATTTGATACCCTCCATGGAGATCCAGGTTAGCAAAGATTGATACTGATTAGTAACATGAAAAAATATTAAATATTACACGATATTAATATATAAAAATAAAAATTTATATAATATAAAACTATTAATATATTAAATATATATAATTATATAATATATATAATATCTTAAATATATAATATATAAAAATTATTAAATATATATAATTATATAATATCTTAAACGAATATAAAAAAATTAGACGGGAAGCCCATCTAATATCTTTCATTTTTTTGGGGGCCCATCACCCTTCATTGAGGTGCAATAATCAAAACCCTTCATTTTGATTTGAGGTGAGTTGGTTCTTCTATCTCAACCGTACACTTTGGACTAACAACATCCTTCCACGTGTAAAGTAGAAAGGTAAAGGAAGTTAAAAACTCAGAAGACGTGACCGGGAAGCCTTTCTCCTATCATCGTTGCCTTATTGCTCTCTCTTTTGATCTACTTCTTCAGCTCCCTTTCTCTCTGTCAGTCAGTTCCAATCTTTTTTTTTTTAGGTTGCACGGCATAATAAGCCATTGGTTCCAGACGTGGGCTAGAATCTCTATAGCAATGGAGTTTGGTATGCGAGGGGAAAAGGGAAGCTCTATACTTTGATTTAAAAAAAAAAAAAAAAGAAAAAACTTTCTAATTAGAATCTCATTCCAAGAATCTAATAGATGCAGAAACTTACACCCTTTTTTAGGGCTGTGTTGGGTTAACGACGAGAGGGGGAGTTAGACTAATAAGACTTTTCCCTAGTCCTTTCAAAAAGCGGAGCAGTTGTGAGTGACGAGACGAAAGCCACGAAGAAATGGCTCCAAGAGGACGTTCAAGAAAGGCAATTTCTTCCGTCTCCTTTTCTCTTCTTTTTCTTCCTATCAATCATCTTCTTTTTCGAAATTTTCTTACTCTTCCGTCCCTCTTTATATTTCTTGTTATTAACTTTTACGTTCTTCTCGCTTTCAATGTCTTTGTTTGTTTGTTTGTTTATTTGTTGTAGAGGAATACAAGAATGGATGCAGCCATTGATGCAATGATGCCATTTGGATTTCCTAGCAATGTGGTTGTTAAAACCATAAACGAGCTGCTAAAAGTGGGTTTTTTTTTTTAAAGAAGAAAGCAAACATTTAGTTTTAGAAGTTTTTAGTTACAGTTTTGTATTTAAAAAAAAAAAAAAAGGAAAAAAGTGGAACTTTTGTGGGTTTGTTTTGTTTCAGGTGTATGGGGAAGAAGGGTGGCCATTCATTGAGGATTCTTCTTACAGGGTTTTGCTTGAAGCTATACTTGAAAAGGTAGAAGCTTTATTGTTTTTGCTTATTATAGAACTTGCATTTTTTTTGGCAAAAAGCTGAAATCCGTGGATTTCATGATATTTTTAGGAGTTAAATGTCTGGTCGGTCCTTATATTTTTAACGTTGTTTTCCCCCATCGCTTGATTTTTTCTTCCAAGTGATATAGAGAAATCGTTCTTGGCTGATACTGCTTCATCATCTTGTGTGTCAAAATCCAAATTATTAACCTTTCAGTTCAGTTTCCGCTCCTACTGAACTTGATTCTGTAAATGTGACGGCTTTTCGATGGGAAAGCTTACTTTCATTAATATGTAATGCTGATTTGTATACGAGTACTTTTGTAGTATTGAACTCGAAATTTAAAAATTAAAAGTTTCTTATGTGATCAGATAATTCAAATACATTCAACTACAATGAGATATAGAATCAAAGAGATTTGTTCAACTGATCTTGTGGAGATTTGATCTGCTGTCATTCATTGCTGATAGGCTGAGGTTGTTGTTGTTTCTTGGACTGTGTTGTCTGAACATGCTGCGTATTGATCCTTGACAGATTGTTGTATGTTGAATATGCTGCTCTGTCTTAAACTTCCATGAAGACTTTATCTTTGGTTGGTTATTTATTTTCTGTGACTGATCAATGTTGAAGATTGTTGTTTGTGATGCTCATAGAGCTAAGGTGATGTAATGTTATTATAGCAGCCTTTATCTATTGTGATAGCAATCTTTTTTCATGCTATTAGTGATGTTTCATCCAATCTGTTACTCATGAATTGCTTGTGTTGCTTTCGGGACTTCTTGGTTTTTTTCTTCTATGGAAGTTGGTGATTGATAATGTGGCTTGTTTGATCTGGTTGGAGCTTTACCATATTCCATTACTTGGGGCCTCCTTTTGGAGGAGAGTTGGCTACTAATTAGGCTACGCCTGAGCCACCTGAAGTTTCGGCATTTTGCTTGTAAAGAACATATATTTACTTTCTACATCTATGTTTCCGGACTCAGGTGTGAATGTCGGATATAGGTATATGTCTGACAGGGGTTTGTTTAGTTTTATAAGTTTTTCCATGTATTTGGATGGTTATATCCTAATACCCATGTCCGAAAATATGTTGGACATGGGTACTTCAAGAAAAACGAAAAGTCAGAGCAACATATTCTGCATCATCAGTTAGCACTTACCATATTGTTGATTTCATTGATGGTTTTCAATATTCATTTTATTTATCCTGTTCTTGAAGGAAAGCGGAGAAGGAACAAGTGATTCCAAGAAACCGGCAGCTGAGACCTCTTGTAGGACTTCTCTCGAACCTGCATGCTCTGATGTGAATCCTGTTAACACTACTTCTGAGACCAGCAATTGCTTGGACTACGCATCAGAGGCTAATGAGGGCACAGCAAAACTGACAAATGAATCCGGTAATCAGGCTTTCCACTTCAATTTTGTCCCATTGCAACCTACTGGTTTTGGTCAATTTTTTGAGTCAATTGAACCAACTAGCACCTTAACACTCTTCTACTTGCAGTGTTTGTATACCAAATTATTCATTTTGTTCAAAATTGCAATCCAAGTTTACCAATGAATTTCATTATCAGCACAGTGTGACTACTCTTGTTTTTTTTTTTCTTTGAAGGTAAACGTCACCCATCAGTCGAAGCCGAAGGCTCTATTAAAAGGCATGATCAATATCCTTGTAGCACCAGCCACTCTACTCCACCTCTTAATCACAACCCACCACCATTGCTAGTTAGTAATTCAACCTCGAAGCGCAGGCCTTACTACGGCTGGATTTGCAGTGATGACGAGGAAGATCTTGTGGAGCTAAGGCCAGGACCATTAGCAGAAGCAATGGAAAACTGGCTTTCAAGTTTCATGGCGCCCAGAAAAAGGTGGGATGTAAGACCAGGGGATATGTGAAAACTCTTTTAGCGTGTAAAGTCTCCTAGGATGAAAGGTTATTTGCTCCCTTTATAAACTAACAAAATAGGTATATATTCTTACTGGGATTTTACTCGGAACGCTGCCCATGCAAATCCCAATGAAATATTTAGAATGCAAGAGTTAATGAATTGCATATCTTGTCAACAATCAGATTAATCCAATTGTAAAGTATTTATCAGTTCATTGCCCATTTTGATGATCAGCTTCGAATTGAACCTTGATCATTGAAATTAAGACTTCAGATTAATCCAGTTGTAAAGTATTTTTTAGTTCATTGCTGGTTTAGATAATCAAAGTTGTCGGGAATTAAACTCTAATTATTGAAACAAGAATTCATGTCATCAACTTCGAATTTCGATGTCGTAAATACTTGGAAGATCCCTTCTTTTTCTTTCTAAGAAGCAAGAACTTTGAGGCTAAAATGAGTTAGATTATATAATATTTATAATTTATAATCTTTTGAAATACAGGAGCCCTTAAGCAGGGGAAAAAATTAGAGCCAAATTGCAGCTTTTTATCTCAAATCGTTGTTAATAATTTTCTCTAAATTATTAAGTTTATGTTTGATAAATACTTTCAGATAATTATTTAATGCACTTCAGTGAAATTAAAAAAACTTTATTTTCAACTTTAGTGAGATATGACACATTTATTTTAAAGCGTATTTAAAGAATAAAAAATAAAAATAAGACATATGTTATTCAATCGATCTTGCTTATCGAGTTTTTCAATTTTACTAGTAGTGTATGAAATAATAATTCATACTTTTATATTTTTGTTTTATCATTAAAAAATAATTGAAAGAAAAAATAAAAAAAATATTGATATATGTACAAATGTTTTTCTTATATTGTTTGATTAAAATTTGAAAATAAATTGCATGGACAAAAAGAAAAAAGGGGGAGAAATAGGGAAAAATGTAAGCCATTGATATATTTAGAAATGCTTTTTTTTTTTTTAAATATTAATTCATGAAATAAATAGGATGTCACCCAAAATTAAGATATTCAACGTAATTCATAAGACACGTGTAATGCTATAATTGGGTGCATGTGTTTCGCCTCTCAATAATTCGGTCACTCCGAAGAAAACATTATTCTCGTGGGTACTCTTTCAAAGCAACGAACAGCCGAAAAAAGGAATAAGACTCCGTTAAAAAAAAAAAAAAAAAACCCAACAATCTCATTTAAAATCTGCGAATAAATTTTCCCCAAAAATTTTGAAATTTCCAATGGAATTGGAGCTTCACTGGAATTAATATTTTTTTTAAAGTTTTGAGGAATTAGGATTTCAAAAAGAATAAAAACGAAAAAAGAAACAATGAATTCGGCAGCAAGTTTTTGCGGTAACTTCGGTGTCTTAGCTCAGTGTGGCTCTTGTTGTGATCTTCGGCTTCCGCCATTGTTATCTTCTCCAAATCTTGCTAAGTCACAAACGCTTTCGTTGAAGGAAGTTGAAGTTTTCGCGGCTCTCGAGATAAACTTTTTTTTTAATATTTCTGGTAAAGAAGAAAAACAATTGAATTAATTCTTTTTTTTTTTGCTTGCAGATTTTGCAGAAAAAAGAGAGATTTTTTGTAGAGTAACTGAGACAGAAACTGAACCCGATAGTAATAATGATAAGGTAATTGTTTTATCACTAAAATTACTTCCCTCTGTCAAGAAATTTTTTTTTTCTTTTGCTTTATTGCTGAATTTCGAATATTATTCTGCTTGAATTTATAATTGTACTAAATTGGCGTGAAATTATGTTAGCTTTTTGCTTACATCAATGCGTGTTTCAATCTCTCTTTTCTTTTTCCTCTTCTTCAAAAGGAAGAGAAGAAATTGATGTTTCCTTTCTTCTATTTTAAATGAAAAAGGAAAAAACAGAATATTTCTATTTTTATGATAAATTTTGTGATTCATTGCATTTTCACTAATGAATCTATCCGAGGAGTTATGAACTACGTGTTAAAGCGTATGTCCTTGTTCGAATCTACACATCCTCTACAATCAACATGTGGTAGTTTTGCAATGGTGAATCCACTTTGCAGAATATGGTTTATTTGGAGGGAAAAAATGTCTTGATGTAATATGTTATATGTTAATGTGTCGGAGAAAGAAGAGCACAAAGGTGAAGAAAAGCCGAGAGCTACTGATTCCATGAAGCAAACTGATTCCCATATTGATTCTCAGCTCAGGAATCTCGAGCATATAAACAATAATGATGCAGAAGCTAAAGCTTATGGTGGTGCCGAGTTATTTCGTTTTGTAATAATATATGTCTGGCGACAGAACTGGGGAATAGGCGAGCCCCTTGATTACTTGGTTCTCAAATGAAGATCATGAAACTGATGTTTTCTAGGCACACTTTGATAGATTTCGCATTCATTGCCTAATTCTAAACTAGGGTGGTTTTAATCCCCGTTCTCTACCTTGACAGAATATGCTTTAGTCCAACTGAAAGCTCAAGAGTTATTTAGGTATCGCAACACCTGGCATTATGTTATACCACATGAAAACATTGGGTTCCGCATGTAGCATATGAGCTTCTATTTTTGGCATGATATTTAACACCTACAATGTTAAGTATTCTTGCGCATCAAACCCACATTGAGTATCCATTTTTATAATCTGCAAAATGTCAATTCATAAAATAGAGGTTGTCTGTTCTGATCTCTCGCTGGTTCATACTTTTCTTATTGGTTTGCTTTTTGGCTTTAATTTGAAGAGGAATGACCCAGGTATTAGCTTGCTTGACCTTTATTATATTAGGCCCGTGTTTGATACAGGAGGATGAATATATTGAAGTTACTAGTGGGTCGCCTCTGCCAGGTGTGAAGGTGATCATAATGCTGTATCACTGCCTGCGTTGAAATTTACAGGAGAGATCTTCTTTCCTTTCTCTCCTTTTACATCTCCATGCTCCTGAACAGCCTGAGCAACAGGATGAATTGATTAGGATTCCTAAGGACACCATTGAAATTCTCAAGGATCAAGTATTTGCATTTGATACTTTCTTTGTGACAAGCTACGAGCCATATGAGGTGAGTTAGCTATTTTGATTGCTTCCTTCCTTCTTTCAAACATACATTTGAGGGGGCTGAAATCAAATGAACTTGAATCGTATGAACCTTCTGCAATTGAACTTTATAACATTTTCAGGAAGATTAATAATCTTTGCAAACATAGATATAAATTGAATTTCTTCTCAGGATAGGTTTTTATTGTTCTTGGAAATATGATAAAAGAAAACAATTAACAATTTTATTTTGCTCTTTTTGCCCAACCGTGGGTTCTAAGTGGTCTTATGTATCTTCTTCTTACTGTCCTAATTTCGTTAGGGTGGAATTTTGTTCGAAGGAAACCTGCGAGGAAAGGCTGCTAGAACTCATGAAAAAATATCTAATAGAATGTAGGTATGTTTACCTTGCTTCTTCCATTGCATTATTGTGGAGGACAATGGCTGATACTTTATTCAGCTTCTTCCAAATCAATGTACAGAACAAATTTGGTGATCATTATAAGCTTTTCCTTCTTGTCAATCCTGAAGAAGACAAACCAGTGGCAGTTGTTGTTCCAAAAATGACTTTGCAACCAGAGACAAATTATGTTATCAAAGTTCACTGTTGTCATACACTGAAATCCCTGTCACTTTCTAAACTATTACTTTTGCAGTGGTCCCTGAGTGGTTTGCAGCTGGGGCTTTTGGTCTGGTAACAGTGTTTACCTTACTTCTTCGGAACGTGCCCGCACTGCAGTCCAACTTACTGTATGATTTTTTTCTATCACTTTTCATTTTGACATTCTAAACACATATATTAACTATGGCTTGTTCTTCTGGTCATAATCAAAGCAAAACAAAGACCAAAACTTCTCTTGTTTAGGCTGTAGCAAGCTCATAATTATTTGACGGATCAATTAGTTATTCAGTCTGAGTATTTTAAGATGGTGTATAAGACATTAGACTTGCCACTGCATTTTTATCCCTTTTTGCACGTACCAGTCCTAGCTTTCTTTACAGACGGTTCTTATATTTTTTTTCACTACAAAGTTGGTAGGCGTAATAAGAAAGTTAAAATTGATAATTTTTGTGGTCTATGTTGCACATTAAAGCTATGGTTTCTGATTTTTTTTTCCGTGCTTCTTTTTTTCTTTAAATTATGAGAATTTTCATCAGATCATTCAGTTTGTCTTATTGTATTACTGCCAATGGTATTTTTAATGCTCCAGATCAACTTTCGACAATCTCAACTTGTTGTTGGATGATCTACCTGGAGCCTTTTTAACTGCACTTCTTCTGGGGGTACATGATTGTGGCCACTTCTTAGTAGCAAACACGGGAGTTTAGCTTGGTGTTCCATTCTTTGTTCCCAGTTGGCAGGTGATTTATATGGTTCTTTTCACTAATCCTTTATTTAAAAACAATCCACTTCCGTTTTCCTTTACCGTTTGAATTCCTATTAGTTCGTATCTTATCTGTACCAAGGGAGTCTTTGTTGCAATCTAGTGTGATATCATAAACAAGGGCATTACCTTTACCTCTCTCTTTGTATTAACATGAAATGTATCTTGCTAGTGCACAATCAATGTTAGTTTTTCTATGTAGATCCCAATCCCATTAACTTCTTTACTTTCTTTACGTGAAGCACATAAGTAGTCGCAGCGAACGAGTCTATTTGACAACCAGCCTTGTTACTAGCATCACTTTGCTAATTTGCTTCTTATGACTGGTCTCAATATATAAATCCAAAAAATTGCGCCATTTTCTGATCTATTTGATGCTTATAAAAATGCAATGATGCAAGTCTAACGGGCTGCTTCGATGGCAGACAGGCTCTTTTGGTGCCATAACAAGGATAAAAAATATTGTACCCAAGCGCGAAGAGCTTCTGAAGGTTGCAGCTGCTGGACCTTTAGCTGGCTTTTACTTGGGTTTTATTCTATTCCTTCTTGGCTTCATCTTGCCACCTGGTGATGGTATTGGAGTTGTTGTTGATGCTTCTGTGTTTCATGAATCATTTCTTGCGGGGGGTGTAGGTAAGCACTTCTGCTTTCAGATAGAGTTTTAATTCATGAATATGCATCTTTAACGGTAATGGGTCTTCTGATGCGTTACTTTAGTGCCATTCTTAAATTATATTCCTTTGATAAATTGTGGTGCTATTCTGATCAATTTATTCCCATGCTACTCTCACCTGAGTCCAAGTAACATAGTTCTTCCCTACCTCATGCTTTATATTTGTCAGCAATCAAGTTATCGTTTGAAAAATGTTTTTACATCTTCAGGTCAGAAATATATATTCTGATTGTGGGCTTTTCTCTTCTTTTACAGCAAAGCTTCTTCTAGGTGATGTACTGAAGTAAGGCACTCCTATATCAGTTAACCCACTTGAAATTTGGGCATGGGCGGGACTTCTCGTTAATGCTATCAACAGCATCACTGCAGGGGAGCTAGATGGCAGACGAATCTCCTTTGCAATATGGGGAAGAAAGGTACTTACATTTCAAGTAAAAAACAAATAAAATATTAGAGTTGAACTTTTTATGCCAAATAGACTTTACACCCTTCACCTGCCTGAACTTATGTTTGCTCCGACTCTTCAGTGTTTTTGAAATATTTGTATCTGACATCCGTGTTTGACACATATTTAAATATGAGTATTGGATATGACTTTTCAAAAATCTTTCAAATATGTGAAAAAACTTAAAAAAAAATGAGTAAGCCTGTTTTGTATACATATTCATATCCAACACTCATAATCAAACTTATTGATTATGAGTCTTATGACAGAATGTATCACTTATAAATTTATTTTCTTAGACGTTGACTTAATGTGGAACAACAAAGAGTTAAAATTGACCAAGTTCTAATTGGACAGGCCTCGGCTCTCCTCACAGGGCTCTCCATTGTGCTGCTAGGACTCTCGTCATTGTTCAATACTGTGCCATTTTATTGGGTTGTTTTCATATTTTTCTTGCAGAGGGGACCAATTGCTCCACTCTCCGATGAAATCACCGATCCTGAAGACAAGTGTGTTGCCCTTGCAATTTTAGTTTTGATCTTAGGATTGCTTGTTTGCTTACCATATCCATTCCCTTTCACATATGACTCCATTAATGCAGATTTTTAGTGGATAATAGTCTACACAATGAAACCTACCTCGTCAAACTTGGAAGCCCCTTTCTTAGAAAGATTTGTCACAAGAAATGATCTTTGAAATGGTACACAAGTTGTTCTGTAAACTGGCTGTCATAGTGATACAGAATGAATAATTTTGAGAGTGACGGCTTGGCCAGCGTTTTTGGAAGTGTAATGATCAGTGTTGACAGCTGAAATTAATAGCTGAACCAGTGCTCCATAAACAGCTCTCTAGTTAATGTACAACCTGCCTTCCTTTTTAATTTCTTAATGGATTCCCGTGTTTTATGGGATTTAGAAGAAGCATTAGGCTTCAGGGAGCTGAGTTTAAATTACGGTTGTAAATATATATTTTTGATTAGGTTATATTTATTACGTGACAAAAAAAATAAAAGTTATAAAATAGTTATTGTAATATTATATTATAATTATTATTTAAATTTTAAAGAATTGCATTAATGAACTGCTCTCGTTAAATTTAATATAAATGTAGATTTCAGTTTATTTTTTGACTTGGGATCTTCCTTACCTTTCTCCCCATTCACCAGCCCCTCTGCTGTGCATTTACCTTCTTTGCCTTTCCTTCCTTTTTTTATTGTCTTCTGTCATTAATATTATAAATAGAGCTACAAAACAACAGATGTTATTCCGTATCTCAATTATTAGAATTTCTTTTTCATTTTCTATTTTTTTCCCGTATGTGTTAATGTATTTTATTGATGACGTGGAATCTATTTTGAGCAAACTCATGGACCACTATGGCTCTAAAAGTGCATAACTTTGTAAGATGACTCTTAATTTTAGTAATAAAGAATAATACAATTTAAAATACAAAAAGACTAAGTGCATAGTTTGTCAAGATAAAAATTCCAGTGGCGGAATTTGTTTAAAAAACCGTACTGTTGGAAAAAAATTCGAAGTAGATTGGTTAGTAGAATTGATTTAATCAAATAATTAAAAATTGTTTTTTTGGTATATATTTTAGAATAAGGTATTTCACAGATAAATAAAAAAATTGATTTTAACCTTTTTTAGTAACAAAGTGTGAATTTTTTATTTTTTTAATTTATATTAGAAATCATTATATTTTTATTAAATATTTATATTTAATATCTAATATATTTTAATTAAATTAATAAGATAAATAACTGAATGTGAATGTCTCATCGCTTTAATCTTGGATTTTTTTTTTTTTCAACGATTAATAGGCGGTTGTCTTTGCAGGTTAAAGGCTAAATGAATAAATGGTCTGGCCAGCCACATAGAAGTAACAACAATTGAATGTTGCTCTTTAAACCTAATATTTTTGTTGTTTGTATTAATTAAACAAAAGGAATTTTGGGTTAGCTAGTTTATTAGGTGTGGGAAATTTTTCACAAAATCATCAAAGATTTAGGAAAAAAAAAAAGCTAAAATATTAAAACAAAAGTTATGAACTAATTTATTTTTCTTAAATAAATTATATATATTTATTATATTTAAATAAATTATTATCCTTTAATTATATTTAAATAAACTTTTATTTTAAAAAAAATTTGATTTATGTTAAATTTATTTAACTTTAAATTAAAAGTTAAAAACTTCTTTAAATACATGTTAAAAATTAAAATTTTATTTTAATATAAATTAAAATTTTAAAAATTATTAAAATATAATAAAAATATAAAAATTTATTTAAATAACGCTACAATTCATAAACTTATTATTGTTTTAATAAAAAAAAGTTGTGGTCTGTCACAACATGCCTTTACGAGAAAGACCCATCTCTCGAAAGTTTGAATTTTCTTTCCTGTCAACTAGGTTAAGTTAAAGTTGCGGGAACGGTCGACATCGAAATTAATGTCCTTTTTCATTGTTGGATGATATATGCTAACACATTTATGTAGTGTAAATATAGATGTCAGTTTATAAATGTACGTAAAGTGGCTTTGCCCATTCCTGCAAGTTAGGGGCAGCAGGCAATGGAAGAGGTAAATGCTAAGCCTCACGATTCGTGTATTGCTCTGAAAAAAATGAGCAAATTTCTTGCCAAGAAGATTGGAAAAACGAAAAGACTAAAAGTCAAAATGGAACTCAATGACTTAAACAATAAAAAAGACGTAGTACAAAAAAAGGTCAAAGGGCAAAATCGGAAATAAAAACCTTCCTCTTCTTATCTTACATGCATGCAGCTTTGTAAATGCCTTGAACGCTTTTGTTTCCGTCTCAGCTTTTCAGTCCCTTTTCTTCACAAAAATTTTGAGAGAGAATTTGGGTTGGTTACCGGCGATTTGAGGTGTCGGTTACCTAGATGAACTCGAATTTAACAACCAAGTAGTAGCCTTGGATTCTCTCACGGATTAGTTCCCTCAAGTCAATGGCTTTCTCAAGTTCCAGTCATCCGCATTTCTCCTGCTTCAATTTGTTCCCGTACTTCGCTCAAATGCAGGAGCTCTCTTTCAAGCTCCTCAATTGGTAAATTTTTTTTTTAAATAAAAAATAAATCTTTCTTCCTTTGTATTGTTTGGCCATTGAGAAAATGCGGGAAACTTGAAGAAAATTTTGGTAGTCTTTTTCCTTTTGAATGGAAGAAATGACTGAAGTGAAATGCTGAAAAGGAACTGTTTTATTAAAGATAAACTAATGATAGAAATTAAAATACATTTGATTCAAATTTTATTTTTTAATCATTTAATACTAGAAATAGTAATGATTTTTTAACTTCATTGAAATTTGAACAAATTTTGTTTTCATTCCTTTTGGTTACTGAGAAAATGCGAGAAAAAAGGATTTAAGTTTTTTTCAAAATATTTTTGATGGAAAAAGGAATAATTTGAAGAGTTAAGTAGACACAGTAAATTGTTTTTTTTTCTTCTTTTTAAGGCTTGATTATATTGATATAATTATATTTTAGGTTCAATTAAAAGTGATAAGTGATTTCTTTCCTTTTTGATCTTTCTTTTTCAGTTAATGATGAAATGAAGTTTGTGGAGGCAGCGAAAAAGGGAAATTTAGTGCCCCTTTACCGTTGCATTTTCTCTGATCAGCTAACCCCGGTGCTTGTATACCGATGTTTAGTTAAAGAAGACGATAGAGAGGCTCCAAGTTTTCTTTTTGAGTCAGTGGAGCAGGGTTCTCGGGTTTCTAGTGTTGTAAGAGATTTAACTATATGCTTAATTTTCTTTTTTTTTTTTTTAAAATGCAGGGTTATATCTAGTTTTATGATTTTGTTTGACATTGGATTTTGATTGTATTAGGGTCGTTATAGTGTGGTTGGGGCTCAACCGACAATGGAAGTTGTGGCGAAAGAAAACAAGGTTATGGTTATGGATCATGAGGAAGGGTGTTTGACTGAGGAGGTTATTGAAGATCCGATGTTGATTCCTATGAGAATCTCAAAGAGTTGGAAACCCCAACTCATTGATGATCTTCCTGATGGCTTTTGCGGTGAGAATGATTGGCCTTTTGCATGTCTAATTCTCATTAATCTCAATTTGATAAGTTTTGCAAAGTGAGGACAACATGCTACTGGTTTGCATTTCTCATCAGTAATCCTTATTAAATATTGATCTATCACAATGTTTTAAGTGGTGTAAATTTCTTGATTGATTGCTTTCATTTGCTATACTCAAATTAATGAAAGTAGACTAATAAGGAGTTAGCTATTGTCGCCTTGTCGGTAATTTAATGGCTTATTTTTTGTCTAGTAACAATGGCAGATTGATGCTTTGGCATGGAACTTTTGAGTTTACATCTGAAAAACGGGAAAAGTTTCTTATTTTGGTTAGAATGTAAAATACTATAATAAATTCAGGTTTTGGAGTTATTCGATACCACCAATTGGTTTGAATGGCGATTTGATCAAAATCCATGCTCAATTTCCACGGAAAAGAAGAGACTATAAGTTAATATTTAGTAGTAACGGCAAAACATGATCATATGTCTAAGACACTTTAAGGCAATTGAACGATTGCCAACACGTGTATCTATCTCTAATTCTTGTAATTTTTTTGATTGTTTTGACAGCTAATAGTTTGATCAGTTAGGTAGCTGTTTTTTTTATGACTACAATTTGTCATATAGAACAAGAGGATTTGCATGGTTGTTATGATTTTCTTGGAGATTTTATGGCCAAAGTATGTTATAAGATGTGTATAGAAGCACAATGTGTTTGCCAGATGGTGTTGTCATCCCCAATGATCGATGGTTGAATTTAGAAAATCTTGGGATTTGAGTGGTTCAAAAGTGCAGGGTGGGTTACTATAGAGTACGTCTTATATCATGGGGACTACTAAACGAAAAAACAGATCCTTTTACATTTATTGATATAATAAATCTTAAAGAATTTGGGCATTATAATTTATAAGTATGTAATGTGTGCTTTGCATATTCATACAGAGGAAGGTTAGAATAGTTGCATAAATAGGCACAAATGCAGTCTAAGTTTGGGATTTGGCTAGAAATTATCGGTACCATTTTTTTGCAAATGTGTAGATTTATACACGGAGTAGTAATCCAGTATTCGAACTGTGACTTTCTAGTGCCTTAACCTCTTTGGTGCATATTTTATTAAGATTCACCTGTTGTACGTACTTAGTTTGCGTGATAGTGTCGGAAGGTGTCACCTGATTGTTGGTTGATATGATTTCTCTATAAAAGATTTAAACTCACACTTCGTAGTAAATGTTTAGGTGGATGGATTGGTTATTTCTCCTATGATACAGTTCGCTATGTGGAGAAGAAAAAGCTTCCATTCTCAAAGGCGCCACACGATGACAGAAATCTCCCAGACATACATCTAGGGCTCTACAATGACTTGATTGTATTTGATCATGTGGAAAAGGTATTCATTTTTATTCCATCAACAATACACTTTGTCTTACAAGGATACTAAGTTCAGGATTATAGTTCAAATATCAGTTCTGCTTGAAATATAGACGCATGATGGAGTAACATTAACTGTTCCTTTTATTTGCAGAAAGCATACGTAATTCACTGGGTGAGGCTAGACCGACACTCATCCATTGAAAAAGCTTACAATGAAGGAGTTGAACACCTCGAGAAGTTGGTGGCTGGAGTACAGGACGTTGACCTGTGAGCAACTGTTATACTGTAGCATTAGTTTTGGTTAAGTTTGATGTCTTTCAATTTTCTCTTACATATCATTTTGTTCCAATATTATTCTTAGCCCAAAGCTGAATCCCGGCTTTGTAGATTTGCAACCCATGATTTTGGCCCTTCTTTAAAGAAGTCAAATATGGCAAGTGAAGATTTTAGGAAGGCTATGCTACGAGCAAAAGAGCATATTCTGGCAGGGGATATTTTCCAAATTGTATTAAGTCAACGTTTTGAAAGGCGAACATTTGCTGACCCCTTTCAAATATATAGAGCTTTGAGAGTTGTGAATCCAAGTCCATATATGGCTTACTTGCAAGTTAATTTGTCTTTCGTTAATTAATTAATTGTGAATCCGTGAATTATTTCAGCAGTTGTTTTATGATTTGATATTCCCTTTCAGGCTAGAGGAAGTATTCTAGTTGCTTCAAGTCCGGAAGTTCTTACCAGGGTAAAGAAGGTAAACCTTACACTTTTTTGGTTACTGATTTTTTTTTTTGACTTTTTAGTTGGTTACTGATTTAATATTATGAAGCACTACACTTAGCTATTCTAAGTTCTTAAATTTTGCCACTGGCATGAACAGAATAAGATTGTGAATAGGCCGTTGGCGGGAACGGCAAGGAGAGGAAAAACACCAGCTGAAGATGAGATAGCAGAAAAGAAATTGTTGAGTAATAAAAAGGAATGTGCAGAACACATCATGCTTGTTGATTTGGGACGCAATGATGTTGGAAAGGTATTTCCAAAGCAATTTCAATTATGAAATCTTTTCGTACTTTTTTGGAGAATTTTTTTCCTGTACTGTTGCCTTATAGTCTAGTATTTCATTCCAACTTTTTACTGTGCATGGCAGAGTTTGCTTTTGTTATCTCGGAAAAACCCATATCTTTTCCTTTTTGAGAGAGAACTGTAACCGTTTGTTGTTAAATGCATATTATTAGTGTAGGTCTCCAAATATGGTTCTGTAAAGTTGGAGAAGCTAATGAATATTGAACGATATTCGCATGTGATGCACATAAGTTCCACGGTAAGAATCTATGCTTTACTAACGACTGGTAAAATACATATTTTGGTTTGGTGTTATTAATGGTAGAGGTTTTTATAAGGTATCATCATTGAAATAAAGTAGTCATATAACTTGGTGTATGCAACATGCTACATAGAATATCATTTTATTTTGTTAAAAGACATTTTCGGACTGCAATTTCTTGGGATCTATAACATTATTTCGTAATTTATACAGCATATCTAATAGAAGCTGGTGATTTTAAGGATTTATTATGTCCTCTTTTCTATTGCTATCTAACTGATATGTTTTGATTCAAATAACAAACTTGTGCATTCAAATACTTCCATATGTTTTGACTAGTTGTTTGCTTCATTTCGGTTTCTGAACGTCCCGCAATCCAAGGAATTTGTTTTAACCATTCCTTTTGTAATGCGACATACACGCGGATGATCTTTTTCTTTTTGAAACTTAAATTCTGCAGGTTACTGGTGAGTTGCAAGATCATCTCAGTAGTTGGGATGCCCTCCGTGCTAAACTTCCTGTTGGAACTGTTAGCGGAGCACCAAAGGTTCGGTATTTGTCATTTACATGTTTTATATGAATCCCGTTGTTCTCAAATGATGATTGAATGCTTTCAAGTTTTCTTTAACTCTGGCATTATGGGCTGGCCACCATAAGTAGGCTAAAGTTGCTCATTTTATTCAATGTATTACCAACAATCTTCTTAAGCGAGAAGTATTTCTTTCCCTTTACTCTTGATCATGATTGGGATACTGATATAGGTGAAGGCCAGGGAGCTAATTGACGAGTTCGAGGTGTCAAGACGAGGCCCTTATAGCGGAGGATTCGGGGCCATTTCCTTCAATGGCGATATGGATATCGCCTTGGCTGTCAGGACCATTGTATTCATTACGGGAACCCACTACGACACGATGTACTCGTACAAAGATGCTGGCTGTCGCCAAGAATGGGTAGCTTATCTTCAAGCCGGCGCTGGTATAGTGGCAGATAGTGATCCTGATGCCGAGCACCGTGAATGCCAAATCAAAGCTGCTGCCCTTGCTCGTTCCATTGACTTGGCAGAGTCCGCATTCGTTAATAAATGATGCATACTTTAATTAACCATAGGAGTTGTTGGCTAACCATGGCCAGCTCAAGTTTTCTTTATGTTACTTAGAAAATTGCCTGAAATATAGTTGCCTCTACTAGTAGAAAGTTGAACTTTTAATTTCAATAATTAAAGATGAAATTTCGATAACCTTAATTATTAAAAGAAAAAAAATTTAGCTTCTCATTTCTTAGAGATTATCAATTAGTATTAAGTCATTTGAGATCAATATAGTTTAATTAGGCTCTCTAGTGAACTATGATCTCCTCAAGTATATATAGTAATTTATGTATTTGTCTCGTATTTATGTTAGTTTTTTGTATCATTATTGTGTTTAAAGTATTATATATTTACATAAGTTGAAATGTTTGTGTTATATAAATTTTGACATATTCTTGTATTCATGTCGTATTTATATTATTTTTTTGTATCGTATTGTTTCGTACTATAATTATTTTTCTTACACTTTGTCCGTAATTGTCCGCTCTATCTTCAAGTTAGCTTTATGTTAATCTGAAATTCTTTTTTTAATCTCGGTAGCAATGCTAGGATGATAACAATTGGATTCGGTTCAATTCAATTTAATTTAAAAAAAAAAAATTGCATTAATGTGCAGTATCTTGGCTTTTTAAAATTCATATCGAAACCAAACCGAATATCACGTATAACAAAACCAATTGAATTGAATTCGATTGGTTCAATTCATCCTATTTTAAAATTTAAAAAATATATATCTTTTTATGTAGTATTTTAAGTTTTTTTCCCACTAATTTAAAAATAAAGGATTTATTTTTATATTAAAAATTAAATAAAAAAATAGAATTTGGTTTGATTCAATTAATTACAATTTTTTAAGCTATGAACTTAAAATCAAATTGAATCAAATATATTTAATTTTCCTGAATCAAAATCAATTTGAATACATTTAATTATTATTCAAATTTAAATCAAATTAAAATGAATACTATAATTGATTCGATTTTTGTTTTCTCCATTTTTTTTTTTCTTATTCCAAGTTGCCATGCTCTCATTTCCTACCATCTTCCAACGTCTCTGCCAAGTAACAACTTGATAAAAAAAAAATCTTAATTTACATAATCATGATTATAGACCACTAATATTTTTATTGTATTCTAATCAATTGAATATTTTTTTCATTTCCACTTGATTTTAAGTGAGACTTTATATTCTTCTTCATCAACGCAATTTTGGTTTTCTTTTTTGGTCCAAATTACTATCATCATTATGAAACAAACGAGAAATTTCCTGCTGGCTTTATTAATGTGACTTCAATTTTTCTTCTTTATTCCACTCTACTTGCTAGCTATGATTATGGTAACTTCAACTAGACTGAATTGTTTTTTTTCTTCTCGTTCGTAATCACTTTTATGACTTAAATGAAGTAGTATAAATTAAGATTTGTACGAGAATTAGATATCAATTCTACCTCCATTCTTGCCGTTTTCTTTGTAATCAAACCTGGCTTATTATTCATCTGTATCTGTCTTTCCAATTCACTTCAATTTCTCCATTTACCTTTAGAAATGGGCATATCCTGCTTGAAAAACCAATGGGTAATTCTTCTTTTCGTTGTTGTATTCACCTTGCTATCAATATTATCCAATCCTGCCTTGGCCCTAAGGAACAACGAAACTGATAAGCTAGCTTTGCTTGATTTGAAGGACCGGCTTGTTGGTGGTTCTCCTGGAGTTTTAACTTCATGGAATGCTTCTATCCATTTCTGTGAGTGGCAAGGTGTTCAATGCGGTCGGCGACTGTAATCTCTTTAAATGTGAGTAGCTTGGAATTAGTTGGCTCCATATCTCCTTCAATCGGAAACTTAACCTTCCTTAGAAAAGTTAACTTCTCTTCTAATAGGTTGCAACGAAGCATCCCTAGGGAACTTGGCCACCTAAGGCGGCTTCGTTCCCTACTTCTAGACTTCAATTATCTACAGGGAAAAATCCCTAAAGAGCTTAAAAATTGTTCCAATCTCCAACTTATTGCTTTAACTGGAAATAAGCTTACCGGAGAAATTCCTTTCCTCCTGGAGGATCTGAAAAATTTGATCGGTCTTTATCTTTCTGCAAACAATTTAAGTGGGGGTATTCCATCTTCTTTGGGAAACCTTTCATCCTTGAATGTCCTCTCTCTTGAAGGAAATAATTTGGAGGGAATTATACCTAAAGCTGCGTGCAGAATATATAACTTGGAATACCTCTATGTCGGTGGGAATTACCTATCAGGTTCAATTCCTCCAATTTATAATTCATCTGTGATAGAAATTGATGCATCTTCGAACCTGTTATCTGGGAGGCTTCCACATGAAACAGATGTTGGGTTTCCAAGTCTTGAAGTAGTATTTATGGGAGGTAGCCAATTGACTGGACCAATTCCAAGGTCATTGTCCAATATTTCAAGTCTGCAAGCTTTTGACATTAGCGGCAATGGTTTCAATGGATCCGTACCTGATAATATAGGAAAGCTTAAGAATCTTCAAGCGTTGGTCATTGATTATAACTACATTGGAAGTGGGAAAGCAGGAGACTTGGATTTTCTCTCTTCTTTAACCAACTGCAGCCCATTGGAAGTTTTGGTCATAAATTCAAATAGATTTGGTGGGGTCATTCCGAACTCTATAGCCAATTTATCAACCAGGCTTGCAGTTCTTTACATGGGAAGGAATAATATCACTGGAAGTATTCCTGAAGGAATCGGCAAACGCATTAACCTCGATGTTATGAAGATGGCGAGAAATTTCCTCGTTGGAGAAATTCCTATTTCCATAGGAAATCCTCAAAATCTTGAAGGATTGGAACTCCATTCGAATCACTTAACCGCTAAAGTCCCATCCTCCATTGGAAATCTCTCTCGACTATCTAAACTTGATTTATCCAGTAACAAAATTGAAGAAGCAATTCCATTACCACTCAGGAAATGCAAAAAATTGCAAATGTTGGACCTTTCCTTGAATAAAATCATGGGCAAAATCCCGAATCAACTATTTGGTGATTTTGAAAGTCTGTTTTATCTTGATTTATCTCACAATTCTTTCATTGGCTTCCTTCCATCAGAGTTGAGTAATTTGAAGAATCTTGTTGAATTATACGTTGATAATAACAATTTCTTTGGTGAAATTCCCAAGACACTTGGGGAGAGTTAAGGACTAAGAACCCTCTTCATGCAGAAAAACTCATTTCAAGGTAACATTCCTCAATCTTTTGCCTCTTTGAGATCTATTGAAAACTTAGATAACTCGGATAACAATTTGTCTGGCACCATACCACCTGAACTTCAAAAACTTCCATTTCTAGTGAGCTTAAACCTTTCTTTTAACCAACTCGAGGGTGAAAGCCAAAAGAAGCGGTTTTCAAAAATGTAAGTGGGTTTTTTTTTTTCTTCGGAAACAAAAAGCTTTGTGGGTGAATTCCATTGATAAAGCTTCCTAAATGCTCCAGTGAGGAACCAAAGAAAAAGAGAAACGTTATGTCAACCAAACTCGTTATTGCTATGATCCTCAGCATTCTGCTTGGGTCTATTTTGGTTGTGCTTCTTGTTTATCTTTCCCTGAGACAGAAGGCAACAAGGGGAATATTGATTTCTGCAGCTTTGTTCGGTGATGGCTACTTGCGTCTATCCTACAAAAAGCTTCTCCAAGCCACCCAAGGATTTGCTTCTTCCAACTTGATTGGAACTGTAACTTTTGGCTCGGTATATAAAGACGTTCTTAATCAACAAGAATAGCCCGGTTCCGTCAAGGTACTTAACCTTCGAAATTGTGGGGCTGCAAGGAGTTTCATTGCGGAATGCAAGGCTTTAAGGAAAGTTCGACATCGGAATCTTCTCAAGATTATAACTTCTTGCTCAAGCATTGATTACCAAGGCAATGATTTCAAGGCTTTAGTTTTTGAATTCATGCATAATGGGAGTCTAGAAATCTTGTTACATGAGCAACATGGTCAGTCAAGGTATTTGAACTCTGCTCAAAGGCTAAAAACTGCTATAGATGTAGCCTATGGTATAGATTACCTTCTTCATGACTGTGAGACGCTGATTGTTCATTGCGATGTAAAGCCTACCAATGTTCTTCTTGACGATGACATGGTTGCACGTGTCGGTGATTTAGGATTGGCCAAGCTCCCATCAAACGACCCAGGCAATATGGGCAGCGATGAAACAAGTTCCTCAATGCTCAAGGGAACAATTGGTTACATTCCCCCAGGTAAATTTTGTTATTGGTATGTTGTTTTTCAATTCTCAACAAAGCTCCATGAATGATTATAATTGGTTAAAGTAATTGATTTATTTATTAGAACATTCTGTAGCCTGACATATTTATAGCATTATCTAGCAAATTCATCCTTCAATTTGGCAATTAATCAGGGTTTGTATTAAAGATTTTTAGGTTTATAACAAATTGTTATTGCAGAATATGGCATGGGTGGGGCAGTGTCTCCAGAAGGTGATGTTTACAGCTATGAGATTCTGCTCTTGGAGATGATAACCGGAAGAGACCAACAGATGATCTGTTTCGTGACGGCTTAAGCCTTCATAATTTCTGCAAAATGGCACTTCCAGAAGGTTTGAAGGAGATTCTCGACTTCCGTTTAGTCAAAAAAATTGATGAAAACAGGCAGAGATTAAGTAGCGGGCCAAACATGGAAGCAGAGATATGGGAGTGCTTGGTTTCTTTCACTAAAATTGGAGTTGCATGCCCCGCAGAAGTACCTGGCGACAGACTGAGAATCAAAGATGCTATCTTAGAACTACATGCAGCTAAAGCAAGGTTGCTTCAGACTGGGATTTATAGAAGGGACAGATGATAGGCAGCAAAAGCTGGTGAAATGGAATCATCAAGTTTTAATCATATATTACTTAGCATCCACCATGTTTAATGTTTTGTATCAATAATTGATATATTTCGATATTATTTTGCATGTTTTAAACCAGCTAAAACTAGGATTGTCTGCAGAAATTTTTAAAGATTTTGCTTTAGATAATGTAATACATAATATTCGAATAAAGCAACTTTCTTATGGGGAAATTCCACATTTGCTTGAATATTTTGAATTGAATTTAACTTGAATGATCAATTTCTTTTGATGCTCTTATTTTGCTATGAGGAAATATCTTACTGGCTTGCTTTAAAGTGACTTTAACAGACTGATAATTTCTTTTGCCTTTGCTTATTTCATTTTATTTTCTTTAAACTTTGTTTATTTCACTTCTCAGATCAGAATCAATTTTTACTGTTGATAATTCACAATTACTTTTTGTGACTTGAATGAATTGAAGCTAAGAAAGTAGTAATGAGTCAATTGAATATTTTCGAGACTAAACTCTTCAGGTATGCATGCAAGCTCCTGGTTCCAGCTTATTCTACTGCTTTTGATTGGAAAGAAATCAGGCCCAAATCTAACCAGAAGTACCGGTTTACTAAATATATAGCTTCCATAATTCATCGAACCTGATAAACCTCCATTTTTCTATTCAGTCAGTCCAATAGACCGAGATTGACCTAAACAGGTTAAACTGTTTTGATTCCATAACATATTCCTAAGCATGGTTTAATTGTTTAGATGGACTGACCGAACAAATATTACTTATGTCTCTCCAAGCAAAATTTCATGCTAAAATTACTCTTGCAGTAGTTAATCAAATTTGTGTACCTAGTTATATAAACGCTGTTCATGATTTATGGCTTTGCAGAGTCACTGATAAAAAATTGACTAACCGCTTTAAAAAGCCGAATCGTCGAATTTCTTTTATTTTTTTTATTTGAAGTATCTAGAGACTGAATTTTGATTGCTGAACCTGAACGTCCAATGCTTTACTGCAATACCGCACATCGCTGTTACTCATAATAAATGATGTACAAGGACGCTGGCTGAGCCAAGAATGGGTAGCTTATCTTCAAGCCGGCATTGGTATAGTGGCAGATAGTGACCCTGATGCCAAGCTCCGTGAACGCTAAATCAAAGCTGCTTGCCTTGCTCGTTCCATTGACTTGGCAGAGTCTACATTCGTGATGCAAACTTTTATTAACCATTGGACATGATCAGCTTAAGTTTTGTTTAAGTTACCAGGAAAATGGTCTGAAATATAGCTTTAATTTTAATGATTAAAGAATCAAATCCCAACGATCTCAATTATATAAAAAAAAAAAAAAAAAAAGAGAAGCTTCTCATCTCTTAGAGATTATCAATTAGTATTGAGTCAGTAGAGTTTAATCATGCTCTCTCCTAAAAAATGATCCTTTAACTAGATATAAGCAATTCATATATTTATGGTATATTTATATATTTTTATGTGATAATTATATTTAAAAATTATATATTTATATAAAATTTGACATGTTCGTATTATATAAATTTTGACATATTTATGCATCTATGTTATATTCACATTATTTCTTCATATCGTTTCGTGTTTTATTTTTCCTATATCACTTAATTGTGTTGTGGTCCGTTAATCTGACCTTCTTTTTATTTTTTTTTATTTTTTTTTTCTATCTTAGTAGCAAATAGGAATGCTAGGGTAATTACAATTCATTTCGGTTCAACACGATTTTGAAAAAATTATAGTTAATGTGTAATATTTTTATTTTTTTAAAACCGAACTAAAATTGAATCGAATACCATATGTAACCGAATCAACACGAATATAATTTCACTAGTTTGGTTTGTCAATTTTTTCAAATTTTAAAAATATCTTTTATATAGTATTTTTAAGTTTTTTCATTAATTTTAAAATAATATATTTATTTTTAAATTATAAAAATTAAGAATAATTAAAAATTAAATAAAAACTATTTATGTTTGGTTCGATTAATTATAATTTTTCAAGTTATGAATTTAAAATCGAATCAAATTGAATATATTTAATTATTACATAAATAAAAACTAAATCGAATATATTTAATTATTACCTGAATTAAGATCACCAAAATCATAACTGGATCGAACACTGCAATTCGAACAAATTTTAATTTTCTTGATTTTTTTTGTCCTATCTACTTTGCTTCCATTGACTGCTGTCTTCCAACGTCTTTACCAATTAAGAACTCAATAAACAAATCTTAACCAACATAATCTAGATTATAAACTATTGATTTTTTTATTAATTATTTCTAATCAATTGACCATTCTTTTTCCCCACTTGATTTGAAGTTTGCTGTGGCAGGGGTGATTGGAAGACCGACACCGCCAATGAAAGCCTTTATCCTTCGTCAACGCCGATTTTGTTTAATTTTTTGTGTCCAAATTACGATCATCTTTAAGAAAAACAATGGGGAAATTTCCTGCTGGCTTGATTAACGTGACTTCAATTTTTTTTTTTTTTTTCTGTTTTCAGCCGCCAGTGCTACAGTCAATTGTATGAGAATATTCCAACTACATATTTGTTGAAGAGGGATTCGTGCAAATGCAACAAGAATGAAGTTTTTTGGAATCGAATATGAATTTCTCTTTTCAAATTATCAAAAAAATTAATTCTATCCCTGCAATGAAAACCTGATGCTAATTTTCTGAATAATAGTTATACTATTAAGTTTGAGAAGGTTATAATACAAAGGGTTAAGTACCATTATAATACTTCTCCAATTGAATATTTAAAGAAAAATGATCTAAAGAAATATTTATATTTTAATTTTTTCTTAGAAGATGGTGCTTTACATTAACATCGTTAATTAAATAAATGATGTGACAATAACAATTTACGAGAGCGTGGCATATAATAAAAAATATCATATCAATGCCACAACATCATTACTAGAAAGATATTTAAAAATTCAAGAAGAAAAAAAATAAAAATCAATTAAAATATTTCAAAAAAGAAAAAAAAATTAATTCTTTAGAAATTTTTGAAATGTGAAATAAAAAGGAAATTTTCATAAAGTTGAAAAAAGTTATTTTAAATTCCAAAATTAAGTATTTTTTTAAAATTTATTTCAATTTTTAAATTAAAATTAAAAATAAAAATATATTTTTTATGGAATTAAAAATTTTTATTTTAGTTAATCATGATCAGCTCAAGTTTTCTTTAGTTGGAAAATTGTCTGAAATATAGTTTTCTCGTCTGATAAAGTATTAAACTCTTAATTTTAAAAAATAAAAATCTTCTCATCTCTTAGATATCATCAATTAGTATTAAGTCATTCGAGCATAATAGAGTTTAATCACGCTCTCTCCTCAAACATGATCCCTTTAAGTAGGTATAAGCAATTTATATATTTATATTGTATTTATATTAATTTTTTATCATAATTATATTTAAGGAATTATATATTTATATAAATTTAGGCATGTTCGTGTTATATAAATTTTGACATATTTGTGCATTCGTGTTGTATTTACATTATTTTTCATATTATTTCGTGTTTTATTTTTTCTATTTCATATAATTGTATCGTGGTTTGTTAACCTGACATTTTGCTTTTATCTTAATTACAAATAACAATGCTAGGATAATAACAGCTCATTTCGGTTCAACTCTGTTTTGGAAAAAACTAAGATTAAATTGAACCAAAACTAAATCGGATACTATATATAATCGAACCAATCCGAATAAAATTTCAATGGTTTGCTTCATCAATTTTTTCAAATTTTGAAAATATCTTTTATATAGTATTTTAAAAATTTTTTTGGTTAATTTAAAAATATTTACTTTTATATTACACAAATTAAAACTAATTAAAAATAAACAAAAATTAGAATTATGTTTGATTCGATTAATTATGGATTTTTTTTTTTAAGTTATGAATTTAAAATCAAATCGATTTGAATATATTTACATTTTTTCTAAGTCTAAACTAAATCAAATATATTTAATTATTATCTAAATTGAAATCAAATCAAAATTAATAAAAACCGAACCATAATTAAACTGAACAGTGGGGTTTGAATAAGTTTTCATTTTCTCGATTTTTCTTTTCTTAGCCCTACCTACATTGGCCCCATTTCCTGCCATCTTCCAACGTCTCTCCGAAGTAACATTTTAACAAACAAATCTTAGCTTATATAATGATGATTATAAAATATCGATTTTTTTTTATTAATTATTTCTAATCAACCGACATTTTTGTTTTTTTGTTTTTCTTTCATTTTCTCCTTGATTTTAAGTTTTCCGTGGCAGAGATGATAGGAAGACCAAAAACCGCCAATGAAAGAACCGATGACTTCAGATTCTCCTTCATCTACACCAATTTTGTTTTATTATTTTTTTTTTTGGCCAAATTACAATCGTCTTTAAGAAAAACAACGTAGAAATTTCCTGTAGGCTTGATTAACGTGACTCCAGTTTTTCTTCTTTGTCTTTTTGTTTCTATTTTCAGTCTTCAGTACTATAGTCAGTTGTAAGAGACTATTCCAACCACATATTGTTGAAGAGGGATTCGTGCAAATGCAATAAGAAGGAAGTTTCCTGGAATTGATTATGAATTTCTCTTTGCAAATTATTAAAAAAAATTAATTTTATCCCCGCAATGAAAACCAAATGTCAATTTTCTGAATATTAGTAATTCCATTAAGTTTGATATGGTTACAATATATAGGGTTAAATATGCCGTTAGCTCTTATATTATAGCATTTCTCTTGATTAAATATTTAAAAAAAAAATTAAAGAAATATTTTTACGTTAATGTCTTTTAAGAAGTTGATACTTTATACTAATATCATTAATTAAATGAATGATGTGATAATAATATTTAATGGAAGTATAACATATAATAAACAAATACCATGTGAATTTAACATATATCCTACCATATCATCATTAATAGAAAAATATTTAAAAATTCAAAAAGAAAAGGAAAAAAATAAATATCAAGGAAAATATTTCAAAAATGAAAAAAAATTCTTTAAAAATATTTGAAAATGCAAAATAAAAAAGAAATTTTCATAAAGTTCAAAAAATAAAATTTTTAAATTAAAAAATTGAGGATTTTTATATTTATTTCAATTTTTAAATTCAAAATTAAAAATAAATATTTTATTTTTTAAAAAAATAAAATTTTATTTTTTGAATTTTTATAAAAATTCTAAAATAAATGAAATTTAAAAAAAAAGCGAAAGAGAAGGGAGGGAAAAGTGAGGGAAAGGGAGAGAAGGGGAAAGGAGCTATTGGCTGGTCACAGCTTAATTTGCCCGAGGCAATCTGACCCCAGGGCTACCTCAGGCAGACTAGCCCGCGATGGCTAACCTCGTCTACTCTTTTCCCTCTTTGTATTTGTAAGTATTAGCCAAAAAGATTTTGTTCTGAAATTTAAAAACAACAAATCCGACGATCATGCCTAATCATTTAGTTAAATTAATCTGCATGTTTTCTTCCGATCTTCCTCATTCAAAAAATAATAATAATAATAATTGGGCAGTCCTTCAAAGTATTGGCTTGATTATAGTAACGTCCACGTTTGCAGGCTTCCACAGTAATTAATTGAACAACGGAAACTATGAGAAGTTCCCTATTGGCTTGAACTACAATGGCTTTAACTACACGTGTCCAATGTCTTTCTTTTTTTTTTTAAAAAAAAAAAAACAAAACCTTTGTTGCTTAGTCTATTAAACTTTTATGTTCACCCCTCTTTTATTCGACAAAAGCAATATATTAAATAGATTTAAATGGTATTTTTAAATTAGCATTGTTAATTTTATTTATTTGTGTGATTTTTCATTTTTTTATGCATTACAATTTAAGAACGTTAAAATTAAATTATTATTAATCTATATTGTAATTACTAATTATAACTCATAAATACTTAAAATTGACTTTCTAACTTGGTCGATAAATTTTTTTCCCTATTTTTAGCTATCTAAATTTATTTCTTTTCATATAATACAACTTTTTATTAGCACAAAAGTAAGATTGGAACCCTTTACAAAAGATTATAAAAATACCCTAACTTCTATAATCAAACGTCAACTTTATTATTTTAATAATACATTTTATTTTTCTTTTTTTGATGAAAAATATGTTATTTAGCAATTGATATATTTATATTTTTAAAAGAAAGTCTTTCAAAATTTTAAATAATATGATTTATCATATATAAATTTTTTTGATAAGAATTATATGCCAAAATTTTTGTTTTATGTATTATGCTTCTTTATACAATTTTTTATGAATTGATAAAATTTATAATTTTGAAAGGTTATTTCCTTTTGTTAGTATAGTACTTGCATATATAAATTTATGTTAATGTAATAAGATAAATTTAATGAAAAAAATTAAAATTTAATAAAATATTAATTGGCACTGTCAAAATTCAACGTCAAAATCCATCACTAGATGAAGGCAGATAGTTTCCTGGTTCCTACTCGCTATGATTAAAGTAACTTTAACTAGACTTTTTTTTTTTCTTCTCGTTCATAATCACTTTTACGACTTAAATGAAGTAGTATAAATCAGAAATTGTACAAGAAACCGTGATCAATTCTACCTTCCTTTTTGCGCCCCCCCCCCCCCCTTGTCCCTTTGCTTTTGTCATCAAACCAGCTTGTTACTCATCTATATTCTTCCCAATTCACTTCTATTAATTTCTCCGTTTTCCTTTAGTAATGGATATTGTAATTCTTGCTTTCCTTGTTTTATTCACCTTGCTATCAATATCTTCCAATCCTGCCTTGTCCTTGACGAACAACGAAACTGATAAGTTAGCTCTGCTTGCTTTGAAGGACCAGCTTGTTGCTGGTTCTCCTGGAGTTTTAACTTCATGGAATGCTTCTCTCCATTTCTGTGAGTGGCAAGGTGTTCGATGTGGTCGTCGACACCAGACTGTAGTCTCTTTGAATGTGAGTAGCTTGGAATTAGTTGGCTCCATATCTCCTTCAATCGGGAACTTAACCTTCCTCAGAGAAGTTAACTTGTCTCACAATAGGTTGCAAGGAAGCATCCCCAGGGAACTTGGCCGCTTGAGGCGTCTTCGTTATCTACGTCTAGATTCCAATTCTCTCCAAGGCAAAATCCCTGAAGAGCTTGGCAATTGCTCTAATCTCCAAGCGATTGCTTTAGGTCCCAATAACCTTACTGGAGAAATTCCTTTCTCCATTGGTGATATGAAGAATCTCATTAAACTTCATCTTCCTTTCAATTATATAACTGGGGGTATTCCATCTTCTTTGGGAAACCTTTCATCCTTGAATATCCTCTCCCTTGAAGGAAATAATTTGGAAGGAATTATACCTAAGGCTCTAGGCAGATTATCCAACTTGGTATACCTCTATCTCGGTGGGAATTACCTGTCAGGTTCAATTCCTCCAATTTATAATCTTTCATCTGTGATACAAATTGATGCATCTTCGAACCAGTTATCTGGGAGGCTTCCACCTGAAATAGATGTCAGTTTTCCAAATCTTAAAGTAGTATTTATGGGAGGTAACCAATTGACTGGACCAATTCCAAGGTCATTGTCCAATTTCTCAAGTCTGCAAAATTTTGACATTGGCGTAAATGGTTTCAGTGGATCGGTTCCTGATAATATAGGAAAGCTTAAGAATCTTCAAGTGTTGGTCATTGATAATAACCACTTTGGAAGCGGAAATGCAGGAGACCTGGATTTCCTCTCTTCCTTAACCAACTGCAGCCTTTTGGAATATTTGGCTATAAATGATAATGGATTTGGTGGGGTGATTCCAAGCTCTATAGCTAATTTATCAACCAGGCTTGCAGATCTTTTCATAGGAGCAAATCAGATCACTGGAAGTATTCCTGATGGAATTGGCAATCTCGTCAACCTCAATCTTTTGGAGATGCGGGGAAATTTCCTTGTTGGTGAAATTCCTATTTCCATAGGAAATCTTAAAAATCTTGAAGGGTTGCATCTCTATTCGAATCACTTAACTGGTAAAGTCCCATCCTCCATTGGCGATCTATCTCGACTATCTGAACTTGATTTATCCAGTAACAAAATTGAAGGAGCAATTCCATTATCACTCAGGAAATGCAAAAAATTGCAATTTTTGGACCTTTCCTTGAATAAACTCATGGGCAGAATCCCGAATCAACTATTTGGTGATTTTGAAGGTTTGTTTTATCTTAATTTGTCTCACAACTCTTTCACTGGTTTCCTTCCATCAGATTTGAGTAATTTGAAGAATCTCGTTGAATTATACGTTGATCATAACAATTTCTTTGGTGAAATCCCCAAGACTCTTGGGGATAGTTTAGGACTAAGAACCCTCTTCATGCAGAAAAACTCGTTTGGAGGCAACATTCCTCAATCTTTTGCTTCTTTTAGATCTCTTGAAAAATTAGATCTCTCCAATAACAATTTATCTGGCACCATACCACCTGATCTTCAAAAACTTCCATTTCTAGTGAGTTTAAACCTTTCTTTTAACCAACTAGAGGGTGAAGTGCCAAAAGAAGGGGTTTTCAAAAATGCAAGCGGGTTTTCTTTCTTCGGAAACAAAAAGCTTTGTGGGGGAATTCCATTAATAGAGCTTCCTAAGTGCTCCAGTAAGAAACCGAAGAAAAAGGGAAAGGTTATGTCAACCAAACTCGTTATCGCTTTGACCTGCAGCATTCTGCTTGGCTTTATTTTGGTTGTGCTTCTTGTTCTTATTTTCTTGAGACAAAAGCCAAGAAGAGGAATATTGATTCCCGGAGCTTTGTTCGGTGATGGCTACTTGCGTCTATCCTACAAAGAGGTCTTTCAAGCCACCCAAGGTTTTGCTTCTTCCAACTTGATTGGAGCTGGAAGTTTTGGCTCTGTATATAAAGGAGTTCTTCGTCAACAAGAAATGCCTGTTGCCGTCAAGGTACTAAACCTTCGAAATCATGGGGCTGCAAGGAGTTTCATTGCGGAATGCAAGGCTTTAAGGAAAGTTCGGCATCGGAATCTTCTCAAAATTATAACTTGTTGCTCAAGCATTGATTACCAAGGCAATGATTTCAAGGCTTTAGTTTTTGAATTCATGCCTAATGGGAGTTTAGAAAGCTGGTTACATGACCAACATGATCAGTCAAGGTATTTGAACTTTGCTCAAAGGCTAAAAATTGCTATAGATGTGGTCAACGCTATAGAATACCTTCATAACGATTGTGAGGCGCTGATTGTTCATCACGATCTAAAGCCTGCCAACATTCTTCTTGATGATGACATGGTCGCACATGTCGGTGATTTCGGATTGGCCAAGCTCCTGTCTACCAACACAGGCGGTCTGGGTATCGATCAATCAAGTTCCTCAGTGATCAAGGGAACAATTGGTTACGTTCCCCCGGGTAAAATTTGTTATTGATATGTTGCTTTTCGATGCTCAAAATAGCTCCATCAAATTATTGTAGTTGGTTAAATTAATTGGCTTAGTCTTAGAGCATTCCGTAGGATCATAGTCTTGACAACTTTATAGCATTCACTAGCAAATTCATCCTTTCGCCAATTAATCATGATTTCTATTAAACATTTTTGAGTTTATAACAAATCATCATTTCAGAATATGGCATGGGTGGGGAAGCGTCTCCAGAAGGTGATATTTACAGCTATGGGATTCTGCTCTTGGAGATGGTAACCGCAAGGAGACCAACAGATGACTTGTTTCGTGATGGCTTAAGCCTTCATATTTTCTGCAAAATGGCACTGCCAGAAGGCTTGAAGGAGATCCTTGATTTTCGCTTAGTTGAAGAAATTGATGAAAACATGCAGAAATTAAGTAGGCCAAACATGAAAGCTGAGATATGGGAGTGCTTAGTTTCTTTCACTAAAATTGGAGTTGCATGCTCTGCAGAAGTACCTGGTGACAGAATGAGAATCAAAGATGCTATCATAGAACTACATGCAACTAAAGCAAGGTTGCTTCAGACCGGGTTTATGGAAGGGAGAAGATGATAGGCAGCAAAAACTGGTGCAATGGAATTAAGTTTTAATCATATATTGCTTTGCATCCACTATGTTTAATGTTTTGCAACAATAATTGATATATTTCAATATTATTTTGAATGTTTTAAAACCAGTTAAACTAGGATTGTCCGCAGTAATTTTTAAAGATTTGGCTTTAGAAATTTAATCCGTATTATTCGAATAAAACGACTTTCTTAATGGTGGAAATTCCATATTTGCTTAAATATTTTGAATTGAATTTAACTTGACTAATCAATTTCTTTTGATGCTCTTGTTTTGCTATGAAGAAATTTCCTACTGGCTCATTCAATGTGACTTCAATAGCCTGATCATTACTTTCTTTCGCCTTTGTTCATTTCCTTGTATTTTTTTTTTAAACTTTGTTGTTCACTTCTCAAAATCAAATTTTATTATGACTTAAATGAATTGAAATCTCAGTTCAATTATCTAAAAAAAAATAAAGCTCAGTTAGTAGTAATAAATCATTTTTAAGCGAAATTTATGAATGAAGTTGGCTTCAATTTACCCAACATGCAAAAACTAGTAATTAAAATAGATATTTTCGAGAGTAAACTCTCAAATTTGCATGAATGCTCCTTGTTCTGTTTATCCTACTGCTTTTGATTTGGAAGAAATCAGGTCTAAAGCTAAACAGATGCCCATTTTTACGAATTATCCAAATACCCAGTTTTGTATAACTCATCGAAACCGAATAAACGTTTAATTTTTAATTAATTAATTTAATCGATCGATTCGATTTATTTTTTTTTTTTAATATTTACCTAAGCAGTTGAGGTTGCCTGTATATAGATTTATTTGGTTTAAATATCATACTCAAGGCAAATTACGGTCTCTTGGCAAAATTAATGGAAATCATCACATCTAAATAAAATATATATATATATATATATATATATACTGTAAAATATATATATATATATATATACTGTAAAAGTTTATATGCACATAAATTTTCAAGTTTAAATGTTCAGTTCAAGATCCAAATTTTCTAATAAAACATTTAAACAATTATATTTGCAATTTTTGGTTAAGCTCCGAACTGTATAATATCATAATTGGGTTTGTCAATTTACTTTTGGAAATAGATGGGACTATGGAGAAATCTGCGTGCTTACGATTGAAATATTGTTTATACAAATTCATAATATGAGGAACTTGAAGCTTCTTGATGTCAACTAAAACTTGGATGATATGACATTCATGTATTGATCAAAAGAAGCTGGTCACAACTACGAAGCATGAGGATATGTTATATGAATATGATATAGACATAATGATACAAGAATCTAGAATTTTTGAAAAAAAAAAAGAAAATACAAATAAGATGAAACACAATGATAAATAAAACGATACAATAACAAATAATATGCGCTCATATTTGTCTTTGACTTTATGAAAATCATTTGCGATTAAATTTTTATTTTTTTGCTGCGTCTTGATGTGTTCCACATGTATTTTATCGTACTGGTATTGGGTTCGTATCATACACGGATATTTTCTTTGTAAATACGTAGCTTGGACCCATCTATATTTTTTTTCTATTTTTTTAAAATATGCCATTTTTATTTACTCTTTAACGAGTTTTTTTCTTTATTAAATTTAGAACATGGATAATTTAATAATTTTTTTAATGTTACACTATAATATTATATATATTTATTTTTATATGAAATAAATTATATAGGGAAGTCTTTATCAATAAATTATAAGAAAGAGTTTTATAAGATGACGGTTAAAGATGATTTTTATCAATAAAATTTTTAGAGATGATTTTTTTATCATTTGGAATATAATTATTGTTCGTCTTCAATTTTTCTAAAATTCTATAGTATATACCTCTTAAAATATAATAAAAAACAAGAATTAATTAAAAAATAAGATATATGACATCTTCTTAATTTCATTTGTAAAATAAAAAAAGAATTTACTACCAATGTAAATGAAAAAAAAAAGGAACCCCTATTTTTATTTACCTCTTTTCTAGCTTTAATTCTTCTATTGACTGTACTCTCCTTTTCACATGGAATTTCTGCATATTATTATTATTATTTTTTTTATGTCCATACCATTTCAAATATGTTCCATTGAAATCATCTTCAATTGGTAGGATCCCTTTTTTTTTTTTTTCGGTTATGCACATTAATTAATTAATTATTTATCTTATCTTTAATTTTTTTTATTTGTCTTCATTTATCATCATTATCTCAATCAATGCTCTACTTTATTTTATGTAATTTAATATTTGTAGTACTGTTTTTGCTTTTTTAAATTCTGGAATTTGATTTTGTAATAATTGTCAATCTGAGAACCTTACATGCCTCAATATTGTTGAAGAGAGATCCTTGCAAATAAGGACGTTTCTTATAATTGAATATGACTTTCTCTTGTCAAATTGCCTAAAAAACAGTCTATATTTTCATTCCCGAAATGAAGACCAGATGCCAATTTTCTGAGTAATAGTTTTAAAAAAATTAAAATATATTTTATATTAATATTTATAATTAAATTTAAATAAAAATAATTATTTATTACGTAAATAATAATTCAAATCGAATCAGATTAATTTAAATTATTAAATTTTATTCAATACGAATTGAATTTATCAGGCGGATGAATTATGACAGTTAGCTCAATAACATGCGCATGTTTTCATTGAATCCTCTTTCTCAAACCAAAAAAAAAGAGTCCATCAAAGTATTGCTTGATTATGATAACACCTACATTTGTAGACTGACTCAATATAATTAGATGGTCTCGGAAAACTATGAGAAATTTCCTATTAGCTTTGAGGAAATTAAGTGGCTTTAACTACTGATCTGTTCAAATTTCTTTCTGTTCCTTCTTAACTTTGTTGTCGTCCCCAATCATTCTTATTATCTTATAATAAAGATGAAAAATGCTTTTCCTTACTCTTATTTATTTAAAAACATGTCAGTTCACCATCACTTTTATGAGACTACGGAGAAAGAATTTCCTACTAGCTTTGATTAAAGTAACTTTAACTAGACTGATTTTTTATTTAATTTTTTTTGCTGCTCGTTCACAATTATTTTTATGAGTAGTATAAACCAAGATTTGTAAAACAATCAGAGATCAATTCTACCTCCATTTTTACCTTTCATTTATTTATTTATTTATTTTTTTGCCATTAAACCAGCTTTTTAGTTATTGCTCATCTATATCTCTTACCAATTCACTTCCATTAATTTCTGGATCATTTTCCTTTAGAAATGGATATATCTTGCTCGGAGAAACAGTGGGTAATTCTTCTTTTCATTGTTGTATTCACCTTGCTACCAATATCCTCCAATCCTGCCTTAGCCTTGAGGAACAACGAAACTGATAAGCTAGCTTTGCTGGCTTTGAAGGATCGGCTTGTTGCGGGTAATCCGCCTGGAGCTTTAACTTCATAAAATTCTTCTCTTCGTTTCTGTGAGTGGCAAGGTGTTCGATGCAGTCGTCGGAACCAGAGGGTAATCTCTTTGAGTGTTAGTAGCTTGGAATTAGTCGGCTCCATATCTCCTTCAATCGGAAATTTAACCTTCCTTGGAGAAGTTGACTTCTCGGATAATAGGTTGAAAAGAAGCATTCCCACGGAACTTGGCCACTTCCTCTACTTCTAGGATTCAATTTTCTTTATGGCGAAATCCCTGAAGAGCTTACCGATTGTTCCAACATCCAAATGATTGGTTTACGAGACACGAGCCACTAACCTTACTAGATAAATTCCTTTTTCCATTGGTGATATGAAGAATCTCCTTGAATTTCATGTTGATTCCAATCATTTAATTGGGGGTATTCCATCTTTTTTGGGAAACATTTCATCCTTAAAAGTGCTCTCACTTCAAGATAATAATTTGGAAGGAATTATACCTAATTCTCTAAGCAGATTATCTAATTTGGAATACCTCTATGTCGGTGGGAATAACCTGTCCAGTTCACTTCCTCCAGTTTACCATTTTCGTCTATGATAGTGCTTGATGTAGCTTAAAACCAGTTATCTGGGAGGCTTCTGCCCGAAATAGGCCTTGCTAGTCCGAATCTTGCAGCAATTTTTATGGCAATTAACCAGTTCACTGGAACGATTCCAAGGTAAATATCCAACCTATCTAGGCTGATATTATTTGACAATGCGTTAGATGGTTTCACTGGATCAGTTCCTGAAAATATGGGAAACCTTTGGAATCTTGAAGTGTTAACCATTTCGGGTAATGACCTTGGAGTGGAAAAGGACACCTGAACTTCCTCTCCTCCTTAAGCAACTGCAGCTTATTACAATCTTCGGGTATAAATTACAATAAATTTTATGGGGTGATTACGGACTCGCTAATTTCTCAACCTGGCTTGAAGAGCTTTATCTGGGAGGGAATCAGATCACTGGAAGCATTCCTGAAGGAATTGGGAATCTCGTCGATCTCGATGTTATTTATACGATGGGTAGTTTCCTCGTTGGTGAAATTCCTCTTTCCATGGAAATCTTCAAAATCTTGAAGGATTGTACCTCGGTTTGAACCACATGACTGGTAAAATCCCATCCTCCATTAGCGATCTCTAACGACTATCTAATCTTGATTTATCCAATAACAAATTTAAGGTAGCAATTCCCTTATCACTCAGAAAATGCAAAAAATTCTCAAAAGCTAAACCTTTCCATGAATAACCTCAGCTATTTGGTGCCTTTGAAACATTGATTTATCTTAATTTGTCTCACACCTCTTTTACTGGGTTCCTTCCATCAGACTTGAGTGATATGAAGAATCTTGTTGAATTATACGCTGATAATAACAACTTCTTTGGTGAAATTCCCAGGATATTTGGGGAGAGTTTAGAACTAAGATCCCTCTTCATGCAGAAAAACTCATTTCAAGGAAATATTCCTCCATATTTTTGCCTCTTGAAAATCTAGATCTCTCGAATAACAATTTCCGGTACTATACCACCTGAAATTCGAAAACTTCCATTTCTGGTGAGTTTAAACCTTTCTTTTAACCAACGAAAGGGTGAAATGCCCAAAAATGTAAGTGGATTTTCTTTCTTCGGAAATAAAAAGCTTTGTGGGGGAATTCCATTACTAAAGTTTCCTAAGTGCTCCAATGAGAAACCAAAGAATAAGAGAAAGGTTATGTCCACCAAACTCGTTATTGCTATGATCCTCAGCATTCTACTTGGCTCAATTTTGATTGTGCTTCTTGTTTATCTTGTCTTGAGACAGAAGGCAAGAAAGGGACTATTTTTACCCGCAACTTTGTTCAGTGATGGCTACTTGCACTTATCCTACAAAGAGCTTCTTGAAGCCAACCAAGATTTTGCCTCCTCCAACTTGATTGGAACTGGAAGTTTTGGCTCTGTATATAAAGGAGTTCTTCGTCAACAAGAAAAGCTTATTGCTGTCAAGATACTTAACCTTTAAAATCATGGGGCTCCAAGGAGTTTCATAGCAGAATGCAAGGCTTTGAGGAAGGTACGTCATCGGAATCTTCTCAAGATCATAACTTTTTGCTCAAGTATTGATTTCCAACAATGATTTCAAGGCTCTAGTTTCTGAATTCATGCCTAATGGGAGTTCAGAAAGCTGGCATGAGCAACATCATCAGTCAAGGTGTTTAAACTCTACTCAAAGGCTAAAAATTGCTGTGGACGTGGACCATGCTATAGATTACCTTCATCATGATTGGAGACGCTGATTGTTCATTGCTATCTAAAGCCCACCAACGTTCCTCTTGCCGATGACATGGTCGCACGTGTTGGTGACTTCGGATTGGCCAAGCTCTTACCTAGCGATACGGGCAATATGGGTGGCGATCAAACAAGTTCCTCAATGATCAAGGGAACAATCAGTTACGCTCCCCCTGGTAGATTTTGTTATTGATATGTTGTTTTTCAATGCTCAATAAAGCTCCATGCATTCTTATAATTGATTATAAGTAAATGATTTACTTATTAGAACATTCGGTTGCCTGACATATTTATAGCAGCCACCAGCAAATTCGCCCTTCAATTTGCCAATTAATCATGGTTTGTATTGAAGATTTTTTGAGTTTATAACAAATTGTTTTTGCAGAATATGGCATGGGTAGGTCAGTGTCTCCGGAAGGTGATATCTACAGCTATGGGATTCTGCTCTCGGAGATGATAACCGATAGGAGACCAACAGATGACTTGCTTCATGATGGCTCATGTCTTCATAATTTCTGCAAAATGGCATTGCAAGAAGGCTCGAAGGTGATTCTCAATTTTCGCTTAGTCGAAGAAATTGATGAAAACAGCCAGAGATTAAGTAGGCCAAACATAGAAGCTGAGATATGGGAGTGCTTAGTTTCTTTCACTAAAATTGGAGTTGCATGCTCTGCAGAAGTACCTGGTGACAGAATGAGAATCAAAGATGCCAACGTAGAACTACACGCAACTAAGGCAAGGCTGCTTTGGACTGGGATTTATAGAAGGAACTGAAAATAGGCAGCAAAAGCTGGTGAAATGGAATTATCAAGTTTTACTCCTATATTTGCTTTGCCTCCATTATGTTTTGTATCAATAATTGATATATTTCAACATAATTTTGCATATTTTCAGAAACTAAGATTGTCTGCAGAGATTTGGCTTTAGAAAATGAAACATATATTTGTGGTTGTGTGATTGATTTTCTTTTCAACTTCTTCCAAAGACCAGAGTCCTCCAGTCTTGCCTTCAGTTTGCCCAACCGGCAATAACTTGCTCTGAAAGACAAAAATTCATACCATCCCTATTTCATCACAATCTTCAACTTAGTTTTCATACAGTTATATTGGAGAAACTAGAGACAAAAGTGAACCTATCACACATGATCCTTAGACGAACATGCTAGAAATTAGCTATAGTAATGGTAGGAAGTTCGTATATATCTTAACACAATACAACATACATTGTGTGGGTAGAACATGATTTGATAGACAGTTCTCAGTAAGCACAGAAATAGTTTCTTCTCCAAACCTGGGAAAAGGTCAACTTGACATTTTACGATATAGCAGCATTGGCAGGAAACTAGTACTCCGGGAAAGTGAGCTGAGTCCTGAAAATATTTAAAAATAACTTGATGGTCATAACTCCATATTAATAATAAATGGTACATCTTTTAGACATTCAATCAACTAGATCTTGCCAGTGGCTTGTGCTCATAAACAGTGTTTGAAAAAGCTTCCTTAGCTAACATTTTTTCTCTCTTTTAGTATACAATCAAAAAAAAAATATCATCTTATGCTATTTTTCACATGAGAAATAGTTATGAGGATTTGCAAAGGACCTAGATATAAAGTTGCACACCTGCCCTGTCATAGACTCCAAGAAACGAGGAAGCCTCGCTCTTTGGTCGTCATTGTCCCAATGTCAGATTAACTACTGGCTAACTCTATTTAGTAGGTTTACTCGATCCTCCGATACAAGAAATTTTCTTCTAAAGAAAATCTGATAGCTCCAATCAGTTAGAAAGTTTCATATAGTAACAACCTAGATTGCTCCTACAATACCACAGAAACTAGTTTCAAAACATCCTAATTCCTATAGAAAATCCACCATCAGAGTCTTTCCCAAAACATATGGAGTCATCTGCTTGAGCAAAATCTATCAGTCATTTTAAAGCTGCAACCTTTAAGGTTAAAACCACAAAGGGGAGTTAAGGAAACCAGTTGCATTCACAGAGAAATCGTAACAATCAACTTCGCATAAAGAATTTCGATTCAATATCACCAATGACATTACTTTTGCACTCTGGACATCTTCATTGGCACAACTTGGTATGCCATTTCACGTCGTGGGAACTAATCTAAACAACATTTCTCTGAAAAACAGTCTAAAGGTACTCTCTTTGGATCTTATCGAAAAATTACGAAAAATAAATTATCCTTAACTCTCACAGCCAAACTAAAATCAAGCAACAAATTCACAACGAAAGGTTAAAAGCAAGCACAATTAACAATTTGATCGTTACCAAACAGATGGAGTAATTCGCCTTACATAAAAAAAATTAAAAATTAAAAAAAGAAACGGTAATTTTACAAACAACAGAATTATGGCGAATTCAATTACGTAAATTTCAATTTAGAAAGTAAAATATGGAAAGGGAAAAATGGATCTGACCGGCGGATTATCATCGCTTGCTATCATAATCAATGATCTCGGAATCCGTAACCGATCTCGAGTGTTGAACTATGGACCGTCCGATGGAGTTGATCCAATCCTCCTTCTCTTTCTCCGAATCCGCAATAAAGTACATCGTCTCGCTCCTCGTCGAAAGCTCAAAAGCGTACTGCTTGTTCAGAATATCTTCGGCTCCCTTAACGGTTAAACAGGTAGCAACTGGGATCACCCCACGTGGACGAGAAACGCGTGTGATGGACGATTCCTTGAACCAGAATAGCTTCCCCTGTTTTAACACGAACCAGCGGCGACGCCAGGTTTTTATGTACTCTCCTTGTTTAGTCAACCAGCCAGCTCGTTCCGGGTTCGACCAGAATTCGACGCCGTCGTAGTCGTTCGGTTTCTCTGTAAGCGCCATCGCGGCCCGCCATAGGCTCGCCATAGCCTTGATTTGAACCGCCGGAAAAAAATCGAATAGTTAAGACAGAGAGACAGGAAGGTTTGGCTTTCCGTGGGTCTATTTTTGTAGATTTTTATTTTCTATTTTTTATTAATTGCAATTGATAAATATGTTTTTTTGCCCTCTTTCTGAAAAAAAAAATTATTACATTTATTATTATTATTATTATTATTTATAAAAAGAACTTTGTCCACATGGTTTGGAGCGTTACGAGCATTGCCTAGAAAAATAATAATTTATTCATAGAGAAGATTAGATCGGATCAATTTTGAATGAATGTTTATATTTTTATTTAATATTTAATAGGTTAAATTAAAAAATTTGTTTTTTATATATTAAAATTTTGAAATGTATTTTATAACAACGCTGTATTTAATTTTTTTATAAAAAAAAGTTAATTTAAGATGAAAAATGTATTATAAATAATAATATTTGAGTTTTATATTTATTAAAGATTGTTTTTAAAAATGATTTTATAAACTAACGAAATTAAATTTCGTATTCTTTAATATTGCATTTAGACTTGATGGTCGGCAAAAAAAAAAAAAAACCCTATAAATGGATAATTAGACCATACTTAGATTATTAAATAACTTAATTAGATTAAAAGAAAAACATCTAAAAAGTGCTAGAATACAAGATTCAATTGTTAATAAATGTTGGTGTTGCATGAATGCTGATTGTAGTATGTAAAAATATATTTATAATAACAATCTTCGTTTGTTTTGTCTTGTTTTTTTTTTTCCTGTTGTTTTGCAAAGCAAATTACTTTATTAATAAAAAAAATCAATGGGAAAAACTTAAATGAGCAAGCTTTCTTTTCCAAATCATACATATAAAACTCACCCCCCAGGACCACCAAGCAGTTCAAGTTTCTGGATTTTTAGGTTAGCTATGGAAATGATAAAAAGTATAAAAAAAAGGGGAACTTATTTCCATAAACTTGTCCTTGATCGCCTCCAAGCTCCTACTGGCTTCTCTTATGTTTTATTTCTATTTCTAGCCTGTTCTTCAGAACATTAGACTACAATTTCAAGCATGGGAACAATACGTTGCTCTAGTTTATCTCTTCCATTACTTTGAAAATCTGTGTAGGCCTTCTTCTTGTTCTTCAAGCTGAATTGCAGGACTCAGTATTCCCTTAACTTATTCTGGTATAGCTTTCTTTGCAAAATTATGGAGGTTTGATACATCCTTAAACATTTCATCTGTTGGTCTTTTTTCCCCGTCAATATCCAATTTGGCATGAACTGGAGGACTAAAGCTCTAAAATCGATGCCTGTAAAATCCACACTCAAGCAACAACTTAAGATGTTGACAAGATTTCGATGTTGAATTGACCTCAAGTATTACTATTCCCGAAAAGATAAGCGGTGCTAATGTTTATAAAGAATCCCTGTCTTGGTACTTCAACTTCAAAATTGTTGGAAGAAAGATTCAAGTACTGTAGAAAGATAAATCCTCGTAGGAATTCTGGGATCTGCCCAGACAACTTGTTTCTTGACAGGTCAAGGTCTTGAAGACCTCTCAAAGAACTCAAACTTGATGGAATATTTCCTTCAAACAAGCTGTACTCCATGAAAAGATGCTCCAAGCTTAAGCAATTTCCAAGTGTGCTGGGAATGTTACTGGTCAATCTGTTCTCTGACACATCAAATTCACTGAGATTAATCAAGTTACCCACCTCCGCCGGTAAGATGCCATTCAATGAGTTGCTAGCAATGTTGGGAGATTTGGATAGAGTGGCAAGGCCTATAACTTCTTTTACTACGGTACCAGTAAGGTTATTTTGAGAAAGGTTCAGCAGCTGCAAATCACAGGACTGAAGGAATTGTTCCTTCCAAGCTGTTTTGATCCAATCGAAGTTCGGTAACTTTGCCAATGGAAGGTAGGATGTTGCTAGATAATCTATTTCCATTCATGAACAATTGTCTTAGACTAGAAAGTTTCCCTATTTCAATGGGGTTGTACCACTAACCATATTCTGCCCCATGTACAAACTCTATTCAAGTTTACCAAGTTCTCAATTCCTGAAGGAATGCTTTCATATATTTGATTGTTTCCTATTAGTAATGTTTTAAGTTGAGTAGAAAAATTACACACAGAATTTGGCAAAACGCCACCGAATTTGTTACTATCTATACCTGACAGCTGCAATTTCCCACAGTTGATCAAGAAATTCAGGAGAGTCAAATCATCAGCCTCTCCGGTTCCAAATCAGTTGCATCCGACATTTGGCCTTCGCAGGTTCTTAATGCTTCCTAGATCAGTAGGCATTTTTCCAACAAAATAGTTATCAGGGAAACCAACCTGTAGAAGACCTGTTGCATTGGATAATATGGGTGGAATTTGTCCTGTAAATCGATTTACTCCAACTGCAAGTATTTGAAGATTTGGAAAATTAGTACCCAAACTTCCCAGAAAACTCCCTGTCAGCTTGTTAACTGCTACTCCAGAAAAACTGATTCCTGAAAGGTAGAAAACTGAGGCTGGGATGATGTCTGACAGATTGTTTGAAGTTTGAACCAACTTGAAGAAAGTTCAAACTTGCAAGCCTTCCGAGGTCATCAGGAATGCTTCCACCAAGATTATTTCTAGTTAAAGAGAGATTCAAGAGGGAAGAAAGGTTTTCTGGTGTTATGCGTCCTGTAAAATTATTAGCAGAAATGTGCAAAGAAACAATCTTGGGCAAATTGCTCAGCTCCTTTGGAATTCCTCTTGTGAGCTTATTGAAATTTAAATGGATGACTCTAAGCCCTGAACAATTGCTGAGACTGGCTGGAGTTTCCCCTCCGAAAGAGTTTTCTGTCAAGTAAAGATATTTTAACCTGAATATAAAAGGCCAATTTGTGGTGGAATTGCTCCTTGAAAGTGGTTGTCCTCAAGATTAATGACGTGGAGGAAGGTGAGAATAGCTATGGAAGGAGAAAGCCTTCGTTGCAATATTTTAGATTGCAAGTCCAGTGCAGTTACTCGCTGTTGTCTGCGACTCCGTGTAACACCTTGCCATTTGCAGAAATTAAGAGAACTATTCCACGAACTCAAAACTTCAAAGGGATCTTCAAGTATCTCTTTCTTGAATGCAAGCAAGGCGAGTTAATCAGCTCCATTCCTAAGCAAGGCAAATGCAAAGTCCAAGTGAAATAGAAAGAAAATATAAAATATCCAAACTTTTAAGTGCTCCATTCATATCGTTCTAACGTCTAGATTAGTGCAGATCAGCGAAGAAAGAAAAATTGCAGCAGGTTGGCTCAGCAGTATATATTCGAACAAAAAACCGACATAACAAGAAGCTTGGGATAGGTTCAATCATGTCCGAATTCAGAAAGTAAGAAGCTAGGCAGTTGGTTTTTGTCTGTCAATCTATTGACGTCAACATACAATAAAATATAATATGGAAATTATCGATGTGAAATCTAATTTTGCTGATGCTTGATGAAAGTGACAAAGTACTCTTGTAGAAGAAAAAATTGTACCTTATTTCTTAAAGAATCAAAGACTTTGGTTTAAGAGTATTGATGTATTTCATTGTCATGTCATGTCCAGTATTATACTATATTGTTGATTACTAAAGTTACCTCTTAAAATTAGGTTGAAAAGAGACAATTAGATATGAACAAAAACTTGGTTTGCAAGCATCTCTTAGACCTTTGAATTTACTCAATGGCCATTATCTGTTCACTCGATTCAATTTAATGATTTCTTTCTAAGGTATGTGTGTGTGTGTGTGTGTGTGTGCGTGTGTGTGTGTATACTATTTGGATTTAGAGAAATTCAGGTCCATACTCTTTGAGATGGAAAAATCATGCACCAACTACTGTGCCAAAAGCTTGGGTTCATTTGAGGTATAAAGCAGAACACTTTTAGCCTTGAAAACCCTCTTCTTTGCTTAGGTTTCTTTCCTTTATTAATGTGATAGATTGAGAACAAATCTAACATTTTAAGCAAATTTGACAAGTCGTGTATTCATATAATGTTCACATATTTTCTACGTCATAATCGTATTTAATATATTTTATATTTATATAAATTTTGATACATTAATAATTCGTAATATATAGATTTTGAGATATGTATTCATTTTGTGTCTTCTTTTAATTATTTTATTCATATCATATTCATGTAAGCATGTCTATTATTGCCGGATCCAATTTTAAGTCCATATACAGTGGAGAAGCTGAAATTTGCTGAATTTTGACATATCATTTAATTAAAAATTTGTAAGACATCAACGCAAATGCTGACGTATGCCTATTAAAAAAATTAAAATACCTTTTATTTTCTTAATTGCTTAAGCATGGCCTCTATTTTATTTTATCTCTGGCACCTCTGCTTTTGGAAGCAAGCATTCATAGGGATTTTGTGAAATTCCCTTCAGTATTTCGGCTAAATAGATTAAATTGGATTGTTTAATTGCTATAAAAATTCACATTTTCACTTTAGCAATCATTAGGATGCTTCTGAGATAAACTTTTTGCTTCATTTATATATGAGCATGACGAAGGCCCAGCACCAAATATGTATTACCTAAGCTTTCAGATTATTTTCTTCAATCTTAAAATCGAAAACTTGGTTAAAAATGGCTCAAAGATAAAATATCTACTGAGCATTTTAATATTTTATTCAAATATCAGTATGAAGGTTCTAAATTTCTAAGTACGTGAAACTCAGATTAAAAGAATTGCATCAATAACTAAATGGATACATGGAGGACCAGAGGGTAAAATCCATATATATTATTGTCTAGTGCCTTTTCCCTTGCAGATCATTCCCCTGCAAATCATAACAAGTAAAAAATGTGAATAAGAATCAAGTTTTTTTTTTCCCTTGTTCAGCAATAATCTGCAGTTTTATAAGAATTAAGTTCTATTCAACATGTAGTAAGTTACAAGGTGACTAAAGATACATTTAACAAAGATTAGGTTTATTTGAAGTTTTTAACAATTTTTTCCCCTTTACCTCTTTGTCTGTAGCGGCCAGTCTGAGGTCCAAGAAGTGCTTTTTTCACCGACTGCAACTCACGAACAACGTTAATAATCTCCATACGTTCATGTGGTGATTCCATAGAACACGCCAGTCCAATCCTGACAACAGAAATTAAGCACTCGTTTATTCTATCAGAACTTGCTTGTCTCTGCCTGAGGTTATCTGCTGTCGCTTCTCCACCATTATTTAGCAGTTTTGGATCGACAATGTCCATCACCCCGTTTGGCAAGGCCGTCCTAGCAAATTTATGAAGGTTTAGGCCTCCCTCAAACATTGCATCCGTTGGCTTTTTCCCTGTTATCATCTCCAGTAGAAGAATCCCATAGCTATAGACATCTCCATATGCTGAAACCTCACTTCCAAGACCATATTCTGCCATTAACAGAAATATTCACATGAAAATTTTGATTTAGAGTAAAGTATTGGAGTTGCGAATGTTGAAGGCATTTTTACATTTTAATTACCTGGTGCAGCATATCCAATTGTTCCTCGAATTCCCAGTGAGCTGCTGCGAGTTGGATCTGAATGTTCCTGGAGAAACTTCACAAGGCCGAAATCACCAACACGAGCGGTCATGTTGCTGTCCAGAAGAACATTGCTTGGCTTTAGATCACAATGGAGGATTGGCTGTTGGCAATGGTGATGGAGATATTCTAATGCATTTGCCACATCGATCCCGATTTCTATTCTCTGAACAAGACTGAGATTATGAATTTCAGCTTCTTCTCCTTCTGAAGTTGGATGCAACCACTTTTCCAAGCTTCCGTTAGGCATAAACTCGTAGACTAGAGCTTTGAAATCATTACCTTGGAAATCAATACTTGAGCAAGAAGTTATGATTTTGACAAGATTTCGGTGTCTGATATTCGTCAAGGCTTTGCACTCAGCCAAAAAACTCTTGGAGGCTCCTTGGCGCTGAAGGTTAAGTACTTTGACTGCTATTGGAGGTCCATCCGGCACAAGGACTCCCTTGTACACAGAGCCAAAGCTACCAAGACCAATCAAGTTCATCGAAGAGAATCCATCAGTAGCTTTAAGAAGCCTTTCATATGACAATTTAAGGAGGGTTTTCCTTGGCAGGGGACTAGAAGATTGTTTCTCTCTTCTCTTTTTGAGCCAGCAAAAACTCAAAAAGGCGACAACGGCTATTCCCAAGAAGGCACATGAAGTTGAGATTATTACCTTCAACGGGAAGGCTTTATTTTTTTTGGCTTTGCATTTAGGCAGCTGCAGTTCATGTATGCCCCCACAAAGTCTTGTATTACCAAGTACAGATATTGAACTTGCATTAGTGAAAACTCCCTCCATTGGTAACTCACCTTCAAAATCATTGAGGGATAAGTTTAGATATATCAAGGCCAATGATTCCAAGAATTTCGGAATTTGGCCGGACAAGTTGTTATGAGAAAGATCCATCTCTCGGATACCTCTCAAAGAACTCAGAGATGGAGGAATGGATCCTTGAAATAAGTTTCCCTCCATGTATAAAATTTCAAGGCTAACACAATTACCGAGTTCAAGAGGAATTTCACCAGACAAGTTGTTATTAGATACATACAATCTCATTAGATTCTTCAGACTGCCAATGCTTGAAGGTATTTTTCCAACCAAATAGTTTTGATTTAGAATTAATGAGATTGTTTGAGTTGACATATCAGGTATGGTTCCCTGCAAACCATTTCGGGAAAGATCTAATACTGCTAAGCTTCTTAACTGACCAAGACTAGAAGGGATGGTTCCTTGTAAGCTATTATTTCGTAGATGAAGCTCTCCAAGCGATGTCAGGTTTCCAATGGTGAAAGGAATTTCCCCTGAAAGTTTGTTACTGTGAAGATCCATCCATTGTAATTTACTAAGTTTCCCAACCTCAGCAGGGATTTTACCGGTAAACTGGTTCCATTCAATTCCTAAAAAATACAAGTTAACGAAATTGACTATCCCCGAAGGGATTGTTCCATGAAATTGATTCCTATCAATGAGCAATTTTAGAAGTTGAGAGGAGAGGTTACCAAATGAGTGGAGCAATACGCCTTGGAACTTGTTTGACGACAAAGTCAAAAACTGCAAGTTGCTGCAATTGGCTAATGAATTGATAAATCTCATTTCATCAGGTTCTCCACTTCCTAAACCATTTCTTCCCAAATTCAACTCAAAAAGCTGTTTCATGCCACCAAAATCAACTGCTAATTTTCCAGAAAGATTGTTCCCAAACATTTCAATGAATTCAAGTGTTGAAGCATTGGACAACGAGACTGGAATTGATCCACTAAAGCTATTGCTAGATATTTGAAACCAACGAAGATTGGGAAGAGTAAGGCCCAAGTCTGCTGGAAGACTTCCATGAAGTCGATTCTCAGACAAAGAAAAAAAAGCAAGAGAAGAAAGATTATAAAGGGAAGGAGGAACTGTACCAGAGATGTCATTTCCACCAAGTCCTAGATATGTTAAGTGCCTTAGTTGACCCAATGAATCCGGGATGTTCCCTCCGAAAGCATTATAAGAAGCTGATAGAGCTTCAAGAGAGGAAATATTACCAAGAAATGGCGGTATGTCTCCAGTTAAATGATTGAAGTGTATGGCTAGTGTTTTGAGATTTGACAAGGAGGCAAACTCCGGGGGAAACTTCCCAACGAGCTTGTTCCTACCAACAAGTAAATCTGAGAGCCTGGAACAATGGGACAAGTTGACTGGAATTTGTCCAACTAAGGAATTGTTTCTCAGATCTAGGAATCGCAACCTGAACAGACGACCAATTTCCTGAGGAATTTCTCCCTGGAAGGTGTTGTTTTCGAGCCGGATCTCCGCAAGGAAGCTGAGGTTCCCAATGTAAGGCGAGATGGAACCAACCAGCCCTCTTGAACTCAGGTTTAAGACGGTCACTCTTCTATGCCTGCGACCGCATGCTATTCCTCCCCATTCGCAGACATCTTTAGATTGATTCCACGATCTCATCACCCCATGAGGATCCTGTGCGATTTTTGACTTGAAAGCTAGCAACGCGATCCGATCTGTCTCGTTTCCAGGATTGGTTTTAATCACAGAATTGGCTGTGGCAGCCGAAGTTGTTGCATGAAAAAGCATACTGCTAAAGAAAAGAACAGCCATTTGACAGTAAACAAAGTGAAATACCATTGCACACATTGTTTAAAGTTGAAGCAAAACTACATAAAACTTGCCTTTACAATTCCTTTTTTTTTTTTTTTTGGTCAAGTTTTCTTATTGTTTTGTTAGATATTCATAGGGTTAATTGATACAAATTAATTAGTGTATAATCTAACTAAAAATTTGAGACTTGACTATGAACAAGGGAGTAAATTGTCCATTGATAGATACTTATGCCGTGTCTTGCGGTGAAGAAAAATGGTAACACGGTTTCCATTTTCTTTTGACACCCAAAAATTCAGCTTTTATTTTTGACAAGTAATTCAAATCCAAAGGATAGACTAAATTCACTAATTCAATTTTCTTGTCTCTATTATAACAAAACATCCATTAGATGATAATTTCTTTTTTTCTTTATCAATTTAAAATACTTGTTCGAAATTAGTATATAATGAAAATTAGGGGAAATTGTCGACACCCGATTGTTATAAAATTCATAATGATAATAGGAGTTTCCTGCCCATTGATATGGGAATAAGTCCCAAATCCCAAATTTAATTAGTTTTTTAAATCTACTCACTAACAATGGGATATTGATAGACATACATTGATTTTACTATTTTTATTTTTTTTCTAATTGTAAATAAACAGTATATCTATTCCCCTCAAAGAATAAACTGGAAAAAAAAAGGAAGTGGGGAGGGGAGGGGAATTTGCTTCAATAAAATAAAATGAAAACTTGCTTCTCTGAAGCATTTACTTTCATTGCCGCTGTTAGATGGAAGTCTTTAAGGAACGTTGTAGGCCGGGCCAAATGAACAAAGAATTGGGGAATCTGAACCAGGAAATGGCAATGGAAAAAATGAGGAAATGGGTCTTCTGCATTTGGGTTTACTCTGTCCTAATTAATTTCATGGGTGTGAACTCACTTTTTAAAGAAAGTGAAGCGTATATTTTTCCTTTTTTTTTACACATCCGATTGATATGGATATGAAAATTCAAACATACAAAAAATAATAAAAAATTTAAATATATTTATATTAAACATATAAATATTTTCACCACATTTCGAATCTAAATAGCATAAAAGTAGATCATCAAATTAGGACAGTATAAAGCAACCATAGATAGCCATGGACATGTTCGCTAGCATTATTTTTATAATAATATATGCAGGCTGAAAATCCAAAATTATTAGCGCAGAAAACAAGTCTCCTTTTCCCATCTATCACTTGAAGGAAAAAAAAAAAAAACCGATTTCATGGTTGGTTTTTATAGCTAATTTGTCCAAACAAAACAAAAGTAAAAAGACACATAATAACAAGAAGATGAAGAAGAAGAAATTAGCTTTTTTATAGCTAATTTGTCTGAACAAAACAAAGGTAAAAAGAAACATAATAATAATAATAACAACAACAAGAAGAAGTCCCCGAGAGGTGTAGGAGCACAGCATACTGGCATTATCTTGCTTTGATGATGATCCACTAGTCGAAGATGTAACAACGAAAACGAAATATTAATACAAATTACGCTAACAAATTATTGGTGGAAAACGGGAAATACTCCATGATTATTGTCTTTTCTCTAAGCAGATAGCTTTTAGGAGAAATGGGGATTCCCGCAAGTACCAGATAGAAAGTGAACAAAAGAGAAAAGCAAGCAGTTTGCCTGACATAAGCCTCTCAAGTCCATTGATATGGCACCTTAGATACCTGCAAAACACGAAAACAGGGAAATCTCTAATTCTTCTTCATATCAACTGAACACAGCATTTATCTGAAAAGTAATAGAAATGTTCCTTAAATGACGTAATGATTGTGTATTTTGTTGAGAATAATGCAAATTGTTTGCTTCAGCATATGAAGAATTATTACCTGCTGATTGAGCAGCATATAAAGTTCGGACCTCACGATGTAATCGAGTTGAATGAAGCTTGTCTCTAATAGAACAAAGCTTGGTAACAACATCACTCATGTCCATCCTCTCATTTGGTGATTCAGAAGAACAAGTGAGTCCTATTTCAAATATTGAATTCAAGTACCGAAAATATCTGTCATTTCCCAGCTTGTTTTCATTGAAAGGGTTGTTCGCATTTCCATCTCGATTGACTCTCTCTTGAAGGAGAATGGGATCTATAATCTCAATCACTTTTTCTGGTAAAGCTGCCACCACAAAGCTATGAAGGTTGAAACCTTCTTTGAACATTTCATTAGTAGGCCTTTTGCCCGTAAACATCTCTAGCAAGAGGATGCCATAGCTATAAACATCACCTTTTGTTGACAACTCGCTTCCCGTGCCATATTCTACAATTAATTAATCACAAATTATAAATAGCAATAATTTCAAAGGAGATCCCTCAGAAAAAAAAAAGGGGGGGGGGGCATAGGCTATACGCAATTACATGATGATTTGAAGTAATGTAGTATTTTCTAGTTAAGCAAAAACTGCTTCTAGATTAAGTGTTTTGCTTTCGAATTATGCAGTGCTAAAAGAAAGTATTAAAATGGAAGAAATGAATGGTGTACTTACCTGGTGGAGCATAACCAATAGTCCCTCTTATTCCCAGGGAGCTTGACTGATTAGTCAAATAGTTAAGCCTGTCTGCAGAAAGGATTTTTGCTAAGCCAAAGTCACTTATATGACCAACCATTTCCTCATCAAGTAGAATATTGCTGGGCTTGAGGTCACAATGAATAATTGATGTTTCACAATGACAGTGCAGATACTCCACCGCGTGAGCAACATCTATGGCCACATTTACTCTTTGTAAGAAATTCAGGTTTCTCACCGTCTCTTGCTCAATCATGCCAACAGATGGATGCAGCCAATCCTCCAAGCTGCCATTTGCCATGAACTCATAAACCAATGCTTTAAAATCATTGCCTTGATAATCGACACCTGAAATTGCTGTTAATATCTTGACGAGATTTCGATGTCTAATGTTCTTCAAGGCCTCACATTCAGCCAAGAAACTCCTGGAAGCTCGCCTATTCAGAAGATCAAACACCTTAACGGCAATAACTACTCCACTATCTTCAATAATTCCTTTGTATACAGAACCGAAGCTTCCTGAACCAAGCAAATTTTGCGAGGAGAATCCATCAGTAGCCTTTAGGATGCTTCTGTATGATAACTGTAGAAGTGAATTTTCTTCGCAAGTTGTTGTTGGCTGCTCTTTCTTCTTTCTAAACCACAAGATGAGGCCAAAAGAGAATACCAAAGTCACTCCTAAAATCACAACAACAATCGCAATTTTTAATTTAAGGGAAGTGTTTGATCTTCTGATGGATGTTTTCGAATTACACCTATCAAGGTGTAACTCAGGGATGCCCCCACAAAGCTTACTATTTCCCTCAACGAATATAGCAGAGGCATTCTTAAAGACTCCTCCAATCGGTAGCATGCCCTCAAAATCATTGAAAGATAGATTTAAATACTCCAATGATCCAAAGTTGACAAGAAATTTTGGAATCTCACCGGTAAGATTATTGTCAGATACGTCCAATGCCTCAAGACCTCTCAATGAACTCAAAGACGAAGGAATGGGCCCTTCGAAGAAATTGCCATCCAAGAACAGATGCTCCAATCTTATGCAGCTACCAAGATCGTTTGGAAGCAAGCCAGATAACTTGTTTTGAGAAACAAATAAACCACCTAGATTTTTCAGATTTCCTATTTCAGTAGGAAGCACACCAGTCAAATGGTTTGATGATAAATCTAGTGCAAGGGACAATGATGAAAGTCCAATTACTTCAGAGGGTATTGATCCACTAAGATTGTTACGAGAAAGATCCAATGCAACCAAGTTTTCGCAGTTGCCTAGACTTGAAGGAATGTTGCCCTGAAGATTGTTAACGCTTAAATATAGTTGGGCTAACATTGTCAAATTTCCAAGAGAAGGAGGAATAGTCCCTGAAAGAAAATAATTCTGATCAACATAAAATGCCATTAGCTTCTGAAGCCTCCCAAGAGCAGGAGGAATGGAACCTGATAGTTGATTTTCTGATGCCACAAATACCTCCAAATTTTTTAGATTTCCAATCCCATTCGGAATTCTTCCCAATATTTTGTTTTTTTCTATTACTAAAAGCCAAATAGTGGTAGACAAGTTGCTAATACACTCGGGCAATACCCCTCCAAAATTATTTTTGCCTATGTGGAGAAATTCTAGCTTGGTACTATTGGTTAAAGAACAGAGAAAGTTTACATCACTTGCTCCCCCATTTCCAAAATGGTTTTCGTAAACCGTAAATCTCGATAGTTTATCCAGCTTTTCAAATGAAGGCAAGTTGCCACTGAGTTTGTTTGTTCCAACTTGAAGCATCATGAGATTTGAGGCATTGGATATTGAAACCGGCAATTGTCCAATGAAATTGTTTTGGTTAATAGAAAAAGATTCCATATGTGGCATAGTGATTCCTATGTCAGAAGGAAGAGTTCCTTGAATCTTATTTATGGACATTTCAAAATCTCTAATATTGGAGAGATTGAAAATTGAGATAGGAACAATACCAGAAATTGCATTTCCTCCCACTGAGAAGAAAGAAAGATTTTTCAATTGCCCAAGAGCTTCTGGTAGAGTCCCACTTAGTCCATTTCTCGTCAAAAAAAGTGTCTCCAGAGACGACAAGTTCCCCAAGGAAGGTGGGATCCTCCCTCTTAGACTGTTATCGGTGAAACTTAAAAATTTCAGGTTTGACAAGAGACCAAGCAAACCAGGTATTTCTCCAGTGAGCTGATTGCCTCTCATATGAACATATGTAAGCTTAGAACAACGAGATAAATTGAAAGGAATTTCACCGCTGAGGGAGTTATTGGCTAGTTGTAACATCTCCAATCTTCTCAAACGACCAATTTCATGAGGAATTTTGTTGCTGAAGCTATTGCCTTCAAGATTCAACACCCTGAGAAAGCTCAAATTTCCAATGTATGGTGATACAGAACCCGCGAGCTTCATGAGTTGCAGTTCTAGCCTGGTGACTCTCTGATGTCTGCGACTGCATGTGACGCCATACCATTGGCAAAAGTGAGTGGAACTATTCCAGGATTGCATAACCCTGAACCGATCACTTGTTATCTTGGCTTTGAACTCGAATAAAGCTTGTTGGTCTGTGGCATTTCCTCTAACTACAGGGCGTGCTACACCAAGCAAGTTAAGACCCTGCAAGTTGAAGCACGAGAGAAGAATGATAACTTCAATGTAAACAAGGAAAAAAGAGCTAGCCACTTCCAAATGCTTGCTCGATCGCTCCATCAATCCGATTCAATTTCTTAATTGATGAGATTGATTTGTATTTGAGAGTGTTCCGGTTCATCAACGAGAACTAAAGTGCATTATACGAAGTTTTGGAACTCTGATATTATATCCTGCTTTTAGTAGGAGAAGCATCTTATTGGATTGGCCTTCGTCCGGTATCTTAACCATAATTGAGCCGTATTAAGTACTTTAATCGTGGAATTAAAGTGGAAAAGACTATGAGCTTTAGAAAATTAAAGTACTTTTATCATGGAATTAAAGTGGAAACACTGTGGGCTTTAGTAAATTAAAGTGGAGATTGAATCAAAGACATGCTTGACACAGTTAACACTATGGGCTTCATCACCCTCTTTTTTCCCACCATCCAAGCACTCAAAGACCTGCTTAAAACGGTTCTGGAAGCTGAGCTATCTTTGGCTCTAACCATTCATATATTTTTTATATTATAATTATTTTAATATATTTTATATTTTTATAAATTTTATATTAATAATTCGTATTATATAAATTTTAAAATATTTATATATTTATTTTAATATAAAATTTAAATTATTTTTTTACATCATATCCATATAATTATATTTAATTTTATCAGTTCTACCTATATCCTACGACAAAAAACTTTAGAACTGATTTGCTCTCCTTAATTTCTAGAAGAAAAACAAAATAAAATTTCCTCCATTTGTAGATTTTCTTCACTTTTATTGTTGTTGGAGTTGGCTGAAGCCTTCGAAGTCAACCACACAAAGCATTCTCTTGGTTGGTGATTGTGGAAGTCCGCATATTGAAAGGATGGGATTTTGGTAGTGGGGGGCTTGAAGGGCGGTGACCCAACACTTGCCCCATAAAAGGATACATTTGTGCTTGGTAATTTGTTCTCTCTCTCTCTCTCTCTCTCTATCCAGAATAGATGGTGGGATATACGTGTCATTGTTTTTGTGAGTGTTGTTCTGTTTTTGATGTGAGGTTTATTATTGTAATCTATATATTTTTTTATAGTGAATTTCATCTTTACTATGCTTGTAAACATAATAATAATAAATCCTGAATCACGTATATTATTGTTTCTTTTCTTTTTTCTTTGATGGTTTATTAGTTCATGTTGCACATGCTTTGCATTTCAAAGATAAAATAAGTTAATATTATTTATTTTAATATGTATAATTCATTATTAGATATTATTTTGTTCTTAATAAATTTATGTATTAGATTTTTTTTACTTTAATATAAATTATATTAAAAGTTATTAAAAATATTACAAATGTTATCAAAATTATATAAAAATATTGACAAACAATTACAAATGTTATTAAAATTATTATAAAATTATATAAATAATTATAAAAAAATATGTTAAAAGTTATCAAAATTATATAAAGTTAATTCTTGATTCTTAAAAAATAATTTAATAAAGGGGAAAATAATTTTTGACTTCAACGAGTCATTGACGGGCCGTAGTTACTTTCTCCTTGCCATTTACTTTGGCTCTTTTTTTTTTTTTTGGTTTTTTGCAGGGGATTATTTCAGCACTTCAATACTTTCTTTTAGAATCTGTACAGTTTGATCTTCTTTTTCATTATCTAGTTTCTTATCTTTTCTGGTGTAATTTCATGTATGAGTGTACCTTCGTTCTTCTACGTGCTTGAGTTTACTGTTGATTCAATTTGTACACAAAATTATTGTGTTTTTGCTCATGTAATGTTAGCCTGATTTTTTTATTTTGATTGTGTTTGGAACAATATGTCTAATTTTGATTTTCATGTCCTAGATTTTTGAATTGAAAATAAAATACTTTGATGCTCTTTTTAGACTTAAAATGACTAGATTTTCAAGGGTATAAGTGCTTTGTTGGTTCCATTTAAACTTTCAAGGTTCAAGTATTTTTTTTATGATCTAAATGTCTTGCCATGCTATTAATTTAATTTTAAATATCATCTTTGTTATATCCTTATGTTTCTGTCTCGTCATGTAGATATCATTTGAAAAATTTTTCATGATCTAATATCATTTTTTTTTTTTGGTTATATACTAGGAGTTTTAAGAATTGCAGTTTCAACCTGATAATTCTTTGATATCAGTGATCGCATGTAACATCATATCATTAGCAGAAGTGAATGCTTCTAGGATGCTATGATCCTGAGCTCATCACCAATTCTCTTGGCTTTCAACTCGATTAAAGGTCGTTGATCTGCGTCATTGCCTCCAAGTACATGGCTTGCTAAACCAAGCAAGTTAAGACCCAGCTAGGTCGCTTACAAATGCTTGCTCAATAGGTCCATCAACCCAAATCAATTTCTTAATTAGTTAGATTGATTTGTATTTGAGAATGCTCTGCCTCATTAGCAAGAACTAGAATGCGGTAAAAGTTCATTTGCAGTCCCTGTATTATAATCAAATTTGTATTTCAATCTCTTTACTATTAAACTAAGTATTTTCATCTTTTTATATTTGAAATTAGAGCAAATAAAAAAATTGTTAACGATATTAAATAAAATCCATTTAAATGGTGATGTAACTTTACAAAATATAACATGAAAATTTATATTTTTGAATAAATTTTTGGCTTTTAAATAAAAATCGAGTTGATATATCATTTTACACGTTATATTTTATAAAGTTAGGATACCATTTAAATAGATTTTGTTTAATATCACTAACAATTTTCCTATTGGTTTTAATTTTAAATGTGTAAAGACAAAAATATTAAATTTAATAGCAGAGACATTAAATTATAATATAAGAAGTTTTAGAACTCTGATATTATCCTGTTTGTATCGCCCGTCAATTGATTCAAGCTTTCTGACTTTGAAAGTCATATTTCTACGATTTGCTTGGGGCCCCTGCTGCATTTGGAACCGTTTAGTTGGGGTTGTGCTTTTATGCTGGATTTTGACAATAATTGTGCCAAACTCGCTGTACTGAATACTTTCCCCCCTCTTTATTTCTTTTCACTTTTATTATTGTCGGAGTTGAATGAAAAGTTTGGCCAAGGCATTCAATTGGTCTTTTCAGGGTTGTGGAAGTCTGAAAATTGGAAGATGGTGTAGTTGGGAACTTCCACCATTAGCTCGTAGCTCCTTCCAGGCAGCTTCCAAAAAGCTTGAGATGTGGGATGATTCTATATTCTTTTCACTTATATTATCGATTAATTTTTGGGTTTTTTTTTCCTTCATCTTAATGCTTGTTCGAATATGAATACTGAAAAATACTTATATCACAATCTTTGAAATACAAGATATCTTGGTAAAATGTATTAAAACTAATTCATGACTGTTGTTGTGGTAGTAACAGTATCCTAATTCCTAATCAATGTTAATAATACCCTAAACCATAGCTAAAGTTAAAAAGAGGTCTTTGTCGTAAGATTCTGCTTCTTTTTCTTCAACTACTACATAGAAGAAATAAGTAGATTGACATTGGATTCATGAAAATATCTATATATATATATATATATCAGGCTCAATAGTCCAACGTCCAATAGTGTAGATGGTGGAAGTGTTTGTAGAGAATTACTTGGAAATTAAATCCCAGAAAATATCAGGAAAAAATGGGGTTTGACTCTAAGAAGAAATAAACACAGCAAAGAGTAATGCAAAATGTGTTTTAGAACAGCATATTAGCATTAATTATTAGCAAAATATTCCAATTTAATGATACATTTAGATCTATTCAAGGATTGAGTCCGATCGTATAAGTTAAACTTTAAATAAAGATTTTCGTAAATTCAAAATGACTTGAATTACTATTTAATAATAAAAATTATTTTTTAATTTTAATTTAATAATATAAATATACATATAAATATAAAAATAATATTTTAATAATGAAATTATTAGTGAAATGCGCTTTTTGATTAAGAAACTGATGGATAAGCCTATGATGCATAAAGCAAAGGGATTTATGTTTAATAAATATTACAACACATTTTTGGAGGTAAATGTTCAATATGGCACCTTGATTACCTTAGCCTTTATTAGGTTCACGAATCCATAGGAGAACGAGTAGGTCTCGGAACCATCATAGTTATTCGGACAATGTATCGAAAAGTATTGAAGAAGATGCATTTTAAGCCATGTTGACGGAGTATTTTGTAAAGATTGATATTATTTTCGTCGACAAAGGATGAGATTAGTTGCCTGTTGATTAAGCAATGCATAAAGTTTGGCATTTGCGACGGTGATTGACTTGGATGAAGTTTGTCTTTGATAGAGCAAGCTTGATAACATCAATCAATTTCCATTAGCTCGCTTGAAAATTTAGCGGAACAAGCTTTTTAATTAAAAAAATTAAATATTTTTGTGTCAAACACTTATCTAAATTTAATATTCACTTTCAAACCCGAATAACAAACAATTCTTTTAAATGGTTTATGGATCAATCCCATAATGAAAGTAAACATTGAATATTAGAAGAGGAATTTTATTATAGAAATAGTAGAAACAAGACTAGAATAATCTTTTTATTCATGAAATGTTACATTATTTATCTTTTTCACTTCCCTTGTTTCTTTTACAAAGGTAGCCTATATAAAATAGTTAAAGAAATTCAAAAGTGACCTCAAAAGTTGGTTAAAATTTGAAAGTGAAAAGCTTAAAAAGTACATATACCCTGAACAAAAAGTAAATAGTGTTAGATTCTAACTATACAAGTATAGAATCTAGCTTTGATACTAAATAAAAAAAAAAAATTAAACTCTATCTAAAAACTAACTTGAAAGATAGAGAATTTAATAGGATATATAAATCATGTTCAAAGATGAGAAAAAAAAAAGTCACGTTCATATAGAAAAGATACACACTGCAAGACTTTTTAGTAAAAGGAATGAATGGTAATTTAAAGCTGAAATTGTTAATCAATAATTGAAGCCACCACTTTGCCACCACCAATACAATGTAAGACCTTTTACTTAAAATAATGAATGGTATATATTTCACTTTTTATTGATCTATTCAGAAAACAGTAAATTCTTGTAAAATAAAATGAAAGAGGGGAGACTTCAAGTAAACGCTGAGGGGTAAAGTTATGGAGGATATTCTCAGCAAGGTGACTATTATGGACCCCCATGACTATAGTTGTTTAACTTACCAATGTGAAAACAAAGTTGCACTATCATCGTTTCTTAGCAGAAATAATTACAGTGCAACCATGTCATCTTCGGTTACTATGGTGGCTTTATTTTTATTACTTTGCAAAAGCGGCACACTTTTGCAAAATGATCATTCTTTCCACACACATAGCAAGAACCTTTCTTCTTTTTGGAGTCATTTTCAATTTTATTGAACTTCATCTTCCTCTTTAAAGAGTTTTTTTGCCCCTTTTATGAGTTTTGTTCTCACCTTTGAAAGAAGATGATAAAGTAGAACCTTCAATGTTATGCACATTGTTGTCACTTATTTTATTAGAGGTTTCCTCTCTCTTTCGGGCTACACTTTGAATTTGTATATGCTAAACCAATTCACCTAAAGTAAATGATTTTTTCTTATATTTCAAATACCTTTAGTAATCTTTCCAAGATTGGGGTAACTTACCTATGATGGTAGATACTTGGAAAGATTTAGAGATTGCTTTTCCTGCATTATTGCAGCCAATTTCAATGTCATTTAATTCATTCACTTAATCAATAACAGATTTAGAATCCATCTTTTTAAAGTCAACATACTTGTACATAAGGAAATACTTGTTTCCCATATCCTCATTCTTGTTCCTCTTTTCAATTGCATGCCATAACTCCAATACTGAAGTGAATTTGTGAAACACATTGAGAGACTTGTTTCCCATATCCTCATTCGTATACCTCTTTTCAATTGCATGCCATAACTCCAATACTGAAGTGAATTTGTGAAACACTTTGAAAAGAGAATTGCTAAGGGCTTGAAGGATGGTTAGGTGACAAATGTAGTTGTTTTCAATACACGTTTGTTGTTTTACAATTCTTCATTCTCGCAAGTTTCCTATGGATAATACTTATGCAGTACATAAGTAACTTTCAAAAGACTAATTTTATAATAAATCTTCGTGCTCCATCGTTTGTAGTTGAGGTCGTTAAACCTTTCAACTTTCTCCACTTTACAAAGATAGGGTTTGATTGCAATGGTTGCCATTGGAGAAGTACTAGTATCCTAAAATTTTTGTATATAGGGGTTGGACTAATGCAATCAAAGAAGAACAAAAATAGAGAAAAAGAAGAAATGAAGAAGATTGTAGGCAAGGCACTTCTAAGAAGCTTTCGTTAGGATAATAGTTTTCCCACTATAGTGCAAATGGTTTGTTTGGAAACGTTATCCCCAAGATACAAAGCCTACTCGAAGAAGAAAATGACTGCACTCTAAGTTCTTCTTGAACACATATGAACATGAACCAAAGAAAAAAAAAAAAGAGAATGCAAGAAGAGAAATGATTCTTGAAGAGAATTGGATGTAAAAATGTTAGAAACGTGTAAAATGAATGTTCAATTAAGTATTTATAAGCCTTAACAGGGGTTAGAAACACCCTTTATGATTAGACATATCGCTGGCAAAGACTCACAACTTTTGCAATGAAAGAGCATGTCCAAAGACAAATTATTTGAATTTCCATATGAGGGATTCAAATCCCCGATTATGATATTCTTATCCCCTTAGGCAATAATTTTACAGAATACAAAGTCTTGCAAGGTGTTTGAATTGTTTTCTCAAGGATTCTGAGCCCTTACGCAAAATTGTAATTTATTATAATTTTAACTTATCATTTAAATCCTCTTTAAGGGAGTTCGAATCCTTTTGCTTATCTTCATTCTTAAAGCTTATACTTCCCAAATTTAGTTTCCAACACAAATGCAAACTATATGCATTCAAACCTTTGTGAGTAAGACACTTTGTAAAATTTCTTTTTTGGTAATATATACATGTCCCTAATAGAGCAAAGCTTGACAACATCAATAATTTCCAATCGCTCACTTAGAGATTCAGGGAAACAATTTTTTAACATAAAAAATTAAATATTTTCATATCAAATATTTATCTGCATTCTATATTCACTTTAAAACTGACTAACAAACAATTCTTGTGCATTTGTTTATCGATCAATCCCATAGTCAAAGTCATACAGTCCAATGACTTAGCTAGGAGATTCTTAATACCACATTAAGAAGCAATTTTCATCATTAAAAATTGAATATTAGAAATGGAATTTTGTTCAAGAAATGGTAGAATCAAGACTAGAATAATCTTTGCATTCATGAAACGTTAGACATTAATTATCTTCTTCACGTCCCTATTTCTTTCCTGATAGCCTAAATAAAATAGTTTTAAAAAATTCGAAACCAAATTCAAAAGTTAGTTTAAATTTAAAAGTGAAAAAACATGATAAGATATATACACTCAAAACAAAAAGTAGACAACGTTAAATTTTAACAAAGATTATGGAATCTAGCTTTGATACTAAATTAAAAAAATTAAAACCTGTATTAAAAACTAGCTTGAAAGATGGAGCAATTTAATAGGATATATATATATATATATGTCATGTTCAAAGTATAAAAGGAAGAAAAAAAAAAGTCGTGTTCATATATGAAAGGAAGAAAATGCGAGACTTTTTTAGTGAAAGGAATGAATGGTAATTTAAAGCTGAAATTATTAATAAATAATTGAAGCCACCACTTTGCCACCACCAATAAAATGTGAGACTTTTTACTTAAAATAATGAATAGTATATATTTCACTTTTTGTTGATCTATTCAGAAAACAGTAAATTCTTGTAAAATAAAATGATAGAGGGGAGACCTCAAGTAAACGCTGAGGGGCAAAGTTATGGTGGATGCTCTCAACAGGGTGACTATTATGGACCACGTATTGACCATAGTTGTTTATTTATTATTATTATTATTATTATTATTATTATTCAAACAAGAGTTGTTTGACTTGCCATGTGAAAACGAAGTTAAGTGGCCCCGTAATATCTTTGTGGAAAAAAAAAAAGGCTGAAAGTTTTGATTTCCAAAGTGATCTGATAGCCGATGATAATCATTTCGCAAGCCAATGGACTAACCTCAACAAGCCACGATCAACCGGCGCCTGCAGCTGAAAGACATAATTAAACCTTAAAAAAGGCGGGATTTCAAAATTGAATCTGCACTTAAATAATTAAAACCTTCAACCAGTACCTTCCAACTGTGTGATTTTCGACTTGAAAGCTACCAATGCAATACGATCCGTCTCATTTCCCCGAATTGATTCTAATCACAAAATTGGTTGTGGCGGCGGAAGATGTTGCATGCAACAGCATAATGCTAAAGAAAAGAACAGCCATATGGCATTCAACAAAGTGAAATACCATTGCACACATTGTTTTAAATTTGAAGCAGAACAACATAAAACTCGCCTTTGCAATTCTCTTTTTGTGAGTTTTCTTATTGTTTTGTTAGATATTTACAGGGTTTACTGGTACAAATTAATAAGTGTCTAAGCTAACTAAAATTATAGACTTGACTGTGAACAAGTTGTAAATTGTCCATTGACAAATGCTCAAGGCGGTGTTTTGAAGTGAAGAAAAATGGTTGCAAGGTTTCTAGTTTCTTTTGAGACCTATACTTTCATCTTTATTTTGACAAATAATTCAAATCCAAAGGCTAGACCAAATTGATTAATTCAGTTATCTTGTTTATAACACACCATCCATTTAAATTATAATTTCTTTTATTTTATATCAATTTAACATGCTTGTCCCAAATTATTATATATTGAAAATGAATGGGAAATTGTTGAAACCCAATTATTATCGAATTCATAAACATATATAGGAGTTTCCTGCCCATTGATATGGCAAGAAATCCCAAATTTAATTAGTTTTTTAAATCTACTCACTAACAATGGGATATTGATAAAGATCATTCGATTTTATTATATTTGGCTTTCTAACTGTAAATAAATAGTATATGTACTTCGTAAAAGAATAAATTGAAAAAAAAAAAGGAGGAAATTTTACTTTAGTAAAATAAAATGAGAACTTGCTTCTCTTATGCATTTACTAACATGGCCGGCCGGTACTATTTGGAAGTCTCTCTCTGGGGACCATGTAGACTAGGCCGAAGGAACAAAGGATAAGGGAAATGGCAACGGAAAATGAAGAGATGGGCCTGCGGCATTTGGGTTTACTCTTACCGAATTAAATTTATGTGTGTGAAACTCTTTTTTTTTTTTTTTTTTTAAGAAATTCAAACGAGACTATACGTAGCTGTAACTCTTTTGTTTTCTTTCCGAGGCATGTTTTCAGCAACTATGGACATAAAATTTCAATTTTTCAAATTCTTCAAGAAGAAATTATTTAAAAAAATTGAACATATTTATGATAATCACATATACGTTTTTTACACACATTTTCAAATTCGAATAACAAAAAATGATGTTGTTAATTTGAACATGTAAAGCACCCATTTAACAGCCATGGACATGTTCACTAGCATTACTTACATAATATGATGCAAAACTCAAAATCTAACATTATTAATGCAAAAAATAAGTCTCATTTTCCAAGCTATCACTTGAAAAAAAAAAGGTTATTTCATTATATGTTTTTTAGAGCTCATTTGTCTAAACAAAACAAAAGTAAAAGGAAAAGGAAACATAATAATAAGCAGCCACAAAAAGATGTAGGAGCACAGCACATTGGCATTATCTTGAATTCTACTATGGTGATAATCCACTAGTTGAAGATGCAACAACAAAAACGAAATATTAATACAAATTACACACAAATTATTGGTGGAAAGCTGGAAATACTCCATATTTATTTTCTTTTTTTTTAAGCAGAGTAGTTTTGGGAGAAACGGGGATTCCTGCAAGTACCAAATAGAATGTCTAATAGGAGAAAGTTAGCACCTTGCTTGCACTAAGCCTCTCAGGTCTATTGATATGGCAACTTAGATTCCTGTAAAATAAGAAAACAAGGATATCTCCAAACCATTATATCTACTTTGACAGAATGTAACCGGAAGGTATATTACTTCTTCATATCATGTAAGCACAACATTTATCTGAAAAGTAGTGGAAATATGCCTTAAATGATGGAATGTTGAGTATTTTGTTGAGAATAATGCAAATTGTTTACTTTAGCATGAGAAGACATATTACCTGCTGATTGAGCAACATCTAAAGCTCGACGTAATCGAGCTGGATGCAGTTTGTCTCCAATAGAACAAAGCCTGGTAACAACATCTCTCATGTCCGTCCGCTCACTTGGTGATTCAGCAGAACAAGCGACTCCTATTTCAAATATTGAATTCAAGTATTGAAGATCTCTGCAATGTCCCAAGCCGTTTTCATTGAGAGTGCTGTTCGCAACTGTTCCTCGTGTGACTCCCTCCTGAAGAAGAATGGGATCTATAATCTCAGTCACTTGTTCTGGCAAAGCTGCCACCACAAATTTGTGAAGGCTGAAACCTTCTTTGAACATTTCATGAGTCGTGCCTTTTCCCCGTAAACATCTCTAGCAAGAGGACGCCATAGCTATACACATCACCTTTTGTTGACAACTCGCTTCCCATGCCATATTCTACAATTAATTCAACACAAATTAAGAGAGCCACCTTGCAATAGTTGCTGAGGAAATCCCATGAACAATATATTAAGACAGCCGCGTCGAAGCTCTAACGCTAAATATTTACATTCTAATGTGACGTAAAGTAATCTTTTCTTGTTAAGCGAAAACTTCTTCTAGATTATATGTTTTTTGCTTTTAAATTATGTTGTGCTAAGAGAGAAGTATATAAAGCAAAATTATTAAAATGGAAGAAACGAATGAAGTGAACTTACATGGTGGAGCATAACCAATAGTTCCTCTTAACCCAAGGGAGCTTGACTGATCAGTAGAATAGTTAAGCCTCTCTTCAGAAAGGATTTTTGCTAATCCAAAGTCACTTATATGGCCAACCATTTCCTCATCAAGTAGAATATTGCTAGGCTTGAGGTCACAATGAATAATTGATGTTCCACAATTATGGTGCAGATACTCCAGTGCATGGGCAACATCTATGGCCACATTTATTCTTTGGAAGAAATTCAAGTTTCTCATCGTCTGTTGCCCATTCATGCGAACAGATGGATGCAGCCAATCCTCCAAGCTTCCATTTATCATGAACTCATAAATCAATGCTTTAAAATCATTGCCTTGATGATCAAAACCTGAAATTGCTGTTAATAACTTGACAAGATTCCGATGTCTAACGTTCTTCAAGGCCTCACATTCAGCCAAGAAACTCCTGAAAGCTCTACGATTTACAAGATTAAGCACTTTAACAGCAATAACTAATCCACTCTCTTCAAGAATTCCTTTGTATACAGCACCGAAGCTTCCTGACCCAAGCAAATTTTGCGAGGAGAATCCACCAGTAGCTTTTAGGATGCTTTGGTACGATAACTGTAAAAGTGAATTTTCTGCACAACGTGCTGTTGGCTGCTCTTTCTTCTTTCTAAACCAGAAGATGAGGAGAGAAGAGAATGCCAAAGTCACTCCTGAAATTACAACAACAGTTGCAATTTTTAATTTAAGACAAATGTTTGATCTTTTGATTGATGATGTCAAGTTACACCTGGAGAGGTGTAACTCAGGGATGCCTCCACAAAGCTTACTGTTTCCCTCAAGGAAGGTAGCAGTTGCATTCTTGAAAACTCCTTCAATTGGTATCATACCCTCCAAATCATTGAAAGATAGATTTAAATACTCTAATGACCTAAAGTTGAAAAGAAATTCTGGAACCCCACCGGAAAGATTATTGTTAGACACGTCTAATCGCATAAGACCTTTCAATGAACTCAAAGATGAAGGAATGGGCCCTTCGAACAAATTGCCACCCAAGAACAGGTACTCCAGTTTTACACAGCTTCCAAGAGTGTTTGGAAGCAAACCAGAAAACTTGTTTTCAGAAAGAATCAAAGCACCTAGATTTTTCAGATTTCCTACTTCAACAGGAAGCACACCAGTTAAATGGTTCCATGATAAGTCTAGTACAATGGACAAGGATGAGAGTCCAATCACTTCACGGGGTATAGATCCATTGAGCTTGTTATTAAAAAGAGACAATTCAACCAAATTTTGGCACTTACTTAGACTTGAAGGAATGTTACCCTGAAGATTGTTGTTATCTAGAAAAAGGTTATTTAACATTGTCAAACTTCCAATAGAAGGAGGGATATCCCCAGAGAGAAAATTATGTTGGAAGTAAAGTATCTCTAGCTTTTGAAGCTTTCCGATAACAGAAGGAATAGAACCTGATAGTTGATTGTAAGATGCTGCTAACACCTCTAAATTGACTAGATTTCCAATCCCATCCGGAATTCTTCCCCGTATTGTGCTATTTTGCATTACCAAATTCAAAATAGTGGTAGACAAATTGCAAATGCAGTCGGGCAGTACCCCTCCAAAATTATTGTGGCTTATATCTAGCCTTTCTAGTTTGGAAGTATTGGTCAAAGACCAGAGGAAGTTTAAACCAACCGAGCGCCCATTTCCAAAATTGTTTCCAGCTAGGATCAAGTTTTTCATTTTATCCAACTGTTCAAATGAAGGCAAGTTTCCAGTAAGTTTGTTTTGTGCAACTTGAAGTTCCATGAGATTTGAGGCATTGGATATTGAAATGGGGAATTGTCCAGTAAATTGGTTTTCCGTAACGGAAAACAATTCAATATATGGCATGGTGATTCCTAAGTCAGAAGGAAGAGTGCCTTGAATCTTGTTAGTGGAAACATCAAAAACTCTAATACTGGAGAGATTGAAAATTGAGACAGGAAAAATACCAGAAATTGCATTTTCTGGCACAGAGAAAAATGAAATACTTGTCAGCTGCCCAAGAGCTTCAGGTATAACCCCACTCAATCCATTCAGACCCAAAGAAAGCAACTTCAGAGACGATAAGTTCCCCAAGGAATGTGGGATACTCCCTCTTAAACTATTGTCGACTAAACTTAAAAATTTCAAGTTTGACAAGTGACCAAGCAAACCAGGTATTTCTCCAGTTAGCTGGTTACCTCTCATATGAACCAATGTAAGCTTAGAACAACTTGATAAATTGGAAGGTATTTCACCACTGATGGAGTTATTGGCCAGTTGTAATATTTGCAATCTTCTTAAACAGCCAATTTCTTGAGGAATTTCATTGTTGAAGTTGTTTCCTTCAAGATTCAACACCCTGAGAAAGCTCAAATTTCCAATGTATGGTGATATAGACCCTGAGAGTTTTCGGAGTTGCAGTTCTAACCTGGTGACTCTCTGATGTTTGCGACCGCATGTAACACCATTCCACTGGCAGAAGTGAACGGAACTATTCCAAGATTGCATGACGTTGAGCTGATCTCCAGTTATCTTGGCTTCGAACTCGATTAAAGCTTGTTGATCTGTGTCATTTCCTCTAAAAGCAGGGCCTGCTAAATCAAGCAAGTTAAGACCCTGCAAGTTGAAGCATGAGAGAAGAATTATAACTTCAATGTAAACAACGAAAGAAGCGCTGGACACTTCCAAATGCTTACTCGATAGCTCCATCAACCCGAATCAATTTCCTAATTGATGAGATTGATTTGTATTTGGGAGTGCTTGGTTCATCAACAAGAACTGGAGTGCAATATAAGAAATTTTGGAACTCTGATACTATCCTGCTGTATCTCTGGTCAATTGGTTCAAGTTTTCTGACTTCGGAAGTCATGTGGCTACGATTTGCTTTGGACCCCTGCTTTACCTGGAAAGGTCTACTTGGGGTTGGCTACTTGCTATACTAAATACTTTTCATGCATTTCATTATTCCATTTCATTTCTATTTTTTAGAGTGAAATTTCAGCCTAGGAAGTAAACTAAACGACCAAGAACAAGGCATTCAAGTGGTCAGTGGTTGTAAAAATCTGCAAATCGGAAGATGGTGTAATTAGGAACTTCTCCCATCAGCTCCTTCCAGTGAGCTTCCAAAAAGGTTGTGATGTGGCATGATTTTATTTTATTTTATTTTTTCAGTTTTATTATCCATTCATTTTATAGTTCTTTTATTTTTTCATCTCGAGGGTTGAACTCTAAAAGGAAATATTCTAATTTGATAATATGCACAAAGAAAAGAGTTTATATTTTATATATTGGTTGCAGGCACATTCATTGGAGGTGATTCCTCCATGTTTATTTTCATTTTTCGAAGCTGAGTGCCTTTAACCAGTAGGAGAAATCAATATGGGGCTTTTTTATTAAAATATCATTAAAAAATTTTTAATTTATGGTTTTAAACCGTTTTGAAATTATTTATCAAAATAAATTTGTTCGAAAATGTGTTGAGAAATCGGCACTTGATATACCGATTTCTCAACAATTCTTAGAATAAAAATTTAAAAGCTAATAAAAATAAAAATATTTTTATATTAAATTTTGAATTAATGTATACAAAATATTTATATATTATATATAATATATTATATTATATATGTTGGGGTTCAGTTCCTTTCATAAGGGAACCTGCCCACAGCATGTTATAACTGACTCTTCACATATTATATATAATATATAATTATTTATATTACATATAAATTATATATATTAAAAATATTATATTAAATCTCGAATTATAAAATCATTTTGAATTATATTAAATGCTGGATTAATATAAAAATAATAACTTCAGTCGAATGAAACTGCAGTCACATTCATGCATTTACCAAATTAAGCTACATTCAAAAGGATTCCGTAGCAATTAATCAGTTGAAAATTTTTCTTATTTTTTGATGTTGAAGGCATAATCACTCGAGATCTACATCCCTATCTCTCCTTTAAGAAGGATATTGTTACTAACTTCAGTTTTCCAAAGTGCCAGATATTCCTGGTGCCGCCTCACTTTCAGTGCTATAATAAAAAGAGAGAAAAAAAAAATCCCAATATCTATATGTAGTGGTGGAATATCATCACAGATAAGAATCATGCATTCATTATGACGAAAGTAACTTGCTAATTCTTCTTTACGAATCAAGCAGACAAGCATTCAATTAACAAAAGAAACTAAAAAAAGAAAAAAAAAAAAAAAACATATTGGAGCTTGAAGTTTCTATCTTCTATCACCTGATATTACTATTGTTCTCTTAATTTTTTTTCAGTCCCAAGAAGTTTTTGTTTCTGACGGATTACAATTCAACTATAACTTCACTAATGCTCATTCGTTCTCTTGGTGTTTCTGCAGAACATGCAAGCAGCTCCGATTTCCAATATCACAGTGAAACAATCACGCTATTCTCGCTCTGAGAGAGGGACTGGTCCTTTTGTTTCTTGGAGAAAAGAATAAGATGCACGATGTCCATCACTTGTTTCGACTACGTGATTATATCCAATCAAATCACAACAACTATTGATTCACCTCTTTGTTTTTTATTCATCTTAATACTCCTAAGAATATGAAAACTAACTACGATGCATTGACAATGGATCAGTACACTAAATATATACCGTTTTTCATTCCATATAGGTGAATTTACTTAGTTTTCATTTTTTTATTGATAAAAATTTATTTCAGTCGATTGTATTTATTTTTTCTAACTGTGAATAAACAGTATTTGTAGTTATATATACTCTGCTTAAAGAATAACCGAATAAAACAATAGCATGAAGAAAATGATTGCTTCAGTTAAGCAAAATGAAAAACTTGTTGGTATTAATCGGAAATCTTTAAGGGACTTTGCAGACTTGGCGAAAGGAACAAAGACTTGTGGAATCTGACCTGAAAATGGCGGTAGGAAATGGAAAACGAAGAAGTTAGGTCTGCTGCATTTTAGGTTTTACCTTGACCTGGTTTTACTGGTGCAAAAACATTTTTTTATTCTCCGTTTCTGATCAATACTTTGGACAATGATTTTTGGCAAGTTAGCATTCAAGTAAGCTTCCTAAAAGCTTGTGATGTCGCATAATTTTACACATATTCTTTTCACTCAATTGATTATCAATTCGTTTTTGAGTTATTTTTGTTTTTCATCTTGGGAATTAACTCTTACAAGAAATATTTTAATTTGATACGGATTACAGACTCATATATTGGAGGTAATGCCTCCATATTTATTTTCATTTTTCAGAGCTGAGTGCTTGTAGCCTGTAGGAGAAATCAATACGGCATCTTGCATGACCTTAGCCTTTATTAGGTCCTGCATCTTAAGAAAACAAGTAAATATCTCTAAACCATCATATTGAAAAGTGTTGAAGTTGCATTTTAAGTAATGTGGATAGAGAATCTAATAGGATATATATATCTATATATATATATATATATATATATATATATATATATATATAAGGCCATATAGATATGAAAGGCAATGTAAAACTAATTTTGAGAGAAAGAATGAATGGTAATTTAAAGCTCAAATTATTAACCAATAATTGATGGATTTTGCCACCTCTTCCATATTTCACTTATATTAATCTATTTAGAAAACAGTAAATTCTCGTAAAAGAAAATGATAGAGGGAGATTTTAAGTCTTGAATTAAACGCTGAGTGGGAAAGTTTGATTCTATGGAGGATACTCGCAGCAGGGTCACAATTATGGACACCTCATTGAAAACAAAGTCAAGCTGCCCTGTAATTTCTTTGTGGAAAAAAGAAAAACAAAACAAAAACTGGAAGTTTTGATTTCCAAAGTCATCTGATAGCCGATGGGTAAACCAGATTTGTTGCTTCTGCGTGGTTCTTGGGTCAATACCCTTGGAGGGAAAGCCATTTTCGAGCAATGAATAAGGCAGAAGCTTCTGAAAATTAATTACTTTGGAATTAAATGAAGCTGAAATAACAGATAAATTTCCCTCATAATTTTAGGCAATAAGCACATAAAAGAAAAAGTATATTGTTCATGAAACGTTAGAAGGTGGAATTTTATTCATGAAATGCAGAGACAAGATTTGGAAACTTTGAAACTAAATCAAATATTCTTACAGATTTGTTCCTTCATTTCAGAAAACAATGGAATGGGAAGGAAAAACAAAAGGTGAATAACAAAGGTGATCTCCAACGTGAATCTAGAACGATTAGCTGTCGAGGAATGCCCTCTTTCATGCATGTATCTTAGCAACGACTAAAGATAGTTGCCAAACTTGACTGACGCCATAAATAGCCAAGGTCCCACCATGAGAAATTAATGCAAAGTATCTCTTACGGACTGCAAAAGTTCAAAGGTAAGTGCTAAACTTCAGTAATTATGTAGCAACGATGGCCTAAATACTGACAAAGCAAAGAATTTCTGATTGGAATAAGATAAGTTCTAAATTCTAATAGGAGAATTGTTTTGAGAAAACTAAGTCGTTAGTAACAGTAAGAAGAAAAGCTGTAAATTACTTTGGCTTTTGGATCACTATTTCTTGCTCCTTCAACAAGTTGCAAATACAAGAATTGCCCTGGACCACTAGCCAATTTGGAAAATAGTAGAGTTTTTGTGGACTTCAACATCAGTTTTCTTATGTGTGTTGTTGTCAAGTTTCATGACAGTTACCAACCAAATTGAATTCAAAGACTAATTGAAGATGACACTGCATTAAAACGATCAGGTAGAAAAACAATCGAAATGCCAAGAATTAACAACATTTTTTTTCTGCCAATAATATCGAAATGCATGACTATAAGCAAATGAAACTGCAGTCACATAATTCATGCATCTACTAAATTAAACTACATTCACGAGGATACCACAGCAATTAATCAGTTGAAATTTTTCTAACTCATTCGTGATCCACATGCCGGTATTACTAATTTCAGTTTTTCCCAAGCTTCAGATAGTCCTGGTCCTGACTTAGCCGTGCTATTATGATAAAAGCAAAAAATAATCTTCATATCCAAATATGTCTAACGGTGGAAGATATATCATGTATATTATATATTATAATCTATATTAATATACTAATACTAATGCTCTTGGCCGAGTGATGTCATTCGTTAACCAAACACTCAACTAATTTAGAAAAATATCAAAAAATATCTAATTAAAATAATAGTATTAATTTTATATTTTAAAAAACTACTCTAATTTTAAAAATCACCCACCTCTTCTTAAAATACCTACTGAATTTTAAAATATACCTACCCAAATTTAAAATAAAAATTTCCTTTTATTTAAAATATTTTTCACCTATTTTTCTCATAAATTCACATAAAAAAAACTATCCACTTGTTTTGTTTTTAAAAGTAACTATCTATCTTTTTAAAGAATTACCTAGGCTTTTTTACATATTCATTTTTTAAACTCTTTTTAAAAAAACATTATTTTTTTCAATCATGGATGTGCTAATTATAATAGAAGTTTTAATGGATGTTCAACCCAAATAAATGAAGGCCCAAATTAACCGCTCATTTTAACCCTGCCATCAAAATCCTAGTAGTTGTTGCCTTATTCATCTTAGCTTTCGTTGAAACAGAGATTTCATGCTTGCAAATTTCCTGAGTTACTGTTATTATTATTATTATTAGAACTTTAACGTGTCTTTACAAGATCTTACCAGAAACAAAGCAATGTCAACGTTTCCCGACTCGCTCACTCAACTCCGTGGCCACTACTTCCGCCCTGTCGAGTCAATTCCACTCGAGGAAGACGAAGGCATCGGCTCCGTGGCAACTCTTTCGCGGCCGAATCGGACCCTGCGTAGCTAGTCCAATTTTGTTGAGGTTAAATCAATGTATTCACTACAATAACGGTATACCTAATACGTATCAATTTTAAAGTAGAATGAAATAATATACTAATATATCTTTTATTTAAAAATAAATATATTAATTAATTAGATTATTAAACTTAATTAATAATTATTTAAAATATTTTAAAAATATTTTTATACTTATTTATTTGAAGTTTAAAATTTTTTGATATTAAATATTTATAATTTTAAAATTTATATTTAAATATAAACATATGTAAATGTATATAATGGATATATATTTGCTATAAACAAGAAATAGTATGTTGAAGTACATCAGCATCGGTATGTGTAAATACTAAAATAAAAATGACATATTTATCGATACAGTATTAATTACATTAAGCAAAAAAATAAAAATAAAGAAAGCTAATTTTTTTAAATTAATATTTTAATCTTAACTAACAATTAAAAGATAAATATATAATATATTTATTTGATGGACAATTGAAAGATAAATAATAAAATATTAAAAAAATTTTAAAATTTTTGTGGACCAATTTAGTTTTATTTAATATATTAAATATACGTATAATTATAAATTAAAAGTATTTTCAAAATTTTTTAAAATCAATTTAATTTATTTAATATATAAATACATATAAATATGTATATTAATGGCATTTCCAAAATTTTTGGGGGCCAAAGCCCTTCACATCAGGACTACCCTCCGCCCCTGCCGAGGAATCCACTGATATTGCATCACAGACATCAACAAATGGGGAAGGACTTGGCCAAGATTTCAGTGGATTGGACGGCCCGGTTTTGCCTCTGCCAGTTGAAATGGAGTTCAAGGAAGGGGTTGCTCTCAGGGAATGGAGAAGGTTAAGATCCATTAAAAGTTCGATTTTTTTAAAAAATTCTGCCGTTTTGTTTTTTATATATTTATGGTTACTAAGAAATTTTGGGGAAATCTGTAAAATGTATTATAGAACAACATATAGCGTTAATTACCAATACAGTATTCTAATTTGATGATGCACAAAAAGAAAGGAATTTTTGTTTAATACAGAATGCAGGCACACTTATTGGAGGTAATACCTCCATATTTATTTAATTTTCTCTAAGTAGAGTGCTCTTTGGAGAAATCAGGAGTCCTGCAAATACCAGAAAACTGCACTTTGCCTGACCTAAGCCTCTTTAAGTTCCATTGATACGCCACTTTAGGTACCTGCAACATATGAAAACAAGAAAACTTTCAAACCATCATATTTACTGACAGCTTGTAACCAAAAACATTTTACTTGCTCAAACTGTTTGAATAAATCATTTATCTGAAAAGTAGTGGAAATTAATGTGCCTTAAGTCATGTAATAATGATTTTGTTAAGAATAACACAGCATAAAAGGATATTAACATTGCCTGATTATTGAGCAGCGTATAAAGTTTGGCGCCCACGATGTAAGCGAGTTGGATGACGCTTGTCTCTAATAGAACAAAGCTTGGCAACAACATCACTCATTTCCATCCTCTCACTTGGTGACTCAGCCGAACAAGTGAGCCCTATTCCAAATATCAAATTCAAGTCTTGAAGATGTCTATCATTTACAAGGCCACTTCCATCGAGAGTGATGCTCGCGACAGTTCTTTGTCGGACTCTCTCTTGAAGAAGAATGGGATCTAAAATCTCAATCACTCGTTCAGGCAAATTTGCCCTAACAAAGTTGTGAAGATTTAAACCTTCTTTGAACATTTCATCAGTCGGTCGTTTCCCCGTAAACATCTCTAGCAAGAGGATGCCATAGCTATACACATCACCTTTAGTTGACAACTCGCGTCCCATTCCATATTCTACAATTAATTCACCACAGATTATATATATAGCAATAATGGTAGAATAGATCTCATAAAAACTACAAAGATAGCCTATACGAAATTAATTCTGATTTGAAGTAATGTTTTTTTCCTTATTAAGCAAAAACTGTTTCTAGATTATGTGTTTCGCTTTGGAATTATGCTGTGCTAAGAGAAAAGTATTAGAATGGAATAAATGAATTAAGTGAACTATACCTGGTGGGGCATAACCAATAGTTCCTCTTAATCCAAGGGAGCTTGATTGATTTGTAGAAGAGTTAAGCCTGTCAGCAGAAAGGATCTTCGCTAAGCCAAAGTCACTTATATGGCCAACCATTTCCTCATCAAGTAGAATATTGCTTGGCTTGAGGTCACAATGGATAATTGATGTTCCGCAATGATGGTGCAGATACTCCTGCGCATGAGCAACATCTATGGCCACATTTACTCTCTGGAAGAAATTCAGATTTCTCATTGTCTCCTGTTCATTCAAGCCAAAATATGGATGCAGCCAATCCTCCAAGCTTCCCTTTGCCATGAACTCATAAACCAATGCTTTAAAATCATTGCCTTGATAATCGACACCTGAAATTGCTGTTAATACCTTGACAAGATTCCGGTGTCTGATGTTCTTCAAGGCCTCACATTCAGCCAAGAAACTCCTGGAAGCTCTAGGATTCAGAAGATTAAGCACCTTAACGGCAATAACTACTCCACTCTCTTCAAGAATTCCTTTGTATACAGAACCGAAGCTTCCTGAACCAAGCAAATTTTGCGAGGAGAATCCATCAGTAGCCTTTAGGATGCTTTGGTATGATAACTGTAAAAGTGAATGTTCAGCACAAGCTGTTGTTGGATGCTCTTTCTTCTTTCTAAACCACAAAATGAGGAGAAAAGAGAATACCAAAGTCACTCCTAAAATCACAACAACAATTGCAATTTTTGATTTAAGAGAAATATTTGATCTTTTGATTGGTGTTTTCGAGGTTACATCTGGGCAGGTGTAACTCTGGGATGCCTCCACAAAGCTTATTATTTCCCTCAACAAATGTAGCACTTGCATTCCTAAAGACTCCTCCAATCGGTATCATACCTTCGAAATCATTGAAAGATAGATTTAAATACTGTAATGGCCCAAAGTTGACAAGAAATTCTGGAATCTCACCGGTAAGATTATTGTCAGACATGTCTAATGATACAAGACCTCTCAACGAACTAAAAGACGATGGAATGGGCCCTTCAAACAAATTGCCACCCAAGAAGAGGTACTCCAGTCTTACACAGCTACCAAGATAGTTTGGAAGCAAACCAGATAACCTGTTGTGAGAAACAGAGAATCCACCTAGATTCTTCAAGTTTTCTACTTGGTCAGGAATCTCACCAGTTAAATAGTTTGATGATAAGTCTAGTGCAAAAGTCAAGGATGAGAGTCCAGTTACTTCAGCGGGTATTGATCCAGTAAGATTGTTATAAGAAAGATCCAATCCAAGCAAATTTTGGCATTTACCTAGACTTGAAGGAATGCTGCCCTGAAGATTGTTACAACATACACTAAGTTTGGTTAAAATTGTCAAATTTCCAATAAAATGGGGAATAGGCCCAGAGATCAAATTATCATCAGACAAAAATATCTGTAGCTTCTGAAGCCTCCCTATAGCAGGGGGAAAGGGCCCTAATATTTGATTTTGTGATACCCCAAGCACCTCCAAATTGATGAGATTTCCAATCCCATCCGGAATTCTTCCCACTATTTTGTTATCTTCTATATCTAAATATGAAAAAGTCCTAGAGAAATTGCTAATGCACTTGGGCAATACCCCGCCAAAATTATTTTGTCTTATCGTTATATCTTCTAATCTAGTACTATTTGTTAAAGAACAGAGAAAGTTTAAATCACCTACCCCCCCATTTCCAAAATGGTTTTCAGATATAAGAAAATGTGCTATTTTATCGAAGTTTTCAAATGAAGGCAAGTTTCCCCTAAATTTGTTTATTGCAACTTGAAGTGTGTGGAGATTTGAGGCATTAGTTATTGAAACCGGGAATTGTCCAGTGAAATGGTTTTGCATAACAGAAAAGAATTCAATATATGGCATAGTGATTCCTATGTCTGAAGGAAGAGTACCTTGAATCCTGTTTCCGGAAATTTCAAATATTCTAACATTGGAGAGCTTGAAAATTGAGATAGGAACAGTACCAGAAATTTCATTTTCTGATACCATGAAAAATGAAAGATTTGTCAATTGCCCAAGTGCCTCAGGTATAGTCCCACTGAGTCCGTTACTGCCCAAAGAAAGTGTCTCCAGAGACGACAAGTTCCCCAAGGAAGGTGGGATATTCCCTCTTAAACTGTTGGTTCTTAAACTTAAAAATTTTAGGTTTGACAAGAGACCAAGAAAACCAGGTATTTCACCAGTTAGTTGGTTGCCTCTCATATGAAATAATGTAAGTTTAGAACAGCTTGATAAATTGGAAGGAATTTCACCACTGATGGAGTTATTGGCCAGTTGCAATATTTGCAATCTTCTTAAACGGCCAATTTCTTGAGGAATTTCATTGCTAAAGCTGTTTCCTTCAAGATTCAACACCCTGAGAAAGCTCAAATTTCCAACGTATGGTGATACAGACCCTGAGAGTTTCAGGAGTTGCAGTTCCAACCTGGTGACTCTCTGATGCCTACGACCGCATGTAACACCATGCCACTGGCAAAAGTGAGTGGAACTATTCCAGGATTGCATGACATTGAGCTGATTGCCAGTTATCTTGGCTTTGAACTCGATTAAAGCTTGTTGATCTGTGTCATTTCCTCTGACTACAGGGCGTGCTAAACCAAGCAAGTTAAGACCCTGCAAGTTGAAGCATGAGAGAAAAATGATAACTTCAATGTAAACAAGAAAAAAAGGGCTGGGCACTTCCAAATGCTTGCTCCGTAGCTCCATCAATCCGAAAAAATTTATTAATTGATGAGAGTGATTTTTATTTGAGAATGTTTGGTTTTCAACAAGAACTAGAGTGCAATATAAGAAGTATTGCAACTCCGATATTATCCCGTTGTATATACTGTCAACTGGTTCTGTTAATGTAACAATTCAGATGCTACGAGAAAATTTGTAAAACAGTAAAGATGAAAAAGGTTCGGAGTTGGATTCCGAGGAGACACTCCGATGCTTAAGTAAGTAAAGGATATTATGAATGAAGAACGAAGGAATTCTAATTGCTATTACCTCAGAAGTGTACCTATATAGGCTTTCGTAGAAGTTCTATTTGATTTGAAAGTGCAGGAGATAGTAATTACATGATAATTAAATTTATCTCTCTAGTAAGACTAAAGTTATCTAACTATCCTCTAACATTTATCTCGAGATCACACTTAGTGACGAAGTTGGTAACGGAATAAAACATGTTCAAGTTTTTTTCTGACTTTGGAAGTAATGTTTCCACGACTTGCTTGTGGCCCCTGCTCTAATTGGAAGCGTCTATTTGGGGTTGGATTTTCTCGTGGATTTTGACCATAATTGAGCCATACTTTACTAAATACCTTTCCCACTGCTATATTTCTTTTCACTTTTATTATAGTCGGGGTTGACTGGATATTTAAGCCGAAACATTCAATTGGTAAGTTGCCGTGGAAGTCTGCAAATTGGAAAATGGTGTAATTGGGAACTTTCGCAATCAGCTCCTCCCTCGTTCGAGTGAGCTTCCAAAAAGCTTGAGATGTGGGATGATTCTTTTTTTTTTTTTTTTTTTCATGTTATTATCGATTCATTTTTTTTTTAAATAATTTTTGGAATATGAATACTAACAAATACTTATATCAAAATCCTTGAAATACAAAATATCTTGATAAATATATTTATTAAAACTAATTCATGATTATTGTTGTGGTAGTAACACTAATCTAATTCCTAATCAACTTTAATAGTATCCTAAACCATAGCTAAAGTCAAAAAGAGGTTTATTTTGGATGATTCTTTCTTCTTTTTCTTGACCTACTCCATAGAAGAATTAAGTAGAATAACATTGGATTCATGAAATATATATATATATATATATATATATATATATGATAGAAGTTTTAATGGATCTCTAAATTAACCATTAAAACCAAATAAATGAAGGCTCAAATTAATAGCCAATTCAACAAAGCCCATCAAAATCCTAATAGTCATCGCCTTTTTCGTTTTTGATAACGAGAAATTTTGGGGTGAGTAAGAAGATAAGCACAAGAAAGACCAGCTGTAAAAGGAATTTATGATATCCTACTTTATATCTCATCGTTTGATTCACGTTTGTCTTACTTCGAAAGTCATTTGGCCATGAATAGCATGGACTACTGTTTTTTGTCGAAGAAGGATCTCCTTGGGTTGGCCTCTATTATGGACTTTTACCATAATTGAACCATACCGAAGACTTTAATCATGGAATTAGAGTGCAAAGACTATGGGCTGAATGCAAAGTGGAGATTGACTACTTTAAGTCATGTGATTATGCTTAAGCAAACCACTCCAGTTCATCAATCATCACCCTCTTTTTCCATCATCTAATAGCAATCAAAGACCTCCTTAAAACCAACATAAAAACCATCATAAATAATTGGCTAGCCTAAGAAAGTCAATCTCAGGCCGCTGGAATTCAAATTCATCATCGAGCTCTTGAAGACTTGAAATATCTCCTGCTAATAGATATAGAATATAGTGGGAGTAGGATAATTTAGATTGAAAGCTCGGGCACGCTAAGAAAATTTTGAATACTGTCAAAATATGATTACAACAAGGTCAGATACAACTGTATAAGAGATGAATTTTTTTAAAAAAAATTTTCCCTCAAATCTAAAATTAACTATGAGAAAAAAATCGAATCTCAAAAAACTTTAGATTGTTTAAATCCAAAAAGAAAAGAAATACAAATAGAATAACATTCAAATTTGGAAAATACCATATAAATAAGGGTTAATTACGTACACGATCTCCGAATTTTAGACTATATTTTAAATTGATTTCATATTTCAAACATACCAATCAGGTCTTCAATCTCAAAGTTTCATATCAATCAAGTCTTTCCGTTAGTAAGACTCTGTCCGGTTGTGGGGGAGAGCTTCGGCGAGTGTGGTGAGGGGTGGTGCTGGGGCCTCGCCCTAGGTGCCCAACAAACACCTTGCAGGTGCACCCCGACACACTCACCCTTGATGCTCAGATATCATAACCCCCTAAAGAATTTAAGAGATTTTTCAACTTTGCCAGCAACAGACATACCCATGTCTGAGATAGAGAAACATTTTTTCCTCCCACCTGGTGGTGGCAAGGGCCGGCACCACCCAGGCACGAGGGGTGTGCCCTGCCCAAACTCAAGGCAAGGGGGGCTCACCCGGACCACCCTCGAAACGGCTACGAGGCACCCCAACCGCCCCAGGAGTGAATGTAGCGCACCCGCCTCACCCCCAAGGAGGCTTGGGCGCAACCCTGCGCACCCTCGGGGCGATAACATATGGCTTGTGACTGTTGATGTTCATGCTAATGTAATCCTTTCTTCTTCTTTTTTTTTTTTTTAATTTTTATTGTCTTTATTCTTTTTCAGATTTTATATTTTATTTTCCCTTTTACAAATAAAGACAAAAAAATAAAAATAATTAATATTACAATTTGAATTTTTTTGTTAAAAAATAAGCAATTTATAAACAAATAAAAAATTTATTTAAAATTGATTTTCTAAAGATTATTTGTAATTCTTTTTTATTTTATCTTCTTGACAAATAAACTAAAAATAATTATATTTTTATATTATAATTTAAATTAATTTTATGAATATTAAATAATTTAAAAATATAAAATATTTATTTAATTTAATTTTTTTATTTTTTTTCTTCCTATGTTAAATTTTTTTCTCATCTTTATAAATAAATAAATATAATACTATAAGTTTGATTCATTTTATAAAAATTGAATAATTTATAAAAAATATTTATTTGCATTAATTTTATAAAAATTGATTTGCATTTGAGAGTGCTAGGTTCGTCAATAAGAACTAGAGTGCAATATAAAAACCATTGATACTCCGATATTATCATGCGGCATCCCCCGAAATTTGTCCAAGTTTTCCGACTTTGAAAGTGATATTTCTACTATTTGCAGGGGGGCCCCGCATTATTTGGAAGCGTCTTTTTGGGGGTCTCTTCTATCTTGGATTTTTAACACTAATTGAGCCAAACCAGCTGTACCAGATACTTTTCCCCACTTCTATAATTCTTCACGTCCATAATTGTCGGAGTTGAATGAATGTTAAACCAAGACATTCAATTGGTCAGTGGGTGTGGAGGTCTGCAAATTAGAAGATGGTGTAATTGTGAACTTCCGACATCAGCTCCTGGCTCCTTCCGGTGAGCTTCCAAGAAGCTCGAGACGTGGGATAATTCTATATTCTTTTCACTTCTATTATCCATTCATTTTTGGGTTTTTTTTTTCATCTTAATACGGTTTGCAGTATGAATACTAACAAATACGTATGAGAGCTACATCATGATTATTGTAGCGGTAATAACAGTAATTTAATTCCTAATCGATGTTAATAATATCCCAAGCCATAGCTAAAGTTGAAAAGAGGTCTGTTGACATGAATTTTGCTAAGCCAAAAGTCGCGTACGTGGCCAACCCCTTTCATCATTGAGAGTAGAATATTACTCGGCTTTAAGGTCGCAATGAACGATTGATTGGTCGCAATGAACGATTGATTGTTCACAATCTGAACCCACATTTGCTCTTTGGGAAAAAAAATTTAGATTATCTATAACGTAGTATGTAACTTTATCGTATTTAGAAATAAACATATTTTATATATAAAATATTTTTCATGCATGTATCTATAAATTATTAAGTAAATTGTTTAGCAAAATCATAGTAAAATTATAATGGTAAAATGAAATATACGGATAAGTAGCACAATATTTTTTTCAAATCCAAATCTGAACTATAAATTTCATGCTTAACCTAACTTACTAAAACATGGGACAAAATAACATATTTTTGCATATATGATGTAAAAATATTTAGAGTTGATTTTTCGAAGATAAATACTGAAAGAATATCGAGTCACTTACATAATTCGCTAAACTGACACTTAAGTCGCAAATCGTATAATTCTTCTAATAGCCTAAAGATTAAGAAAATATATATATATATCTAAAAATCAAAACTTAGCAAAAATATAAATTTAACAATGAGTAACTTTTCGTTGGTCATTCGGAGACATTGGGGTAGTGTGACAACTTTCTTGACAAATTGAAATTTTCTTAATGATAAAATACTTAAAATTACGTAAAATTTAAAAACTAACAATTAAAATATAAAATCAGTATCAACGTGAACTTTATGAAATTATAATTAACTCATAAAAATTTTCATATTTTTTTTAGTGAATATATAAACATATAGAATTTTCTCAAAATCAAGTAAAATAAAGATAATTTTATAAATATATATTTAAATATATAAAAATTCACTTAAATTAGTAAAATTGAGATTTATACTATTTTTAACTAAAAATATTTTATGTTGGCCGAAATAAGTTCAAAAAAATTAAAAATGAATTTCTTTCCAAATTCTAAAATCTAGAAATTTTGTAATCATTTGGCTTACTTGAAGCCATTATAAAACCAAATTTATGCAAACACTGATACTGTTTAAACCACAATTCAACAGTAGAGATGTAATACTATAATTCAAAATTTTATTTCGACAGAAGCAGCTTCATATAACCTAAGTTTTCGGGGTCTTAACTTTCAAAATCATCACAAATAATTTCAAAATTTTTTGGGTTTTTTAGATTGGCAGATTCAATTAGCCTACTTTGGGGCTTCTGTTGTTTTCACACAAAACTCGTATGACCAAACTAATTATACCATTAGAAAGTTCACATTTTATACTATGAGATCCATCTAAGTTTCACCAGAAATAGTCACTAGCAAATGGTTTCCCGATGACCCAAAATTGGTTGGTCAGAATACTTAAAAAACACAAATCAGTAATAAAAAAAAATCATAACTCCTAGAATACTCAACCAAATGAAATGCCATACTAGCCGTTTAAAAGATCTCGACTAGACATTTCTACAGGTACCCATAATGTCACCGAAAAGTTACCGGAAAATCATCAAAAATTTTTAAAATATCAAAATACTTCAAAATAAGACATGAATTCTATGAAACTTAATCAAAAATATAAGAATTTCAAAAAAATTAGGCAAAATCTTATATAAATCCGTAGTTTCCATGATAGATTTGCCTCTCTTTTGCCTTTTTTCCTCTTCTCTAGGGTTAGACTCTATTACAGCTTTATCTGACAAAAACAACATAAACCTTTTAACCCTAATTTTTACTATTTTTATTAGGCTAATAACTTTAGTAAATTTAACTGGACCTTAATACAAAACTAAAATTGGGCCAACTACTTAATAAAATAACTAGATGTATTCTTTTTTTTTTTTTTTTGTGGGCTTTACATGAACTCCATTAAAGCTTGTTAATCTGTGTCATTTGCGCTAACTACACGGGCTGCTGAACCAAGCAAGTTAAAAGACCCTGCAAGTTGAAGCATGAGAGGAGGATTATAATTTCAATGTAAACAAGGAAAAAAGAGCCAGACACTTCCAAATGCATACTGGATAGCTCCATCAACGTGGATCAATTTCTTAATTGATGAGACTGATTTGTATTTCAGAGTGCTTGGTTCATCAACAAGAACGAGAGTGCAACAAGAAGCTTTGGAGCTTTGATATTATCCTGCTTGTCTCCCGTCAATTGGTTTAAGTGTGTCTGACTTTGAAAGTCATGTGACTACTATTTGAATTGGGGCCTGCTCTAGTTGGAACATGGGAGGGTCTAATTGGGCAAGCTTTTATCCGGGATTTTGACTATAACTGAGCCATACTTGCTATACTCTGAAAACCTATTGATTGAAAATTTAAGCCTAAGAAGTATACGAAGCGACCCCAGCACTAGGCATTCAATTGGTCCGTGGCTGTGGAAGTCTGCAAATTGGAAGAAGGTGTAATTGGGGAACTTTCCTCACCAGCTCCTTCCAGTGAGCTTCCAAAACTTGTGATCTGGAATGATTTTATATATTATTTTGAATTTTATTATCTATTCAGTTTTGAGGGTTTTTTTTTTTTTTTTGGAACTCTAAGAAGAAATATTCTAATTTGATGATATGCACAAAGGAAAGGAATTTATATTTAATACACATTTCAGGCACATTTATTGGAGATAATTATACTTCCATATTTATTTTCATTTTTCAAAGCAGAGTGTTTGTAGCCAGTAGGAGAAATCAATGTAGCATCTTGCTTGACCTTAGCCTTTATTAGGTTCCTGCATCATAAGAAAACAAGAAAATCTCCCAAAACCATCATATTTTACTTTGATAAAATGCATTGAAAAGTATTGAAAACGCATTTTAAGTCATGTAGATGGAGAGTCTAATAGGATATATAAGTTCCACTTAGATATAGAAGATAGACAGTGTTATACTAATTTTAAGAGGAAGAATAATGGTAATTTGAAGTTGAGATTATTAACCAATAATTGATGCATTTTGCCACGACTTCTATATTTCACTTATAGTAATCTATTCAGAAAATAGTAAATTCTTGTAAAAAGAAATGATAGAGGCAGACGTCCAGACCTCAAGTAAACGCTAAGGGGAACGTTCGATTCTACAGAGGATACTCTCAGCAGGGTCACAATTACGGACCCCCCATTGGAAACAAAGTTAAGTTGCCCTGCAATTTCTTTGTTGGAAAAAAAAAAAAACCTGAAAGTTTTGATTTCCAAATTCATCTGAGAGCCGATAGGTCAATACCCTTAAAAGGGAAGCCATTTTCGAGCGATGAATAAGGCAGAAGCTCGTCAAAATTCATTTCTCCGGATTGAGTGAAGCTGACATGCCACAAAAATTTAGACATAACCCCTCATCCTAAATCAAAGAATGTTAAGCAATAAGCACAGAAAAGAAAATGTACATTGTTCATGAAACATTAGAAGGTGGAATTTTATTCATGCAATGCAAACACAAGATTTGGAAAATTTTGAAACTAAATCCAATATTCTTACAGATTCGGTCTCTCGTTTCACAAAACAAGGAAATGGGAATAAAAAAGAAGGGAGAGAAACAAAAGTGATCTCTGATGTCAATCTAGAACGATTAGCTGTCGAGAATTTCCTTCTTTCATGAATTTCTCTTAGTGACAACTAGGCCAGACTTGGCTGACGCCATAAATAGCCAAGGTCCCATCAAGAGAAATACCTCCATATTTATTTTCATTTTTCAAAGCTGAGTGCTTTTAGCCTGTAGGAGAAATCAATGCGGCACCCTGCATGACCTTAGCCTTTATTAGGTTCCTGCATCTTAAGAAAACAAGTAAATCTCTCTAAACCATCACGTTAAAAAGTGTTGAAGCTGAATTTTAAGTCATGTAGATAGAGAATCTAATAGAATATATAAGTCACATTTAGATATAAAAGATAGATAATGTAATACTAATTTTAAGAGAAAGAATGAATGGTGATTTAAAGCTCAAATTCTTAACCAATAATCGATGGATTTTGCCACCACTTCTATATTTCACTTATATTAATCTATTCAGAAACAGTAAATTCTCGTGAAAGGAAATGATATGGGAGATTTCCAGTCTTGAAGTAAACGCTGAGGTGGAAAGTTGGATTCTATGGAGGATACTGTTAGCAGGGTTACAATTATGGACCCCTCATTGAAAACAAAGTGAAATTGCCTTGTAATTTCTTTGTGGAAAAAAGAAAAACAAAACAAAAACTGAAAGTTTGATTTCCAAACTCATCTGATAGCCGATAGGTAACCCAGATTTGTTGCTTCTGCGTGGTTCTTGGGTCAATACTCTTGAAGGAAAAGCCATTTTCGGGCAATGAATAAGGCAGAAGCTTCCGAAAATTAATTGCTTTGGAATTAAATGAAGCTTTTCCCTCATAATTTTAAGCAGTAAGCACATAAAAGAAAAAGTATATTGTTCTTGAAATATTAGAAGGTGAAATTTTATTCATGAAATTTGGAAACTTGGGAACTAAATCCAATATTCTTACAAGTTTGGTCCTTCATTTCAGAAATCAAGAGAATGGGGAGAAAAAAAAAAGAATAATGAAGGTGATCGCCAACGTGAACCTGGAACAATTAGCTGTCGAGAATTGCCCTCTTTCATGAATGTATCTTAGCAACGACTAAAGATAGTTGCCAGACTTGATTGAGGCCATAAATGGCCAAGGTCCCACCAAGAGAAATTAAGACGAAGTATCTGTTACGGACTGCCAAAGTTCAAAGGTAAGTGCCAAACTTCAGTGATTATGTAGAAACAATGGCCTTACTACTGACAAAGCAAAGTATTTCTGATTGGAATAACTTTAGGTTATAAAATCTAATAGGTGAACTGTTTTAAGAAAACCAAGTTGTTAATAACAATAAGAAGAAAGGCTGTAAATTACTTGCCTATTGAATCACTATTTCTTGCCCCTTCAACAAGTTGCAAAAATTAGGAATTTCTCCGAACCACTAGCCAATGTGGAAATAGAGAGTTTTTGTGGACTTCAACATCAGTTTTCTTGCATCTATCATTGTCAAGTTACTTGACAGTTACCAACCAAATTGAACACAAAGAGTAATTGAAGTTGACACTACATTAAAAGGATCAGGTAGAAATGCCAAGAATTAACTATATTTTTTTCCAAGATTATCGAAATGCTTGACTATATGCAAATAAAACTGCAGTCACATTATTCATACATGTACCAAATTAAACTACTACATTCACAAGGATTCCATAACAATTAATTTAACACCCGAATCCTACGTTGAAATCTTTGAAAATATTCTATGATATATATATATATATATATATATCTTTTGGAGATAAAATCATAAAGTTCAATGAGCCAAAACGGGTAATAACAAACAGATTAAGTACAAGTTTTCACAGTTAATCAGTTAAAAATTTTTTAACTCACTCGAGATCCACATGGCGGTGTTACAAATTTCAGTTTTTCCCAAGTTCCAGATATTCCTGGGCTCCTAACTGTGCTATTGTAATAAGAGCGAAAAATAATCCCCATATCCATACACATCTGACGGTAGAATATATATCCTATATATTATATATTATAATCTATCCTAACATAATAATATTAAAGCTCTTGGGTAAGTGATGTTACTAATTAACTGAACATTAAATTCTTTTGGAAAAATATCAAAAAATACCTAATTAAATTAATAGTATTAATTTTAAATTTTAAAAAACTACTGAAATTTTAAAGATTACTCGCTTCTTCTAATAAAGCTAATGAATTTTAAAAACTACCCACTCCAATTTAAAATAAATTTTTCTTTTTTTAAAAAATATTTTTCACATATTTTTCATCCAAAACTATCCACTATTTTACTTTTAAAAATAATTATTCATTTTTTTTAAATTTACCTATTCTTTTTATATATTCATCTATTAATCTTTTTAAAAATATTATCTTTTTCCATCATACGGTGGGTGTGCTAATTATAATATATACAATAGAAGCTTTAATGGATCTCTAAATGAACCGTTCAAACCAAAATAATGAAGGGCCAAATTAACAGCCAATTTAACCAAGCCCATCAAAATCCTAATAGTTATCGCCTTCCTCATTTTAGCCTTCGTTGAAACAGCGATTTCATACTTCCAAAATCCTAATAGTTTTTTATTTTTTAGTTTTAATACTAAACCTTTGACGTGTCTGTACAAGACCTTGCCAGAACAAACAATGGCAACGTTTCCCCACTCGTTCACTCAACTCGGCGACGACTATGTCGATTCTGTCTAGTCAACTCCACACAATGAAGACGAAGGCATTGGCTAGGCCGGGTAGACCCATTTCAACCATTCCACTCTTCTGCGGCCGGTCCGGACCCTGCCAAGGACTCAAGTGATGACGTGTTTGTATCACGGCCGTAAAAGAATAGGGAAGGAATTTAGAGGTGTCAATTGGACGAATTCGAGTTTTTTCGAATTCAGATTGATTTAGGTTTGAGTTTATTTAAGTTCAGGCCTATTCGAGCTCGGATTAGAATATATCTTATATCATTTTTTTATTTTATATTAAATATAATCACTTTTACGTAAATTTGAATCTTAAATTTATGTCTGAATTTAGCTCGGCCCGGCCCAACCTGAAAAAATCTTAGTTCGATTCTATAGGTCTAGCTGCGGCCCAAAAAAATTTTGAATTCTAAGCTCAGTATTGAATTTGGCATGACCAACCCATTTAAGTACAAATTATTGTCCATAGTATTAAAAAATTATTTTTATATTAATATTTACATATTTTATAATTAAATTTAAATAAAATATATTATTTTTTTAAAAAAATAATATTTCAGGTCAACCGTGCTTGAACTTAAATCTAAGACCTAGGCCTGATCGTATCGGGCCTATTATGTTGGGCAGGCTATCTGATACATGACCAAGTCTAGTTACTAGTCTAATATGCGATTTTTTTATTTTTAATATGGTATTATCTATTATGGCTTCCATATTTTCTTAATTTGTTTTATTACTCTGTTATATTATTATCAGACTATATTATTATTACTTAAAATAATAATAATAATATTCAAAGAAGTATTTAAAACTTTGCTACTAACATGCATAAATTCTCAATATTTAATGAGTCTAACAAATTAATTTTTTTTTTAAAAAGTGATAAATAGATGATATAATTTATTGATAATACTTTTAAAACTCATGATATGATTTATTTTTCAATAAATTATTATTTTATCATATATAGACATGCTCCAAGATCGGGCTACCCACTAGGCTTAATTGGGCTTGGGCTCGGGTTGTCATATGTTTTTTCAGACTGGCCCGACTGGATTCGAAATAGTGATTTTAAATTAAAATAACATATATTTTATTTAAATTTAATTATAAAATATATAAATATTAATAAAAAATATTATTTAATATGATAAACAATAATTCTAGCTTGAGCATACGGGTCCAGGCACATTAAATAAAGGCATGGGCTTGAGATTTTAAAAATTCAAGCACGACTCGGCCCAACCCATGAGCAGGTTTAGTCACATATAAAATATAAATTAAGTTTTAATATTTAATTAAACTATATATGGTATTAATATTTAATATTTGATTCATTTTTTATATGGTATTATTTATTATGGCTTTCATATCTTTTGATTTATCTTATTATTTTGTTTTACTATTATCAAACTCTAATTATCTTTACTTGAAATAATAATAATAATAATAATAATAATAATAAGAAGAAGAAGAAACATATTCAAAGAAGTATTTAAATTTTACAATTAACATATATAAACTCTTAATAGTTAATGAGTTTATTAATTAAATTTAAAAAATATGATAAATAAATAATATATTTTATCAACAACGTTTTTAAAGCTCATAATATGATTTAGTTTTTGATAAATTATTATTTTATCATATATAAATCTGCTCAAGGGTTAGGCTACGCACCTGACCCAATTAGACCTAAGCTTATGTTTTTATCTTAGATTAGTTCGGTCTAGTCGAAATAGTGATTTTAAATTAAAATAATATATTTTTTATTTAAATTTAATTAAAAAATATATAAATATTAATAAAAATATTATTTAATGTGATAAATAGTAATTCTGGCTTAAATAAGCTGATCTGACACGTTAAATAAGAGCTTACGCTTAGGATTTTAAAAAATTTTGGGCCGAAGCTCGATTCGACCTATGAGCAAGTTTAATCATGTATAAAATATAAATTAAAATTTTAATATTTAATTAAATTATATATGATATTAATATTTAATATTTAATATTTAATTTATTTTTGATTTAGTATTATATGTTATGCCTTTCATATTTTTTTATTTATCTTTTTACTTTGTTATACTATTATTAGATTCTAATTACCATTAATAATAATAATAATAATAATAATAATAATAATAATAATAATAATAAAATTTAAAGAAATATTTAAAATTTTACTATTAATATACACAAACTTTTAATATTTAATTAGTTAACTAATAAAATTAAAGAAAATATGATAAATAGATAATATACTTTATTTATAATATTTTTAAAGCTCATGATATAATTTACTTTTTGATAAATGAATATTTTATCATATATAAACATATTCAAGGGTTGGGCTACCAACCCGTCGTAATCAAGCTTGGGCCTAGATTCTTATATTTTTATATCAAACTAGCCCAACCCGGCTAAGAATAATAATTTTAAATTAATATATTTTATTAAAATTTAATTATAAAATATATAATATTAATAAAAAAAATTTAATGCGATAAATAGTAATTTTGATTTAAATAGGTAGGTTCAGGCACGTTAAATAAGGGTCTGGGCTTGAGATTTTAAAAAATTTAGACCGCGGCTCAACCTAACCCATAAGCAAGTTTAATTATATTTAAAATATAAATTAAGTTTTTAATATTTAATTAAATTATTAAATGAATATTAAAATAAAATTCATAATTAAAGTTTTTTATGTATAAAAAATTATTTAATTATAATTTCTTCAAATTTATTTTTAGTATTAAATTCAGGTTCGGATCATTTTCAGTTCGGGTCATTTCGGGGTCAGATTCTTTCGGGTTCAGGCTATTTCGGCTTGGAACCATTTCGAGTTTGGGTTTTTTCGGGTTTGGGCTATTGACTTTTTGATCAAATCAAATGCGGTTCGAGTTCAAACTCGAGTTTTTTCAAATAGATTTTCAAATTCGGATTCGTTTAGGCCTAGATTTTGGGTGATCGGATGGCCCAGTTTAGCCTCCACAAGCGGAGGGGGAGCCCGAGGAAGGGGTTGCTCTCAGGGGATGGAGAAGGTTAAGATCCATTAAAAGTTTTTTTTTTTTTTTTTTGGAACATTTCGTTTTCTGGGGAAATTAAGAAGAAATAAACACAACAAAGAGCAGCTGTAGAATGTATTGTTTTACAACATATTAGCTTTAATTACAAGCACAATATTCTAATTTGATGAAGCGCAAAAGGACAGGAATTTATATTTACTACAAATTACAGACAGGAAATTATAAATTACAGACATACTTATTGGAGGTAATCCCTCCATATCTATTTAATTTTCTCTAAGTAGAGTGCTCTTAAGAGAAATCGGGAGTCCTGCAAATACTAGATAACTGCACTTTGCCTGGCTATGGCGCTTTAGGTACCTGCAACATATGAAAACAAGAAAACTTTGAAACCATCATATTTTCTTTGCCTGAATGTAACCAAAAAACCTTTTACTTGTTCAAATCATTCGAATAAAGCATTTATCTGAAAAGTAGGGGAAATTAATGTGCCTTGAGTCACGCAATGATTATTTGGTTAAGAATGATGCGGATTGATTACTTCGGCATAAAAAGATATTAAGATATACCTGATGTTTGAGCAGCATATAAAGTTTGGCGGCCACGATGTAAGCGAGTTGGATTAAGCTTGTCTCTAATAGAACAAAGCTTGGTAACAACATCACTCATGTCCATCCGCTCACTTGGTGATTCGGCCGAACAAATGAGTCCTATTCCAAACATCGGATTCAAGTATTGAAGATGTCTGTCATTTACCAGGTCGTTTCCATCGAGAGTAATGCTCGAGAGCGTTCCTTGTTTTATTCTCTCTTGAAGAAGAAGGGGATCTATAATCTCAATCACTCGTTCGGGCAAAGCTGCCTTAACAAAATTGTGAAGGCTTGAACTTTCCTTAAACATTTCATCAGTCGGCCTTTTCCCCGTAAACACCTCTAGCAAGAGGATGCCATAGCTATACACATCACCTTTTGTTGACAACTCGCTTCCCATGCCATATTCTGCAATTAATTCATCACAAATTACAGATGGACCCTTGAAAAGACCGTAAAGGTAGCTTATACGAGATTAAATTTTGATATGAAGTAATGGATTCTTTTCTTGTTAAGAAAAACTGCTTCTAGATCGTGTTTTGCCTTTGAAGCAAGTTGTGCTAAAATATAGTATAAAATTGGAATAAATGAATAAAGTGAACTTACCAGGTGGAGCATAACCAATAGTTCCTCTTAATCCAAGGGAGCTTGACTGATTAGCAGAATAGTTAAGCCTGTCATCAGAAAGGATTTTTGCCAAGCCGAAGTCACTTATATGGCCGACCATTTCCTTATCAAGTAGAATATTGCTTGGCTTGAGGTCACAATGAATAATTGATGTTTCGCAGTGGTGGTGCAGATATTCCAGTGCATGAGCAACATCTATGGCCACATTTAATCTTTGGAAGAAATTCAGGTTTCTAATCGTCTCCTGTTCATTCATGCTAATAGATGGATGCAGCCAATTCTCTAAGCTTCCATTAACCATGTAATCATAAACCAATGCTTTAAAATCATTGCCTTGATAATCGACACCTGAAATTGCTGTTAATACCTTGACAAGATTACGATGTCTAATGTTCTTCAAGGCCTCACATTCAGCCAGGAAACTCCTGGAAGCTCTATGATTCAAAAGATTAAGCACTTTAACGGCAATAACTACTCCACTTTCTTCAAGAATTCCTTTGTATACAGAACCGAAGCTTCCTGAACCAAGCAAATTTTGCGAGAAGAATCCATCAGTAGCCTTCAGGATGCTTCGGTATGATAACTGTAAAAGTGAATTTTCTGCACTAGTTGCTGTTGGCTGCTCTTTCTTCTTTCTAAACCAAAAGAGAGAGATAAGGGAGAAAACCAAAATCACTCCTGAAAGTGCCGAAATAATAGCAATTATTGATTTAAGTGAAATAGTTGATCTCCCTCTATGTTGTTTCAAGTTATCACAAGTTGGCAAGTGGAACTCAGGGATGCCTCCACAAAGCTTACTGTTCCCCTCAAGAAATGCAGCACTTACATTTTTAAAGACTCCATCATCTGGTACGAGACCTTCGAAATCATTGTAAGAAAGATTCAAGATGTGTAAAGCACCAAACGTCGCAAGGAATTCTGGTATTTTACCAGTGAGATTGTTTCGAGAAATGTCTAAATTTGTAAGACCTCTCAATGAACTCAAAGACGAAGGAATGGATCCGTTGAAGAAATTGCCTTCCATCAATAGTACCTCCAGCATTATACACTTACCAAGATCGCTTGGAATGACATTTGATAACATGTTTTCAGAAACATCTAATATGCCAAGATTTCTTAAATTTCCTACTTCAAATGGAAGCATGCCAGTCAAACGGTTTGAAGATAAGGATAAAGCAATAGACAAGGATGATAATCCAGCAATTTGGGAAGGTATAGAACCGCTAAGGTTGTTATTAGAAAGATCTAATAAGATCAGATTTTTACATTTGCCTAGACTTGGAGGAATTTCGCCTTGAAGATTGTTGTCATTTAGATATAACTTGTTCAACATCTTCAAATTTCCCATTGAAATGGGGATGGTTCCAGAGATAGAATTAGTATTTATAGCAAATAACTGTAGTTTTTCAAGCCTGCTAATAACAGATGGAATGGAACCTGACAATTCGTTTTCTCCTGCCACTAGCACCTCCAAGTTGACGAGATTTCCTAATCCTGCTGGTATTCTCCCCACTATGTTATTGCCTTGCATAGCAAAAATCGTGATATCGGTTGACAAATTGCTTATGCACTCGGGTAATGCCCCTCCAAAGTTGTTGTCACTTATATCCACAGAATGCAAGCTTGTGGCATTGGTTAAAGAGCAAAGGAAATTTAAGTCATTTGCACCCTGACTACCAAGAAGATTGTCAACAATATTTAAAACTTGCAACTTTTCTTGCTTTCGGAAGGAAGGGATGTTTCCAGTAAATTTGTTTCCTACAAGCTGAAGCTCAATGAGGTTTGAGGCATTGATTATTGAAAGAGGGAATGGTCCACTGAGTTGGTTCAGGCTAACAAATAAGATTTCAAGATATGGCATATTGAATCCCAGTTGTGAGGGAAGACTGCCTTGAAACTTGTTTTCCCCAATATCAAGAATTCTAATATTAGAGAGATTAAAAAGTGAGAAAGGGACGATACCTGACATTTGATTCATTCCCACAGAAAAAATGGTAAGATTCTTCAATTGGCCAACAGCTTCAGGAATAACCCCAGTCAATCTATTTAGAGATAGATAAATGATCTCTAGAGACGACAAGTTCCCCCAGAAAGAAGGGATGCTCCCTCTTAATGTGTTATTGCTAAAGCCTAATTCCTTCAGGTTTGAGAGGCGGCCAAGTGCAGCAGGTATTTCTCCAACTAGTAGGTTGTGTCCAATGTATAGATGTGTGAGTTTAGAACAACCAGATATATTGGAAGGAATTTCACCACGTATGAAATTTCTATCCAGAGTCAATTCTTGCAATCTATGTAAACGGCCAATTTCCTGAGGAACTTCTTGACTGAAGCTGTTGTTTTGAAGATTTAACACCCGCAGAAAGCTCAAATTTCCAATATATGGTGATATTGATCCCATTAGTTTCAATGTTCGCAAGTCCAACTTTGTAACTCTTCGATGTCTTCGTCCGCATTTAACACCACGCCATTGGCAAAAATGGACACTGTTATTCCACGAACGCATAATTCCAAGCTGATCACCAGTTATCTTGGCTTTAAAATGGAGCAAAGCCTCCCGATCTGTTTCATTTCCATTAATCACCAAGGCTGCTGAACCAAGTAAATATGGTCCTTCTAGATTGAAACATAAGAGAAGGAAGGAAAAATTAAGTGACCAATACAACCTCAAATGCATTTCTGATAGCCTCATCAGGAAAGTAAAGGCTACTTAAATTAATTCAAACTGCTATTACTTTGCATTTGGGGCAGTGTTTGCTCCAGCAACAAGAACAAAGGGAATCTTATATCAGGGCTATAAAAGTTCATCATCAAAGGAAAGCAAATTTATAACAAAAGAGATAGATAAAAGAACTTTGGGCACTTCTTTTCCAGCCTTATTTTTAATTTTTTTTGAAGAACAGTATTGATCTCTAGAATGATAAGCTGTTGTGAATTGCCCTCTTTCATGAATGTCTCTTAGCGAAGACTAATTAAAGATAGTTGCCAGACTTGACTGAAGCCATAAATAGCCAAGATCCCCATCAAGAGAAATTAAGGCACAGTTGCCAGACTTGACTGAAGCCATAAATAGCCAAGGTCCCCATCAAGAGAAATTAAGGCAGAGTATCTCTTGCGGACTACGATAGTTAAAAGTTAAGTGCTAAACTTCAGTAATTATGCAGAAACAATGGCCTTACTACTGACAAAGCAACGAATTTCTGATTGGAATAAGATAGTTCTAACCGGTGAACTGTTTTAAGAAAACTAGGTCTAACAGTAAGATGAAAAGCTCTAAATTGCTTGGCTATTGAATCACTATTCTTGCCCCTTCGACAAGTTGCAAAAAATAAGAATTTCTCTGGACCACTAGCCAATGTGGAAAATAGAGAGCTTTTGTCGACTTCAACATCAGTTTCTTATGTCTATTATTGTCAAGTTGCATGACGGTTACCAACCAAATTGAACGCAAAGACTGATTGGAGATGACACTGCATTAAAAAAGATTAGGTAGAAAAACTATCAAAATGCCAAGAATTAAATATATCTTTCCTAAGGATTTCTGCAAGTGCCAAGAATATTGAAATGCATGACTTTATTCAAATGAAACTGCAACCACATCATTCATGCATGTACTAAATAAACTACATTCAACAGGATTCCATAGAAATTAATCAGCTGAAAATTTTCTTATCTTTTGGTGTTCAAGGAGTAAATCACTCGAGATCTACATGCCGATCACTCCTTTAAGAAGGATATTGTTGCTAACTTCAGTTTTCCAAAGTTTCAGATATTCCTGGTCCTGCCTCACTTTCAGTGCTATAATAAAAAGAGGGGGAAAAAAATCCAAAAATCCATATCTGATGGTGGAATATCATCACATATAAGAATCAGGCATTCATTATCACGAAAGTAGCTTGCTAATTCTTCTTTATGAATCAAGCAGACAAGCATTCAATTAACAAAAGAAATTAAAAAAGAAAAAAAAAGTGCTGAAGCTTGAAGTTTCTATCTTCTATCACCTGATAATACTATTTTTCTCTTAATTTTTTTTTCAGTCCCAAGAAGTTTTTGTTTCTAACGGATGACAATTCAACAATAACTTCACTAACGCTCATCCGGTCTCTTGGTGTCTCTGCAGAACATGCAAGCAGCTCCGATTTCCAATATCACAGTCAAACATTCTGCAATCACGCTATTCTCGCTTCGAGAGAGGGACTGGTCCTTTTGTTTCTTGGAAAAAAAGAACAAGATCCACAATGTCCATCACTTGTTTCGACTGCGTGATTATATTCAATCATATCACAACAATTATTGATTCACCTCTTCGTTTTTTATTCATCTTAATACTCTTAAGAGTATGAAGACTAACAACGATGCATTGACAATGGATCGGTACATTAAATATATACTCTTTTTCATTCCATATAGATGAATTTAATTAGTTTTCATTTTTTTTATTGATTAATTTTTATTTCAGTTGATTATATTTATTTTTTCTAACAGTAAATAAACAAAAGATGTAGTTATATACTCTGCTTAAAGAAAAACCGAAGAAAACAAAAGGATGAAGCAAATGATTGCTTCAGTTAAACAAAATGAAAACTTGTTGGTATTAATTGGAAGTGGACTTTGTAGACGTGGCCAAAGGAAAAAGGAATTGTGGAATCTGAATCTGAATCTGAAAATGGCGGTGGGAAATGGAAAACGAAGAAGTTATGTCCGCTGCATTTTAGGTTTTACCTTGACCTGGTTTTGATGGTGCGAAAACATTTTTCATTCTCTGTTTCTGGTCAATACTTTAGACGATGATTTTTGGCAAGTTACCATTCGAGTGAGCTTCCAAAAAACTTTGTGATATCGAATAATTTTATATATATATATATATATATATATATATATATATTTTTTCACTTAATTTATTATCAATTCGTTTTTGAGTTCTTCTTTGTTTTCCATTTTGAGAATTAACTCTTACAAGAAATATTATAATTTTATACAGATTACACACTCATTTATTGGAGGTAATACCTCCATTTTTATTTTCATTTTTCAAAGCTGAGTGCTTGTAGCCTGTGGGAGAATCAATACGGTACCCTGCATGACCTTAGCCTTTATTAGGTTCCCGCATCTTAAGAAAACAAGTAAATCTCTCTAAACCATCATATTGAAAAGTGTTGAAGCTGCATTTTAAGTAATGTAGATAGAGAGTCTAATAGGATATAAAAGTCACATTTAGATATAAAAGATAGACAATGTAATACTACTTTTAAGAGAAGGAATGAATGGTAATTTAAAGCTCAAATTATTAACGAATAATTGACGGATTTTGCCACCTCTTCTATATTTCACTTATATCAATCTATTCAGAAAACTGTAAATTCTCATAAAAGAAAATGATAGGGGGAGATTTCAAGTCTTGAAGTAAACGCTGAGGGGTAAAGTTGGATTCTATGGAGAATACTGTCAGCAGGGTCACAATCATGGACCCCTCATTGAAAACAAAGTCAAATTGCCTTGTACTTTCTTTGTGGAAAAATGAAAAACAAAACAAAAACTAAAAGTTTGATTTCCAGAGTCATCTGATGGCCGATGAGTAAACCAGATTAGTTGCTTCTGCGTGGTTCTTGGGTCAACACCCTTGAAGGGAAAGCCAAGCAGAAGCTTCTGAAAATTAATTACTTTGGAATTAAATGAAGCTGAGATGGCGGATAAAATTCCCTCATAATTTTAAGCAGCAAGCACATAAAAGAAAAAGTATATTGTTCATGAAATATTAGAAGGTGAAATTTTATTACATTAAGATTTGGAAACTTTGAAACTAAATCCAATTTTCTTACAGATTTGGTCCTTCATTTCAGAAAACAAGGGGATGGGAAGAAAATAAAAATGAATAACAAAGGTGATCTCCAACGTGAATCTAGAACGATTAGCTGTCGAGAAATGCCCTCTTTCATGATTGTATCTTAGCAACGACTAAAGATAGTTGCCAAACTTGACTGACGCCATAAATAGCCAAGGTCCCACCAAGAGAAATTAAGACAAAGTATCTGTTACGGACTGCCAAAGTTCAAAGGAAAGTGCCAAACTTCAGTAATTATGTAGAAACAATGGCCTTACTACTGACAAAGCAAAGAATTTCTGATTGGAGTAACTTTAGGTTATAAAATCTAACAGGTGAACTGTTTTAAGAAAACCAAGTTGTTAATAACAGTAAGAAGAAAGGCTGTAAATTACTTGCCTATTGAATCACTATTTCTTGCCCCTTCAACAAGTTGGAAAAAAATAAGAATTTCTCTGAACCACTAGCCAATGTGGAAAATAGAGAGTTTTTGTGGACTTCAAGATCAGTTTACTTGCGTCTATCATTGTCAAGTTACTTGAAAGTTACCAACCAAATTGAAAACAAAGACTAATTGAAGATGGCACTACATTAAAAGGATCAGGTAGAAATGCCAAGAATTACATATATATTTTTTTCCAAGATTATCAAAATGCTTGACCATTTGCAAATAAAACTGCAGTCACATTATTCATGCATGTACCAAATTAAACTACGACATTCACAAGGATTCCGTAGATTAAGACCGTCAGATCAGGTGTTAAAATAATGTATGACTTGTGCTGTTGTTGTCATGCTGATGTAATCCTTGCTTCTTCTTTTTTTCATTTTTATTCTTTTTTTTTTATTTTTCAGATTTTTTATTTTATTTTCCCTTTTACAAATAAAGACAAAAAAATAAAAATAATTAATATTACAATTTGAATTTATTTGTTAAAAAATAAGCAATTTATAAACAAATAAAAAAATTTATTTAAAATTGATTTCCTAAAGATTATTTTTAATTCTTTTTTATCTTATCTTCTTGACAAATAAACTAAAAATAATTATAATTTTATATTATAATTTAAATTAATTTATGAATATTAAATAATTTAAAAATATAAAATATTTATTTAATTTAATTTTTTTATTTTTATTTCTTCCTATGTTATACTTTTTCTCATCTTTATAAATAAATAAATATAATACTATAATTTTGATTCATTTTATAAAAATTGAATAGTTTATAAAAAATATTTATTTACATTAATTTTATAAAAATTTATTTGCATTTGAGAGTGCTAGGTTCATCAATAAGAACTAGAGTGCAATATAAAAAGTACAGATACTCCGATATTATCATGCGGCATCCCCCGAAATTTCTTCAAGTTTCCGACTTGGAAAGTGTTGTTTCTACCACTTGCAGGGGGGCCCCGCTTTATTTGGAAGCGTCTATTTGGGGGTCTCTTCTATCTTGCATTTTAACACTAATTGGGCCAAACCAGCTGTACTAGATACTTTTCCCCACTTCTATAATTGTCGGAGTTGAATGAATGTTAAACCGAGGCATTCAATTGGTCAGTGGTTGTGGACGTCTGCAAATTAGACGATGGTGTAATTGTGAACTTCCGACATCAGCTCCTGGCTCCTACCGGTGAGCTTCCAAGAAGCTCGAGACGTGGGATAATTCTATATTCTTTTCACTTCTATTATCCATTCATTTTTGGGTTTTTTTTTTTTTTTCATCTTAATACGGTTTGGAGTATGAACACTAACAAATACGTATGAGAGCTACATCATGATTATTGTAGTGGTAATAACAGTAATTTAATTCCTAATCAATTTTAATAGTATCCCAAGCCATAGCTAAAGTTAAAAAGAGGTCTGTTGACATGAATTTTGCCAAGCCAAAAGTCACGTACATGGCCAACCCCTTTCATCATTGAGAGTAGAATATTACTCGGCTTTAAGGTCGCAATGAACGATTGATTGTTCACAATGATGATGGAGATAGTCCAGGGCGTTAGCAAAATCTGAACCCACATTTGCTCTTTGGGAAAAGATTAAAGTTTTTTTTTTTTTTTTTTCAATATTTCTTGGTCATCCATGCTGACAGATGGATGCATTGCAGCCATTCTTCCAACCTCCCATTGCCCATAAACTCATAAGCAAAGAGCTTTAAAATTTTTGCCTTGATAATCCAACATCTGAACGTGCTGTTAACACCTTGACAAGTTTCTGATATCTAATGTTCTTTAAGACCTCACAATCAACCACAAAACTCCTACTCCCTGACTTCAAAGATTAATCAACCTAATAGCAATAACAAGTCCATTCTCTTCGAGAATTCCTTTATATATAGAATCATCTTTCATGAGTTAAATAATCAAGTTTAAAATTAAACACAAAAATTAAAATTTTTTTATTTAATTAATCAATCTTAATCGAATTAAAATAATTTAATTTTTATTTTTATTTAATCTCAAAAAAATTTGATTGAGCTCAAACGAGTTTCAAACCACAAGTACTAAGTTGAACTCAAACTTCTTATTTTTTTGCTCGGTTCTGTTACACCTTTAGTCTTTTCTATCCAATCAAACCCAGATAAAGGCCGAAAATGAGCCCAAATCAAACCCAAATAAGTTGCTCAATTAAATCCCAAATAATATCTCAATCGATCCAACCGATCAAAATCCTAGTAGTTATCGACTGTTTCATCTCAGCCTTCGTTGATACAGAAATTTCATCTCCGACTTCCTGGATTTTTTTTTTTTTCACTAAACCATTGACGTGTCCGTGCCAGACATTGCCTGAAACAAAACAATGTCAACGTTTCCCGACTCGTTCACTCAACTCGGCGATGACTACGTCGACTCCGTCGAGTCAGTTCCACACCAGGGAGACGAAGGCATCGGCTACGCAGGTTACGATCCATCTCGACAATTCGACTCTTTCGCGGCCGATCCGGATCTTGCCAAGGACTTGAATGATGATGTGTTTGTATCACAACCGTTCACGAATGGGGAAGGATTTGGCCTAGGTTTCGGGGGTTCGGATGGCCCCGTTTTGCCTTCGCCGGCAGAGATGGATCCCGAGGAAGAGTTTGCTCTCAGGGAATGGAGAAGGTTAAGATCCATTAAAAGTTTTGATTTTTTGAATAATTTTTCCTTTAATTTTTCATATTTTTGGTTACTGACGGGGAAATTACAGAGTAGAAATTGAAGTTATGAATTTGTAAGTTTGGTATTTTAGAAATGTTAAAAAAGAAAATTATTGACGAAAGTTTTAATTTTTGGATTTTTTTTAATAAGTTTGATAAACTCATACTAAGAGTTTTAAGTAGAGAAGCAATTTTGGGAATTAGAAGCAAACGTTTTAGGATTTCATTTTTTTCTTTGAACGTCTTAAATTTTAGAGATTGAATTAGAAGAATTCGGAAACTATAATTTCTCTATTTTTAAATTTTTCTCCACATTTTTATGTATTTCTTTTTTCATAATTTAGATTCATTTTTCTTTATATTTATTTTTGTTAATGAAAATGTGTAAGATGTTGCGAATTTTATCGGTTTAAGCGATACTTATATTGGTCGTTATTTCTGCTGTAATTGCCTAGGGAAAATGCGATTCGATTGGAGGAGAAGGAGAAGAGGGAGAAGGACTTTTTGAGCCAAATAATTGAGGAAGCTGATCAATACAAAGTTGAGTTTTATAGAAAGAGGGAGGTCACTTGTGAAAACAACAAAGCCAACAACAGAGAAAGGGAGAAGGTACTTTGCATTTGAAGCTATTTGCTAATGCTTTTACTGCTTTTAAGAATTTGTTTCTTATCCAAAACAACCCACCCTCCTCCCACCCCCCCCCCCCAACAAAAAAAAAAGAGTATTGATTTGCTTATTCTTATATGCGTGACTAGCTAGGTACTGAACACTGTATGATTTCCTTAGTTAGTATTAAACTGCATATATTGATATTGTTACGCCTTTTGTTGTACATGCTTTAACCTTTGAGCCGACAATATGCATTGGGATGAAAACGTGTTCTTAAGTGGTTGAGACTCAATTGTCTTATAGAAAAGAAGTTTGAGTTGTAACTTGATGTGCAAATAGCAATGCATGGTCAAAACTAAACTTAAATATCAGGTAACTTGTTTTGAGTTTGCTAGTCATTGTTTCGTAGTTGACTGGATTAAACTAACTTATCTTGGAGGCATTTGAAAATTAAGTGTCGGTGAACTATAATTTCTAAGGGATTCTGAAACTTATTCCCCAAATTAAAGTAGAGTTAAACTCAAGTGCTTTCAGATAGGAGGTGAACGTTAAACCGTTATCTTACTTATCCCTTCAAATACATCTTCAGTTTTCAAAAAGTGTGTTTTCTTAAACATGATTTTTGTTGCACAAGAATGTATACTATATCGACCTATATTAAAATTTCATCTCATATGGATCCCTCATGAAGTTTTCATGAATCTGTCCAATAACGTAAAACACGAAAGGATGAGAAGAGAAAGGTGATGTCGGTATTTAGAATTAAACTTTGATGCAGTTGGTGATACTTAGAACAAGGAAACATGCTATGGCTCTATCTATCTCAACATGCGCACTGTTGAATTTCTCCTATACTGTTTGTGAGCTGAGCAGCATACCAGGGCCAGGAATCTTTGGTCTCACTTTATCTAGCTGGCTTATCAATTAAGGGTTAATTATTACTTGTAGATGTGGAGCAAGTAATGAAATTACTATATGCTTGGCCGTTACATCACATCCTTAATTCCGGAAGTTTATTAGTGAGTTAACTTGCTATTCTGTCTATTAAACTTGTAATAGTCAGATGATAAACACGGTTTCTTTTGGTGAATATATGAGGACACAGTTTGCTTTTAGAAGATAGCATTCTTGTAATTTCCTTAAGTTTTGTTCTCTGACTTCTTAGATACAGAGCAATGTGCCGATGCCATATATAACTTACTTACCTCCTTGTATTCTGTGAGTCAGATATTTGTGGCCAACCATGAGAAGTTCCATGCCGAGGCCAATAAGCATTACTGGAAATCAATCGCAGAGCTCATTCCTAATGAAGTGCCGTCGATAGAGAAGAGAGGAAAGAAAGATAAGGAGAAGAAGCCTTCCATTGTTGTGGTCCAAGGTCCTAAGCCTGGGAAACCAGCTGACCTTTCAGGGATGAGACAGATACTCTTGAAACTGAAGCACAACACACCTCCCCACCTGAAGCTCTGTCCGCCACTATCAGATCCTGCCCCTGCAAAAGATCAAGATCCAAAAACCAGTAATACTCCTATCACCACTGCTCCTCCTGTCACAAGCACCGCTGAGGCTGTAGTTGCTGCTTAATATTTTCGTTTTTAACATTTGTCTGCTTCTGTGATCGAAACTATCTTAAGAGCATCTTGTACTACTATCATGTTTAGCCAGTCATCATTAACAGCAGGGTATATTTGGTTTATGAGGTTATAAATTAGAGTTTCTTCGTGCATGAAACTGTCATTTAGACCGGATGTCCGCTGAGATGTTATTTTGTTTATAGAATTTCGTCCAGGATTTCGAGCTAATAACTCTTCACTTTTCCTCTTTCTTTTATATCCTTGAGGATATGCTCCAAAGCTCAATGTGAGGTTTACATAATGTTCCTGTCCCACTGCTTGGAAATGATCTTAGGACTTGGAATCTTAGGACCAGTTTTTTTCAAAGGAACTGTAAAAATCACCCCAATGGTTCCCGTCATGCTTTGTTTGGCCCTTCCGGATTTTTCCAGTAGGGCATATCCACAGCTGTAGAAGCTTGAAAGTCGAAACCTCGCTAGGACTTTGATCTAATGTAGCCGTATCCATCAGTTGGGGACTTGTTTACAGGTCTTCAAGTATCTGAATCTTCATGCTACCTATAATTTGTTTCTTCCCTTTGGAAGAGCGCATTCTTCTTATGGTCGGATGCATTTAAAATTTTACTTTTTCACTTATAGAAAAAGAGCTGTCATCATTACTGCACGCGTTCATAAGTCTAATCATTCGTCGAAGTTTAAAAGCTTTTCAATATTTGAAAGAATTTAGATAAAATATTAAGTCTAAAAAATAGATTGACGAGCTTTGATTCTAACATTCAAGATTCAAACTCAGTCTAATTTGATCGATTTTTTAATTATATAATTCAAATTATCTTTATATTCATATATATTATGCAAGTTATATCATATAAAAAATAAATATATACAATATAATAGTTTAAACATTAAAAAATATATTTTTTATATTTAAAAGCTTAATAAAAGAAAAATATTAAATTATTAAAGATAAATTTTTTTTTTAAAGATAAAATTTTAAAAAAAATTAAAAAATATATAATAAAAGTAAGCTTAAACTAGATTAAATTATTTATTTATAAATATAAATAAATTTAAATAAAATTTAAGTTATATATTTTAAGCACTATTGAATTTGAATAAACATAAACATTAATACTATATTCAAATTCCGTGAATTTGATCTATCAACGCCCCTTTATCGTTTACAACTGGACCAACACTCGCTACTATTACTTTTGCAATCCCTTGCATGGAAGCTGCAAACTCGGTCGATGGGCGGCTAGAAGTGGCCCAGCTTTTATACCCTGCCATTCTTGGAATTATTCTCCTACATGACGACTGACGAGCCAACCCTTTTTATATCCCCTTTGGAACTGGATACTTTAGTCTATACTCTATAGTCAATATCTGGGACCAAGTGGAACGCCCCTTTCTAAATAATCTTGGAAGCAATAATCTAGCTGCAAGCCTTTAAATTTATCTTCCAAATTGGGGAATCTGAAAGAGCCTGCTCACATGCTAAAAGTAATCAATCAGCTTTCAAGCTTTTTTTTTTTTGGAACATAGCTTTCAAGCTTTTTATGATACAACACATCATTGCAAATACCATGATGAAATATCATTAAGGACTTGTTCTTTGATTGTGCGCTCTAATACTTAATCAGAGCTAGAAGCCATTTTTAAAAAAATGATGTTTTTAGTAAAGATTAATGGATGACGAATTCAGAGTTCGATCCTTGTGAATAATATTTCGAAAATAAAATTCTAAAAACCAAACCAATATAAGAAAATTCACCCTTAAGGTCACCAAAAAGGAGATTAAACCACAACTTATACCCCTTATATCTTATTATGTTATACTATTTATATATTGGGGAAAAAAAAAAGATGAAATGAAACTGGCCAAAAATAGGTGGGTATTCGCAGCTTGTATGAGCTTTAATTTTATCTCAGAAATAAAATTCATCCAATTGGGAATAGTAGGGAGTGAGACAAGCTGATCTCCGGTTTTCAATTTGACAAGATTTCACCATTCAAAGCTGGTTCAGAACAACTCACCGTATAGAAATTGGAGGAACAAGATGTCTAGCATCTACCTGGGTTTCCCTAATAATAAAATGATTGTGAATTACAAAACAGTAAACAGATCTAATTACTTTACATTGATATTAGAATAATGATTCATTCGTGGTTCTCCCCGGAAATTGGTTCTCTTCCAAATGTCAAATCTCGTAGATTTAAAACAATAACGTATTTGCCATAACTCATTATCATCGGGCATGCACAGTGGCAGGGGATCGACCACCTCTCTCACTGCCAATATCATCTTCTACTTCACTCCCATCTAAACAATTGCCATTATTATTGACACTAAGCTCTGAACTAGCATTACTGCTTGTAGCAAGAGGGGAATCTGAGACACTAATATTTCTGCTTCCTGTAGGACCTGATCTCACACTGTACATAGATGATGCTGGAATATTCGTCATTAATGGCCGTAAATTACCAGGAATGCGTCGCCTTATATCCTGGTCAAATCAATATGAAATCAGATAAATAATTAACTTCAATTTTCCACCAACCTTCAATCTCTTAGTGTATCGGCCCATGAGAACCCAAAAGTTGGGATAGTTGTGAATAAACAAGGGAAATCTATGCCAACTATAGACAGATATGAGTATATTTGGGATAGCTTGACAACAACGTATTTTGATTGTTGTACTCTCATGTAATGGAACCTAATTTAAGCAAATCTAAAAGATATGCCTCAGAAAATTTTAGGAGATACTTACCATATGCCTTATAGCCATATCCAGTGATTTCTTTGAAAGTGTTCTTCCAAAGCCCGAACTATCTGGTGATGAAGACTTCCCAGACAAGTTACCGTGAGGAGAATGTTTATCATCTTGCTTGGGTGGTACCAGTTTCCTCATGTTTATCACCCTCTCAACCATTTTAGTTCCAATTACAACAGGGCTCAAGCTGTCACTAACTTTTGAATATCCACGGCTTACCGCAGGTACGGAGCTCCCACTGACATGCAGCATGGCACCATTGGGGGGACGTCCTCTTGAAGGAGAGCATGACTGTCGTCTTGGTCTGCCAGTAGGAACTGGTTCAATAGAAGAAGATCGAGAACTTGGTGCTCCAGGCCTACCTCTTGTGGCCGAAAGTGGCCTATCAGGTAGTGTTGTTCTTAAATTTGGTGGAGCATCAAGTGAGAAACCAGGCATCTCAGAAGGCTTCCATGGTCTAGATTTTACAGTCGGAGAGGCACCACGTGATGGTACAGAATTTCTGGATGCTGCAGGAGTTGGCTTTGTAACTGAAGGAGATGATTTAATTGGAGAAGCAGATATATTAGGAGCACTTGATGGCATTGATGGGCGACGAGTTGGTGTGGCTGCTCTCGATGTTGGTTTGGATGAAGGTATAGAAGGTCTTGCCGTTGGTGTTGAAGACCTAGCTGTGGACCTTGTTGGTGTGGAGGATCTTGCAGAAACTGTGGGTTTACTCACAGAAGATGCAGTCTTGGCTGCAGAAACTGTGGGTTTAGTTGTGGACATTACAGGTTTTGTTGCAGACTTAGTTGTAGATATTACAGGCTTTGCTGCAGATGTCACAGCCTTAGTTGCAGAAATTGAGGGCTTAGTCGATGGTAATGTGGGCCGAGACGTGGGTGTTGATGATCTCATAGGTTTAGATGCCCCAACCAATGTAGGCCGTCCAGTGGGCGTTGAAGGTCTTGAACCTGGACCACCTGACGATGAGGGCCTGCGAATCCCTGTAGAATTCAACCCTGGAGACAAAGCTGGCTGCTTTGGTGCTAAGTTGCCCCTGGCAGCAGACTCTGGCTGGGGAATTGCTAGCTATAAACACAGTGAACAAAAATCTATTGCCGATAAGTTCATGAACCCAATTATCAGAAAACCTAAATGTCCAAAAACAAAACAAAGCCACGGAAATAACCTTTAGAATTTTAAAATGCAAAAGAAAAAAAATCTTGAAAATACAGATCATCCATACTATTTTAACAGGTATACAAAAATTTTTAAAAATTCAAAATACTTCTTAAATTTGGGCCTTAACGATAGTTATTCCTAATAAGCTGCAAAAAGTACTGACTCATTTTGATGGCAAGTCAGTAATACACATAGAGAAAGATTAGTGAGTTCCAAGATAACAGGCAGTCATTCATGTTCGTTCCTAGTTTAAAAAAAAAAAAAGGTTTTTAATTAAGATAAAAAATAAAGAACCCTCAGTTGCTGATTCCTGACCACATTTTCACAGCATAATTGGCCAACAAAGGGCTAAGTTTTGTTCGAGAAAGGCCAACAAAGAAATCAGACTCATTTAATAAATGAGGAACAGGATAATCTCCTGTTTCCAGCAATTACTATATCATGTACTTAAATAATCCAAACTTGTCAAAACGTGTGCTATCCATCTTATAGCATTAAGAAAATTTTTCTTACCCTCGATTTCAGGGCGGTCGGGCGATCATTAGGAGTGCCAATCTGACTCATTACAGTCTTTTGTGACTCCATCTCCAAGGAAGGAAAAAGAGGAGTACCAGGAGGCGTTAAAAGCCTGAAATAGAAGACAATTCATGTAAAAGATTATTCACGTTATATCATGTACTTCAAGAAGTTTCTAGTCCAGTCCTTATCTAGGGACCATTTCTCTATTTATATCAAAGCATTGGAAGCTAATTACAAAAAAAATCTTAGAAACGGTCATCTAAACTTGTAGCGTTCATATTGAACATTTGGCTTATTTAGGACTGGAACGTAACATTTTTGAGGCAACTAGCCTAGATTTGTCCACAAGGTAGCCGCTATAATCCACAAACTTTCTAACCTCTTTCAGAGAAACAAAGGAAAAGCAACATGTAAAAGGAATGTAATGGATTAACAAATAATAAAATCTGAATCTGATCTTATCAGACACAAAAAGGAGATAGAACCATGAGAAATGAACGGAATCAAAATTTTAACAATGAAATATAGTTTAACTTAACTGAGAGCTAGGAAACTAAGCTTGAGTTCCCAATAAAGATTGCAACCAATTCGTCAAAAAACACCATAACAAGTCATCATCAATATTGTACTAACTTCAAAAAACAGCCAAAACCAAAAGCAGCCACCAATTTTTAGAAACATAGATGCCCTAGTTGCTGCTAGTGACCCCAGGGCACATGTTAAAACTGCCGATCACAACCATCAATTTATTAACTTTAATCAATCACATATGTCATCAATAATTATCATCCTTCTTTCTTGTTCTTTTCCCCTCTCTTCCAACTGTTTCATTAATCCTTCGGCCAAGTTCAATTAAATTAACCAAAACCTACCAATAAATCATAAAAGAACATTCAAATGCAAAACTAAGCTAAGCATGAATACGACTTGTAAATCAAGGCTCCGTTTGGTTGCTCCTATTGCTTCTGCCATTTTGATAATTGCTATTTATACTTATCAAAAAGAGGTACAATAAATCAAAATTATAATTAACCGAAAAAATAAATAAATAAATTGTAATGCCAATTCCAACATAAGTGTTCTGTAATCCAAAAATAAATTACATCTTTAATTCTTCAAAATTTTTGTTCACTTCTAAATAAAAAGGCGCTTTTTGCATTTTGCTTTCAGTCAAATAACACCTTAAATTAATAAATTAAATTAAAATAACGAATAAACAAACAAATTACCAGTCATAATCATTTTTATCACTATCAGAATTAAGAAAATCGTCAGCAGCAGCACCCGTCTTTCTCGCCGGAGTAGTTGTTGATGCCGAAATATTAAATATCGGTGAAGTTCCAGGTTTAGATCCTACAATTTACAAAAATTACCAAATTACCACAACAACTTAAAATGCAAAACTAAATCACAAAAAAGAAAACCTAAAAAGAATTTTAAAAGTTTACCTAAAGGAGAATCGAAGTCTTCAGAGGAGCGATTAAGAAGAGTACTATGTTCTTTCTCACGTTTCCGCATCTCGAGAAACAACGCCAGCTCTTCCTCTTTCTCTTTCATCATCGAAGCCCTTAATTGTTGCCGTTGTTTCAAAGCCGCCGTTTGCATTGCCGTTTCTTGCTGAGCCCTAAAGCTCCGATTCATCTTCACCTTCTGAATTTATTCTTACAGATCATAGAAAGCCTTTGTCAGCTCTAAACGCAGCGGTTGAAAGAGTTAGGTCGAGCTTCGGAGCTAGCAATGTGAAACAACACAGAGAGAAGAAGGATGGAAGAGGAAAACGACAATGGCGGAGAGTAGCAAAGGAGTGCAAATAAGAGGAAGGAGGGAAGGGTGAAATGGGAAGAAAAGGGGTATGCTGAAAGACGGGAAGATTGTAACCAGAGCTCTCATTGCTTTCTCTCACTTGAAGGCTACGCCTTCAGATCTTTGGCTTTAGGTGGATGGATAATCACGATAATGCCCTCTTTTTTAAAATATTTTCTTTTTTGGGGAAACGAGTTTTAATTTTTCTATTTTACAGTTATGCCCTTAAACTATTTAAATATTGTTTAATTCATCCCATCATTCATAGGCCCATCAGTCAAACACATGAGCCATATCGCTTCTTTCAGGCGAAGCCCAAATTATTAAGCAAGATTTTGCTAAACATATATCTTTGGAAAAATGAGACGATTTAATTATAAAACGACATTTTCGATAGATTGAGACGCGTCAAATTGAAGACATAAATGGGCCCAAGCCGAAAAGGTGAATGTTGAATACTAAAATTTTTGTTCAAGCTATCTCATTGAGAAAAAAATCTAACAGAATAATTACCTATACAGATTTATTTTTGATATACTTATAATAAAAGTTTATTAAAAGTTTTTATATTATTAAATTTAATATTTTAGTTTATAAATTATTAAATTTAATATTTTAATTATTATATTATTAAAATTATAGTAAATAAGAAAAAATAATTAACGGTGTTAAAAAAACTATTCAAATATTAATAAAATATTATGTATCATCTGCGTAGAATTTTAAATTTTGTACAAAAAAATAACTAAACTTTTTTTTGTATATGATTTAAAATTTCACATCACATAACACGTTAGCTTTTTATTGACATTTGAATAGTTTTTAAACATCGTTAATTATTTTTTTATTTGCTATAATTTTAAAAGCATAGAGATTAAAATACTGAATTTAATAATATAGAGACTAAAATACTCTATTTACTAATACATAAACTTATATTAGACTTTTGTCCACTTATAATAAAAATATTAACTCCAAGATCAAAGCTATCTCATTTTTTTTATTTAGTTAATATACAATTTGTAAGTTTTACTTATTTTTAAAGTAATCTAATTATAGATTCAAAAAGATATAAATTAGCGAGCCTTCACATATTTAAATATGTAATAATAAATACCATTAATTTTTAAAAACATTCTTCTAATTTTTTTTAAACTAAATACTTTTATATTTATTATAATCATTTTTCTCGCTTTTAAAATAACTAAACATTAATATTTTTAATTAATTTTATTTTTAAAAGTTCTACGTAACCAATTAGAAGTTATCACCATATTATGTTGATGTAACTTATTTTACCTATTTTTATTTAGTTATTTAATATGACAAAAATCTAAACACTCTAAACCCTAAACCACCCTCAAACCAAAAGCAACGTACGAGTTTTTTTCTTTTTTCCTTTTTTCTTCGGCTGTTTGATTTTTTCCGTTTTTCACAAAATTCTTGTCTCTGAACTGATCATGATTTCTTGCTTTCTTCTAACCAAAGCCAAAGCGAATTCAGCATGGCCCCAAGGCTTTCTGGTTCACAAAGTTTTCAATACCCACACGTTAGCCAACGATGGCGTTGCTTCCAACCCCATTATCCCTACGAACCTCATAGTTGACGATGAAGCTAAGACCAATCCTAAACCTTTACGTATTGCTCGATTAGCCGTGGTACATCACCTTTTAAATCAATTGTTAACTTGCATTTTACTAAATATGTGTGTGTGTGTGTGTGTGTGTGTGTGTGTGTGTGTGTGTGTGTATATGCTAATCGATAGTTAGAATATAAAAGTCTTATATTGTGATATCAAAATTTAATTTGGGTCTTTGGGAATTCTCTTTGCAGAATCAAAAGGTTCAGCTGAAGAAAGTGTTGGGGGCATGTAAAGAGATGAATTCTAATCTGTATCACATCGCGTTGGAAACAAAAGAATTTCCCAAGCCGATACAACATTTTATCTAAAGGCAACAGATCAATGGTTGAAGCAAGGGTCGGAATGGAACCTTATTACTGAGAGTGCCTTTGAAAACCCCAGTGTTAAAGAAGGTGAGAATATTCTTGGAAAAACAAAAAATATGGATATAATTTAGTGCTTTTGAAATTAATTTTTTACTGATTTACAATGTATATATTCTGCAGAAGTGCCTGTTATTCGTTTTACGGGAGGTCTTCAAGATTACATTAATTCCATTAAGTTTTGGGGATTCAATTCTTGCTAACCCTAATATTCACGGAGGAGTAATGGTTGTTTCAAGTCGCAGAGACCCTTTTATCATTGGCCTAGCTGAATTTGCAGTAAACCAATACAATTCCCCTAGGCACTGGAAGGTTTAGATTTCTTCACTTTCCAATCTCCCAAGATTAATACTCATATTTTTTAGTCCATTTTTATTGCTTATTTCACAATATTAGATATGATTATAAAATATAAAGATAAATAAAGTAATTAAAATATGATACGGTATAAATATATTAATATTTATACATGATAATGACAAAATAAAATATACGAATTTAGTATCAATATACGAATTGCAAGATTTGATTTTGCTTTAGTAATGCTTTTTTTTTTTTGTGCAGAAACCACGGGTCATGTTCAATAAGGTATTGGTTCGGGCCATGATGGACACATTGAGAGATTGTATCACATCCTAATAAGCGAACCGAGGTGGTCTAACCATAGGAAATTTTATGCTCAAGTTGGGGTGAATATGCTGTTAAACCTTAAGCAGCTGAAAAAATGGTCTGAATGGATTCTTATTGAATGCAAAGAATAATGCAGCTGAGCAAGAAACTGCTAAGATGTAAGTGGTATTTATAAAAGCATAATCATTCTTCATTCTGCCAATCGATCGGCTTGTAAATTAGAACCAAGTAGTGTTAGTTTTACTAGTGCCAATGCTTTGGGAGGATACCCTCACTAAATTCGGGCAAGTAGCCTAGTAACTTGATTGTTTACGGCATATCACTATGTTACTTTAATGTACTTTTTATTTTCTTTTAAATATTCATATTCGATACTTATATATGACACATATTTGGATATCGACATAAGATATGATCTTTCAAAAATATATATAAACCTTAAAGAAAATAGAGCATACCCATTTTCGATACTTATCACCAAATCTAAGTAAGACAGGAAAAAAACCCTTCCTTTAGGATTATTTTCCATGGATTGTGTGGGTGCTAGCCTTGCTTGATTCATTGTTTTAATGACAGTATCTCTCAGCTAAGACTGCTATTGCTAATGCAGTTAGACAAAAACCAATATCTAAGCATACCACAACATTTTTTTTGAACGAATTTTAGATATTATTGCTAGTTAGCAAATACAAAACAAAACAAACATGAATCTGGGGAATATTGGGAGTATAGACGAAATTATTAGATTGAGAACATGCTATAGGGATCTTGCTGAATCTTTCAAATTCATACTTTTTATATGCAATTAGTCCAGTTAGAGAACGAGTTTGGAAGCTAAAAATTATATAAAGTTATAAATGTTCTTTTTTCCATTTTTTTTTCTTTTGAATGTCAAATTAATCCTTTTTGCTATTCAATTGATGTCAACATCCTCATGTTTCACAAAATATACGCAGGTCATGGTCATGGTGGGAGTGTTTAAAACTTAAATCTGTTTTCGGGTTTTCGTAGAAGGATTGCAAACTAAATATTCTAGCATGTTTTTGTGCCTTTGCTTCCGTTGGATTTTATAAGAGGTACAAACTTGTCGATTTGAGATGGTGAAAGCAAGAGATTATTAGACATTTTGTGTAGTGAAGTTGACTGTACACGATTTAGATTAACATTTTGAAAGCAGTTTTAGATTATTGATCTTGAAAGTTGAACTCTTTTTCATGTTTAGAGCCAAATGCCAGGGCTTGTTGAAACAATATCTAAGATGCGCATTTGTGGTGGCCTCGAGGCTCGATGGATGGTCACGAAAGCATATCGTTGCAGCAAGATTTCTTTGGACGACAAGGAACTTGACCGGTAACAATTTGATATAAAGACATCGAGATCCAATGAACCACCTAGCTAGTTCCAATTAAATTCGGTAATTTAAACACAATATAAACAATGGCATACATGTAAAAAATAACTAAAGCACCAGGCATATATATATATATATAAATGCTTCAAAATTTTTATAAATATATTAACTATACTACTTCAAGCTTGATTATACATCATTATAAAATAAAATATTTTTAGTAATAAGATAAGAAAACGATGAAAAAAATCTCTACTTGAATTTTAAAGTATTGGAGACGAATATTATCTCCAAAACTTTTCAAAGAAACGATTTTAAAGGATGACAGTTATAAACGATTTTTTTATTCTAAAACTTTTAAAGAAAAATATTAATCTCTTTAATTCTTTTAAATTTTATAATATATACTACATGAAAATATCATAAATATAGTATAAATAAATAGATTGTTAGATCTAATTACATTGTTTGAGTAGGAAAACTTCTCTCCCGTTTAAGCCAAAATTTTAGTCATGGCCACTTATTGGTACTATAAATAACACCAAAATCCCTTTTTTTTTTTTTAATGATTCACCTTAAACAAAAACATCAAGATAGTGAAAATTCAGGACTACGAAAACAAAAAAGGTGAAACATATATTAACACAAAGTTAATGGAAGTCAATTGCTTGTTTAGTTAGGAAAACCTCGATAATTTTAAAGATTTTATACAAAAAATCATTTGGTAATTTTGGATAAAACACAATAATACAATAAAAAGCATATAAAAATTAACACACAATAAAAAATATAAATATGATATAAAATATTAATAAGTCAAAACTTACAAAACATAATTATATATATTAAAATTTATATAATAAAATAATAACAAATCATAATACAGAAAGATAATATAAAAATAATACAAATATATAAATTTTAAAAAAATTAATAAAATAATATACCATTGAAATTTTCTATCCATAAATGATTTAATTTATGATTTAGATTTAACTGAGTCGAATGAATTTTCAATTGATCACTAATCCAAACCAAAACCATAAATAAAAGATTGTACCCCAAAGTGGACAAAAAAAGGACAAGCAAGAAAAGTCAGCATATCCTGCGGTTACTATTTAAGATCAGCTAACATGAGTTAAATAAGTGCCGGGGAACCAGGGACTTTAATGAAATATAAATTGAAAATTGGGGGTTGTTCAGAGAATATAAGACTTCTACAAGTCCTTAAATGCAGAATAACAAAAACAATTATTCTAATTTTAATCTATTTTTTTATAAAGCAAACACATTAAAAAAAAAAAAAAACAAAGAAAAAAGAATATATATTATAAATTATATCGTCAATGGCGTAGAAAAGGGGGAGCTTGGAGATTAATTCAGAGGGGAAGTGAGGGATAGATTCTTCTGGTTGAAACCGATGCCGTTTCAGACATAGAATAGGTGAAAAAGCTCAGAAATTTATAGGATCCAAAGTACCATCTTTCTTCTTTTCCTTTTGCTCTTTTAGTTGCGAAAAGGAATCGAAAATGAAAAACGAAGCTAGCAGCAGCAATAGCAGAGAAGAGAGCTTGGTGGTTGATTGCGGCCGCCATAGAAGCTCCTGCGGTTATTGTAAATCCTCCAGTCGAACCAGTATCTCTCATGGTCTGGTCCTTTAAATCTCTTCCCTTTTTTTCCCCTAAAATTTCCTGAATTTTCTTCAATTTTTGTTTCGATATGATTGACTTAATTTTTTTTGATTTTGTTATAATTAAAAGTTAATTAATTTAGGGCATCGCTAAACGATTTTGTTTGATAATTTTTTTTTTTTTTGGGTTTCTTTTCGATGTTTTTCTTGCAGGTTTATGGGCGCATAGTATTACAGTTAATGATTATCAAGGTTTCTTTTTTTTTTTTTAATTTATTCTCGGCAATTTTCTGAGCGATTTTCATTCTTTTGTAGTTTTAGCTGTGAAAATAAAATTTTGATTATTCAATTTCTGTTATGTTTAAACGAAAAAGCATAAAGCATAAATGAAGAAGCCGAATATGTACCTCGGCATTAGAAATTTTGTTTATTGCTAAAGAGAATTGTTATTTTGTTTAAGGGATATGTGTAATTTGGAATTGAATGAGAGTTGTGGGGGTAGTGATCATTAAGATCAATCCTATTCATTCATTTCTAATGCTACGTTTTTTGATAAGGGTATCTTTAGATTTGTTGGTTTATACTGTTTCTTCATTTGCTACTTATTAGATCTTCTTGACCGTGGTTGGAGGAGGTCTGGCTGTTTCCTTTACAAACCTGAGATGGAAAGGACATGCTGTCCATCCTATACTATTCGTTTGAAGGCAAGTGATTTTGCACCTTCTAAGGAGCAACTTCGAGTTTATAGACGAATGCAGAGGTATAGCCATACTCATACCTTATTTCTATCTCGGTTCGGGTTGCAAAATTTGAATCTTGATACCTTTTCATGTTGTAATATTATTTTATTTTATTGGACTGCTAAAGAAGGAGATACTTTCATATTCTAAGTAAGCTGTTCTAATTGAGCTAATTAACCACCATACTTCTATGCTATAGTTACTGAAAGTGTTTTGTTTGCACTTTGTCAAAGTTTTCTGAATATGGAGATATGCATCTAAAGGCTTAGTCTTAATCATTGACATACATATGAAATATTTCACCATGCATGTATGACATTCTTTTGGAATATATAGATCCTGAGTTCTGACAGTAGTGTATGCCTAGGTTTTTAGATGAGACACTTGAGATGAGAATACCGATTGAATTTGCAAACGATCCAAATGCTTCTAAGCATGCATGCAGCTCTGTCAATCATGCAGTTTCAAGCTTAGCAGTGAATGATACTCTCTCTAGTGGCAACAAAAGGGAAAATAAAGAAGAAGAGTTTATGCATCATTTATCTGACCAAATAGACAAATTGGTGCATACATATGTTGAGAGTGGGGAGTTTCCTTCTGGAATTCAATTGCCAAAAGCTGCTGTCAAAAAGGTTTCGCATGCCAAAAGAAAGTTATTAGTTGAAGGGTCGGAAGATCTTTTATACTCCAGCAACATTGCCTTCCTAATAGCAGCAACTTTGAGGCGGACACGATCATCTGAGAAGGACATCCAACAATTACAGATGTCAAGACACAGTGCAGAAGAAGATGATATGTGCCCCAAATCTATTGCCGAAAAGTTGGCATGCCCTCTAAATCAGCTAGCAAACATTTCTGGCTTGTCCATTAGGGCTTGTAATGGGCATATTAATTTTTACTCTGCTGCAAAAAATGTATCTTCAGATAGAGATGTTCAAATTGTTGCTCTGCCTGAAGAATCTGGGAGTGGAAGTCGAAAGTCTTGTGTAAATAAGAGCTCTGAACACCATCAAGTGCAAAATAGGAAGCTTGAGATCCGTTTGAAAAGGTCCAGTTTTGATCCGGAAGAGTTTGCATTGTACAAACGTTATCAAATTAAAGTGCATAATGATACACCAGACTGTGTCACAGAAAGATCATACAGGAGGTTTCTTGTTGACACTCCCTTATTATTTGTTCCTCCATCTGCTGATGGCATGGTTCCTCCTTGTGGCTTTGGCTCTTTCCATCAGCAATACATCATTGATGGCAAGCTAGTTGCTGTCGGTGTGGTAGACATCCTTCCCAGATGCTTGTCAAGCAAGTACTTATTCTGGGATCCTGATTATGCATTTTTATCTTTGGGTAAATATTCAGCTCTGCAAGAGATTGGCTGGGTAAAAGAGAATCAAGCCTATAGTGCTAGTCTTCAATATTATTATCTGGGCTATTACATACATTCCTGCAGCAAGATGAGATATAAAGCAGCATATTACCCATCTGAGCTTCTTTGTCCTCTTCGTTACCAGTAAGTTCTGCCTCCAGAGACCATGTGCATTTACATTCACATTTGTTGACTTCTGGATTTTGAATGCCATATAATGTGAATGCTTTATAGTGGCATTGGCACTAAAGTTAAGCAAATAACCAAAACTGGGGGCATCCAGCAATTTTTTAATCATTCCAATTTTCAATCTTTTCTATTCTTTCTTTGCTCTCCATGTGACCTTGTTTTCCCCTATTATTCTCTATCTATTGATAGATATTGACTATATGGGAAAATTTCATCTTCTAGTCTGCCCTTGCTGTATATAACTAGAGTTGAAGATCTTATATTGCATGCTTATGACCCTGTCTGCATATACCGGTGACATGTGAAGTCTTATGAGCTGAAATAATGTTTCCAGGTGGGTTGCATTTGATATAGCAGGGCCGTTACTTGATAAAAGGAAATATGTCATCTTATCTGATTTTGCCAGTTCACAAGACGCGGAGTCTTCCCAATCCTGTCTTCCTGAAAATGTCATGGAATTGCAGCATAATGACAATGGACCAGAAGACTCGAAAGATGTTCCTATGGATGAAGATGAAAAGATGACCGAGATTGAATCTGAGAGCTCTGATGATGAATTGGAGCCGGAAACTGGTGGCTTGGGATCTGCTTCAATAGATGATGGTGATCTGACTAATGTTTTAGTTGGACTGAGAGGTTCTCGACTAAGATACAAGGTAAGTAAATGTTAGGTGCTTTTTGTGCTCAGCTCTTATTTGTATGCTAATTTTCTAGTGAGAGGAGATTGTAACAGTAAGAAAAGAAGCTCTTAATAATCACCCGGGAAGGAGGTGGGGGAGGGTTTTTCTTTTTTTTTTATTTTTATTAGGTCATGATTTCCTGTACTAGTTCACAAGTTGCTTCACGATATATTTGTTAAGAAGAAATTGATGCAGTTGATCTATACCTCTCTGCTATTTAGAATAGAGACACATTTATTAGAAGTACATAACCATAATCTAGAGAAAGAATCTGGGTCCTTTGGATCATAAGCTAAATATAAATCTCCTTAATTGTCTCATACTGGCATCTGTTCAGCATTTTTATAAATGTTTTTTTTATTCTAATTAATGATTTCTTTGCAAAGGATCTGCAAGGAGCACTTGGTCACATCGAAAGGAATTACTTGGAAAAACGATTGCGCAGCTACCAGAGAGTGGTGGGTGTTGAGCTGTCTGAGCGAATGGTTTATTCACTTGGCTAAAATTTATTTTGATTCAGACTACTTCAGAAATTTGGTCTCGAATGAATGTACCTTAAAATCTTCCAAGCTTTCTGTTTGCCAAAGAAGTGCTGTTATGAACTTTTCATTAGTTGGAGTAGGGATCACTTTCATTTAGTCCATTCAGTTAAAGAAACAGAGATTCCTAATCAGGTTTATCTCTACCGCCGTTGCATGCATCTGACAATTGAAAATGGGAAGGTTTACTTTGATTTTGGAATTAAAATATGCTTTATGCTTTCTTCTTGTAGTGACAATACATGCCATTAAATAAGATTTGCTTTGCCACTTTAAGCAAAAATGCTTCCCTTTTTTCTTATTACTTATTGTGGTTGCTTTCACATTTAGCATAATACAATTTTGGCATTTTGCCAACCTTCTTGTTCTTTACAAGCAGCATATTCTCTGATTTTGTGATGAAATCAATCAGGTCAAATGAAATGAATTGATTATGGCTTGAATCATATAAAAATCCAAAAGTTAGGTGGTGCTGCCATTGGAGTATTCTGGTTAATGTCATAACGGTGCCTACTTTTGCATTTATACTATTGATTACTCGTTTGAAGCTTAGCTACCTAATTGCTTGAAGATCCCGTTTACGAAGGGTTGTCCCTATTAGCCATGTTTTACTTTCCCCCATTTCAATGGATGCCAACTCAGCCACGGAAAAATTTTATGATAGCTCTAATGAAATTGAGTAAGATTTAAACTCTGAAGAATATTCAAGGTGTATGATAAATGTTCATATTTAGTAGTCTAGAAAATGGGGGAAAATAAATAGGACAAAAAAATTTTATAACTGTTGTTTGAAGGGTTTATTTTAGGAAGATCTCTAGCTACCTTAACAAATGGATAGGTCAAATATCAATCAATTATGCATCTTGGTGCCTGATTATTGTGGCAGCAGGGCCTAGCCAGATGCTGGTTGATTACTTAAATGGGACCCCCTTTTCTTTTTAAAGCATAAACAACTCTTTGTGCCAATTGAACTTTAGCATAAAATTATGAGTGGTACTGAGTTAAGTAGATGTAATTGGAGGGAGTTAAGCAAGTAAGATTGGAGGGCTAAAAGGCAGATTAGGAATTAATTTTTTTTAAGAAGTTATGTGTAATAAAATTGGCAAGCATGAATTGATTGATGAAAGTAGCAAAATCAACTTATTCAAGTTAGTGGTACTATCCATAAAGGAGTGAATGAAGATATATTCATTAAATTTATTAATTGATTTTTTTTCTTTTTAACCTTTTCCATTATTTTGGCGGGATATAGAGTTTCTTGATAAATGCTCAACCCAAACAAGGTCTTGAATATGAATTATATGATGAAGCACCTGAATTGAACTTCCTAATAAACAGGAATTTCAGTTGCTAAAATTACCAAAATTTTATCAATGATTTCAATGGCTCGTGTATCAGAAAGAAACGGTGAGTTTAACTCTCAGCTCATGGGCCAAAATAAAATGGGTACATTATAGCATTCAGTTACTTTTGGAGCCATAGAAATCCTTCTATGAGTTCATCAATATCAATATCTGAAACTTCAAATATGCAACACAATATTTAGTCAAAGTTTGGACATTAGCTAAAATCAGAATCAACAATTCTATTTTTTCTTCAATCATGTTATTCACAGCGAGTTGAACAAGGTGCTTAAATAAGGAGTGTGGAGTTCTAAGGATTCACATGAACTGAATGAGAATATTTTGGGGAGGGGAGGGGGTTTAAAGAATGTACAATTGGAATTGGACCAGAATTTATTGTTAATTAAACATCATCTGCATCGCTTCCACCAACATTTGTTCCATGGCTGACCCTGTAATTTCTTCCATCAGGACCAGTCAACCTAATCCTGCTCAACAGCATGACAAGAAAATCTGTACTAAGCAATCCCACTCAACCAAAGTCAAAAGTTTCTTTCCATATTTTCGATTATTTACGCACCGTTCAAAGACAGATTTTCCTTCCTTGTACTTCTTGTTCTTCTCTCGGGCAGTTTCCTGAAAGACACTATCCATTTAGTGTAACCAACGGCAACAAGTAAATGTATATTGTTATAACTTCTGACGAATGTCGAGACGATCACAGTTCAATATGGCAGCCGCCTGAACGATCATAGTTTCATTTGGGCGATAAAAGAATGGCGATCGCCGAACCACACCTGGCAGCGATTTGACCCCGCCGGCAGTAACTTAAATGCGGAGTTGACACTTTGACTGGCGGCCGATTGACTGAGCCGACCACTAGGCACCATAGCCTGACACCTAGCTCGACGATGGTCATATCACCACCAACTCACCTAACACAATGTCCCCAAACAAATCCTATAAAAGGGCAAGCCCACTCATAGGTAAGCAAAACGACTCCAAGAAAAACATAAAAACATCGTTACATAGAGCACCCTTTTAACTTAATCATTGTGGAAAGCTCCCGGAGTACAAACTCTGACGTCCTTCTGACTTTCTTTGTGTTGCAGGGTCTTGCTTGACCTTGGATTCCCGATAGGAAGACATCAACATATATAAACCATGAATTTTTTAAATATGAACCACTAAAGCTTTACATTTTTCCACCCCAAAATTGATTCACACCCAATACAGAAGATGTCGGCTACAGTGTGCAACCCCGTCATCATCATTCTATGTCAGCTACAGTGTGCAACCCCGTCATCATCATTCTATCTTCCTTCTCCCTATCAGAAGCATTCACTCTTTGAAATAATGGGAGATGAGAATTTTACTCTGAACAACATTGCGTCTAAATAACCTGAAATCTCATTTAAACAAAAGGTCATGTGAGTGGGGGTGTCCATGAAGTCCATCCTTCACTATCCTACAAGTTAAGCCCCATTAAAATAAGATATCAGCAATACCATCCTGTCATTCATCTCTTGCTCTGTATTGCATTCCAAAAGCTGAAATGACAAACATAAGAGAAAAACCTTATGCTTTTGATTTTTGAGCAATTAAAGGCTATTACCTTGCTCAAAGTGAACCAAACAAATTGTTAGAATCAACAAAGAATTAAACAAGCAGAATTTTTTCTTATCCATTAAGCAAGGCATATGAGCACAACATAGTTTGACAGTCCCTTCGGGTTAATTGTATCGTAGTGGAAGTGACTGGCACCTTATGACATAGGCAAGTACTAGAGTTGTCGATCCTGTTCGTAGTAATTCTAGAGAGATTTAGTTCACTAATACATAATGATAAGATGCCTAAAATCAAGCGAACTTACACCTTACTGAACAGATATGCTTTCGCATGCCTGCAGTGGAAGGACTGAATAAAAGAACACAAGCAAAACGCATAGTTAGAAACTGTGCTTCTAAGAATCCCAACCAATCTTTTTTTTGGACACCATGAAAGTTGTCACTAAAAAAGGGAAAGCAAAAAGCTGAAAAAAAAAAAAAAAAAACCTCCAAAATGGTGAACTACACCAATACGCATACGAAATATATAATTAGGCAATTCTCGTCGTGAAACTAAAGGTAAATTAATTGGCGCTTTAGCAGTTAAGCAAAATCTCAATACTTTACCATAATTACATCCAGACTTCCAATATGCACATCTTAAATCAAGTATGTGCATTTTAACTTTGAAGTGATTGATCTCAATGCGTGAGATGGTTACCATCTTCTTCTTAGTAGCATGGCTCGGAGATTCAGTTGTTAGTACCAAGTATCAATAATCAAAGAAACAAATTTGCAAATTTGCAAAATCTAGTACTCACATTTTAGGTCATATCGAGATGCAAATGACGTGAGACATACAGATTAGAGTTCATGTATTATAATGTTAAAGTATAAACTTGGAATCCCTGCATCTTTTAGAGGATGTAGCGCCCGATCAGGTATGAATGAGGGGATCCAAAATCCAAGTAGTAAACTATTTCGGATTGCGACGTAGTTTTCTTGACTTAACTTGGGTTTCTGTATACTATTATTGCAGCAGGCCATACCACAATAAAAGGTACATAAGACTGCAATTTACTTCCATATAGCAGGTTTAAAGTCTAGCGGAGGTTCTTTCAAACACAAAAGAAAATATGTTTAACATCGTATTTGTCCTAAACACCAACAATTTGCCATCATCATAAAGTGCCAAGCCCTTCCAAGAGACACCAAACTAACATCTATGTTGTAATAAGAGACAACAATAATAACATAAATTAAGTTCCTCTCAGCATCCAGTTTATACTTGATAAGTTAACATAATAGAACATCATTGAACTTCCAAAAACCAAAGTACATAATTACGTCGCCACCACATTGAACTGTTTAATTTCATGTGCATCAGAAAGCCAGAAAAGACCAACATGAATTACCCAAATTCCTAGTTCAATAACAGGAGAAATTTCAATCTAATTAATCATGGATTCCCATTAATTATAAAGTTAATCCAAAAAGAAAATGTGCATTAAATACTAATCTTAGTAATAAATGCTATGCAACAATAAAATGATGGAACGCAAGGAGAAAAAAAGAAAGAACAACCTTGGAAACAATATCCTCAACGAGAGCAAGATTGGTTTTGCAGTGCTTGCAGCTATTGACTTTCCCTTCAAGGTTCTCCACGAATAATCTCCCCATCAATCCATCACCAATCACATTAACACAAAACATAATAGAAAAAGGAATATTTTTGTATCAAAAAGTTCCAAAAAAAAAGGGGGGGGGGACTTTGAATACCGAGGCATGATATTTATCAAAAAAAAGAAAGCAAAGATTGATGTTTGGTGAAAAGGGTAGTTAGAATTGAAGAAAATGAATGGATTGGATGTTAAAAAAAGGAGAAAATGGGATTATAACCGAAGAGAAAGGAAAGAAAAGGAAAAGAAGGGAAGAGATGAGAAAACTTTGGAGTTTAGGATGATTGAAATATTATTTTTGAATGCCCTTGTTGCTGGCTTTAATGTGAAATAGTTAATCTTTTTGCGTAGGCTTTAATGATTTAGCCATAAATGTGGAACAAAGAAGCTATCACATTTCACCATTTCATCTTTACTTTTTCTCTATAAAATGGAACCTGCCAAGACGTGTATACTGTATCCCATAGGTTAACAAGTTTTGCTGAAAATGAACTATTTTGACGAACTCCCACTCTTTGTTTGTACATTTTATATAAACTCATTCTCAAAAAAAAAAAAAAAAAAAAGTTTCAAATCTTTAATATATATATATATATAACTCCCATTTTGGATTGGAATGCTTTGTTTTTTTTTTTTTTTGGTTCTGAATGAGCTCAAATTGCTGGTTGTTTGCTTGCTTGCTTTATACATAGTTTACTACTTTGATTTGGACAGTTTTCAACCCAACCCAACACTCATGAATCATGATGGCAGTCTTTGCTCTGTTGCACCTAACCCACCAGCTTCATACACTCCCGAATCCTCCATAATTGTGAATTATGCCGCCGAATTTAATGATAATTTTGCAAGATGTACAACATTTGTTTCATAAGTATGGTTGAATGTGGCATTTGGTAAAGGCTTTTTATTTGCTTTTGCTTTTGTTTTTTTATTATTTATTTATAAAAAAATTGCTTCCAAGTAAAACCAAGAATTTTGTTGATGGTTCCATTATTGTTATTTTTTTTATTTTATAGTTAAATTATAACTAAAAATATATATATATTTTTTAAAAAAAGTAGAAAGTATCTCTACTCACCAAGCATACCCTTAATTAAATTTTAATTAAGTGATCTTCTAGTCATAGATTAAGAATATCATTGAGCAAAAGCAAAAGTAACAAGAAGGGTGGGATAGAATCCTAGGATAGAGGTTTTTGTTACGTGATGAATATTAATTTTTTTTTGGTGCAAATATACCCAGAATAATAAAGAAGATTATAAATGTTAAAATTTAAATTCTGATTCAACTGAATATCATCTCGTAAAGATAATTGGATGAATCATTTAAATTAGATCCTAAATTTATAGATTTTTTATTTTCTACATTTTAGTGTCCATAAAGTTAGATTTGAATCATTATTTTCTTCAAAATTGGACAACAAATCCAAGGATTAAGACCCAAAGAGCTCATAAATTAATCCTTACTGTGTTTGGCCCATTAATTTAATTTTCTAAATTTCATGTTAAGGTCTTTTTTCTTGGCTTTTCTTTTGCTCATGATGAATTTGACATGGTATAATCAACATGGTCTGCCATTGCAACTTGAAGAAATGCAAATGCCATACAGATAAGATTTCTCCATCGATGGAAAATAACTCGGTATTTTTTTTTCTTTTTTTACAAGAACATACTATAAAGTGTTTCAAATTGTTTTATCCATAATATTACCCATCAATTGTTAAAGCTAGCAATGAAGCTGATAGGACCCTTTCCAGTGACTGCAGCCTGGATTCCAAAGATGAGGAAAGCCACCATGGCAAGCCTTGAATGCTTGATTTCAGCCAGTTTGAGGTTGTCAATTTTCTCAGGATCAGAAGCTAACCCAAGTGGATCAAAGTAGCCACCAGGATAAAGCCTTTTCTCAGGGTCAAGTTCAGCATTCCTTTGAAACTCAATGTAACCAATTACCAGGACCTCAATCCAGATTAATGTGGTTAAGGAAAATGGAAGTGGTTGGCCAAGGTAAGATGATCCTTCCACTAGCTCTACCTGAAATAAAATAAAATTAATTTGAGACCCAATAAAACAAAAATCAGCATTTAAATGCAAAAAACTTTTGTCATCTTTAATATTTGCCATGGATATCAACATCAACATTTGTCGTCATCAGCCAATGCAAATCATAAATTTTGCTTGGTTGACATGAAAACAAGATTATATTTGAAGAAAGAAAAAATGGGTTATGGCGATCCATCCATTTTTTTCTTTTTAATTTTTTCAAAAGGTTCCAAAAGATCAAACCTTAATTTATGAAGGAAAGTGAACCATTTATATCCTTCTAAATAGAAGATATTTTTTATTGGTTGTAATTTAAGTAGTTGGTTCAATAATATTAATATATACACATCAATCCTTTTCCTCCACTCATTTCACCTACTCTTGAGCTCTCAACTGTTTAATTTGCTCACAAAATGACTACAAGTTTACATGTTCAGGTCGCATTTACATATCAATATTGTAATAAATAAATCATGTTGAAGAGTCCATCTAGTTCTGTACCATTTATTTATGCATTATTCCCAATCTCTTACTATTATTATTATTATTATTATTATTATTATTATTATTAAATAGAAGGCCATAAAATTTAAGTAACTTTGGAATAACTATCCACTTCTTTCTAGCAGTTCATTTGAAGAAAAATCACATTTCAAAGCCTAATAAATTAGTCCAAAGAATGGACAATACATGTTGGAAGGTACTGTTTTCAAAATTTGTTCTATATAAAAAATTTAGGTGAAAAAAAAGTTACTTCTTTCGAAAGTCAAGACATGTCATAGGTTTTAACGAAAATTTATATTAAATTTATGTATTGTCTATGAAAAGAGATTGTTGATAATGAAAATCAAACATAAATCTTGTAAATGAACTGTTTTCAATCAACTACGTATTCTTGTCAAGTTGATTATATATGCCTCCAATTAATTTACCCAATGTTGGACAAAAAATATATATTTAATTAAAATAAACAAAATAACAACAATCTTGGATAATGATTAAAGATGGTTATATAAGTTTTGATTATATCATGTTTTTGAAAATACAAATGATGAGATAATGTTGTTTTAATGAATGCCTAAAAGTCTACACTTTAGGATGTTAATAATATTTATAGTTTAAATTCTACTACATAATATACACAAACGTAAAATTGCATGCAAGTACATTATACGACATACCTTTCCTGCGTCTTGCCATGCAACTCCGGTGAGTGCCTCAACAGCAATAGCACCAAGACTACCCAACATTGCCCATCTCCCGTGAATCAGCTCACATTCTCTAAACCTTTGCAACCCAAACACCTCCGTGTATGGCTGAAACGGTGTCGGCTTCAGCTCCGCCGTCTCGTTAATCACCCCTATAATCTCGCCGGCCACATTCTTGGCTAAGTTCTGGTCCAATGAGTCCAGGTCAAACTGCAAGTATTCGGCTGGTTTAGCAAAGCCAAAAGGGTCAAACCCTCGGTCTCCGATCATTGTCCCGTCCAGCCATTCCGGTGGGTTTGCCCCGGGGAACCAAACGAGGCGGTCAGATGGCCGTTTTGGGGCCGGTTTTTTTGGTGGCGGTGGTGCTTTCTTGGTGCCAAAGCTAAAGCCAAACCTAGCTTGGATTCTACCAGAGCTTAGGTTACTGTTCTGGAAACGGGTCCCGAAAAAATGTGACATGGCGGCTGCTGCGACGGTAGCCATGGCTAAGGACTAGGCGGTGGTGCTGGTAGAGTAACTCTAGAGGATCCTGGTCTACAAGTATACCAAGTTTTTACAACATATATTGTGTTATGAACATAGGGAATAACATGTATCGAAAATGTCTATTTATGCCCTTTTGTGTTTTTTTTCTCCCTCAATTTTTTTGGTTGTTTCCTATTATTCTTTTTATCAAATTGATGGATCGGAATGGGAATTTTAGGGCTCTTATTTGTGCCTTATCCATTTGTGGGTGAGGTTGGATATGGCTGATAGCTTCTTCACCTTGTTAATTCATGGGGTCTTTTTTCTTGCCATTTTTCCAGCACAGATTTGAGGATTCCTTTTAACCAAACAAACTATTAGGTTGTTTTATAATGGGAAAAAGAAGGGTTTTTGTGCTCAAGATTGAAGGAGAGCAATAAAGTAGTCAAAATATTTTCAACCATATGTCTAATATTTCTTTTACTCAATGAAAAAGCAACTTACATATTTACTTAAATAATTCAGCAAGAAAATAATTAAATACGATCAATATATAAATATATAATTATAATGTAATTATAATACGTAAAATACTTGATACAACATGTATGATTATTTGTGAATCTGCAGTTTCAAAAAATTGACCTGGTTTTGAATTTGACGCCGAACGATGAGAAACATGCAACCTGTCAGATATGTTGGATACTCTGCCAGTAACATGATCACAACTCCAAAACACAAAGCGACAAGAAGCACCAACAGTCAACTTCCTTATCCCCCACCCCCAAAAGTTGCCGCGTGTCACTCTGATGGACAACCCAAGAATAGTTTCTTTGGCACTAACCTTTCCTATTTCTCTGCTTTTGGTTTTTAGCTACTCTCTTTCCTGGCTCTTTGCTTTATTTAATTACAATTTCTTGGTAAATTTTACTTCCATTAAAGAGGTATATTATTCCTTTTACAATTTTAGGCATACATAGTCTTTGTTCGTTTGATCTAATGTCAATTTAATTCTTTTATTGCTGTGTATCTGGTTTGATAGTTTTATTTCTTTGCAAAACTATCTTCTGTTAATGATCCCGGATGATCTAGTTTTATTTTTACTTGGATAGCTTTTGATTCTCTTTTCAAGTTTTTTAATATGGATAATTCTATTACTTTTCTGTCTGATTTTCTTTTTCTGTGTTTGTATTGATGAAATTAACACTAGTTTGAATTTCACTTTTTATGAACGAGCTTGTTTTCCCAGAAATGATTAGTTTTTCATGGATCAAAATTCCTCTTTTTTAGAACTTTCGACAAATTTTGTTGAAAAATATGTAGTCTTTGTTGGGGAAAAAAAATACTACTTTAAGCTCAATGATCCCTGAATTTTAATCCTAGATTCTTCCTTCAAAGTTGTCTCCCATGTTAGTTTAATGACAGTTTGTTCTACATGCTGTTATTTTGTTTAAGTAAAAGTTATTTCAGGAAGTTTTCTTGTAAGAATGAAGGCAACAAGGAGCAGAGCGGCTTTAAGGAAGGACAACAAGGAACCAGTAAAGCCTGTGGACGACAGGTTATTTTCTTTTGCTTTTGAAAACTTCCGTTGATAACTGTAGTGAAATTGTCTTTCACAACTTTGTTCTTCTGAGTCTTTTAACTTTTTCAAGCATTATTCTTATATTGCATTTAATCCGTGCTGGTTATTTCATTTTTGTATGTTTTAACAAGGAATGAATCATGTTGTAAATAATATCTTCTCTTTTAGGATCATTGGAAAGCGAAAGGCAGCAATCCGAGCTGATAAGAGTAACAAAAAACGTGCAAAGAGTGTGACACCGGCCAAGAAAGACCCCAACAAACCGAAGAAACCTCCCACTGCTTTCTTTGTTTTCCTGTAAGTTTCTCTTAGATGGTTGTAAAATAAGTAACGAAGTTTTCAAGTCCAAATGCAAGATATCATTCAACTATAAATTTTGGTTTCAGAGAAGAGTTCCGAATAATTTACAAACAGGAGCATCCGAAAGTGAAGGCTGTTTCAGCTGTAAGTAGCAAATGATGTTGCTGTTAAATTCTTTATATATCTCTTTATCTGGAATGTCATCAAAATGTTGACGTTGCTAACTGGATATTGTGATGAAAGGTGGGCAAAGCTGGGGGAGAGAAGTGGAAGTCAATGTCTCGCGCAGTAAGTTTCTGCTAATCATCTAAAAATACTTCGTATTGGTCAGGATGTGTCTATGGACAATGAATTATATGTCAACTGCTTGTCCGATGGTTGTCTTTAACTCGGAAAATACCATGGATTCTGTTTGTAAAGGTGATGCATAAAACTTCCACTGTGGCTCATCTGGACCTGGTTATGCACCACCAATCACATGCTCGACGACTTTGGAACTATTATGGCATTGTCACGCCAATGCCAGTCTTTTCTAAACTCCAAGGAACCTAGATATACGGTATTTCATAGGGTTTGGATGGTGGATTTTTGAGATTTGCATCTCCTGATTGATGTCGCAAGTTGGTAAATTTATCACATAGATGAATTAGTTCAAATTAAACAAATTATGGGAAATGGAATGTAAAGTTGTAAGCTCCATTCTCTATCTGTTGCTCGATTATTAGCATTTCGAAACTCGATGCCCCTCAAACCCCTTACCTAATCTTCTACGGATTGCAATTCTTAGGAGAAAGCTCCATATGAAGCAAAAGCAGCAAAAAGGAAATCAGATTATGAGAAGGTCATGGCAGCCTACAAGAAGAAACAGGTAAGCAAATGGCCATTCCATTCTTGACAAGGAAACATGCATAATTCGCCCTATTTTAGATTTCTTTCTTGACTTCATTATGTCTAACTCAGGAAAGTACCCATGATGATGAAGAAGCAGAGTCTGAAACATCGAAATCTCAGGTCAATGAAAAAGATGACGAAGAAAGTGAGGTAATCTATTTATGCTACGAATATCTATTTCTTTTAACACTGCAAACAATAATTGACTCAGTTATACGAGGCAGCTGATTTTCGGATTATTTTTTTGTCAAGTTTGGCATAACTATTTCTCTGAGACATCCTGATTTCAATCGGCTTTTCGCAATTGTAGGAGGATGAAGATGATGAAGAGGAAGAAGAGGATGATGACTGAATCTCGCATGGTTCCTGATCTATAGTCCTGGCAAATGAACCATAGTAAAAGTTGTGTCTTAGTTGGCTTTGTGTAATAGTATATTTGCCTTTATGTCATGTGTGCTTGGTTTTCCAAGGAGAAAGAAACCCAGCTCCTGTACTGCCATTTTCGACCTGTAAGGTTACTTCTCCTATATTCAGTCGGCATATATATAATGCTTACCACATTATCTATGTGAATATACATCAGATATTTGTACCTCAGTGTCGCCTGCATATTATTAACTGGTAACACAGACTGATGACGATGAAGTTATCGGTTACTGAATATGAGTAGGGTTCAATTCTTCAGTGGATTTGAATCAGTAACACATGAAGGTGTTTCATTCTTATTTTAATGGGGTTTAGATTCTAAACAGATGCATAGTTAAAATCCAGTCTCAATCACCAACCATAGTTTAGGGCCTTAGGTGTTTATACCTAAGCATTTCTTGGTTCAACCATATGGTTTTAAACCACTTGAGGCATTGTTTTTATTTTATTCTTTTAATCAAACCTAAATCCTTGTTTTCATGAACAGTTCTACTTGGAGCACCAAGCTTCGTGTTGATACACTCTTTAAACACCCCATTTTCATGAAAATTCAATTTACCATGAAGATTTGCTGTAGTAAATATGAAACTCGTTCTTATCATTCATTCAAAACTTCTAGCCCATATGTCAGTAAAATCTAGATACAACTTGGTCACCATTGGTTTTCTAACTCTGATTAGTTCCTTACAATCGGAGCAGGCATAGATCAGAATCTAATCCTAGCACAGTTGGGCCAACCTTTTTCATAAAGAATATCCAGTTTCATCATGGAAAGAACCCAAAATTACAATGACCCAAAATCCAATAGGGCTTCGGCTCAAGTCCAATAATATTCATGCAACAAACTAAATTCCCTCTTCATGACCAAGCCACTTGTGTTGTCTGATAAGTCAACTTGTATTCGACAAGATTTCGAAATAAATTTTCATACTTTGATCTGATTTAATCAGAATTGGTATTTAATTAATTAAAATTTAATTTTATTTAAATTTAATTTTGAAAATTAATATAAAAATAATTTTAATATTATTTTGAATAGTGAAACCAACATTTTGGTTAGCCCAACCTTGGCCTAGAAAAGGAAATTAAAAAAATATATTCTATGGGTGGTCTGACTATGAATACCTCTAAAACAAACTCATGCTAGTAACATTATAACATGTAATTTTGATTCTACAATTTTTTAAATATCCGTGTTTCAAGATATATTAAGCGGATGTAAATAAATAAATTCAATCTTTCAAATATATAAATAAAATTTTAAAAATTAAATATATCCATATTGCTAAGAATTTTTTTTTTGGGTATTCATTAAAAAAAAAAAAGAATTTTTCAATTTCATATATGTATTGGATCTTGAGTCACTGCCTCAAGGCATGATTCAAATTAATGTAAAGTTTGAACTTTACGGAAATAATAAAACAAAAGGGGAACCACTTTCCAAAGCTATAATTGTAGAGCTTAGTATTATATCATCCCAGCTTTTATTCACTACAACGATCCATATGACATTAGAGGGGTTGTGAAGGGGGGGGGAAAAAATCATGAGACGAACCATGATTCCACACGTGTCAATGTCGGAACCTGTCGAAAAAGTAAACCGTTGCAGGCCACATGTTCGAAAAAGACAGGTCCAAGTGGCATGCAAAGTGCCATCATCATCATCACCGTCATCAACTCATCATCAAAGAAACAGCAGCAAAAAGCCATTGCTAAGCATGATTTAACATATATAATTCAACCTTAATCATTTTATTTTCATAATGATGAATTTAATTGAATATTTGCAAAAGAACAATTCAACCTTAATAATTTTGATGAGAACCCCTCCCCCACCCCCACGGTTTTAAGTGTCAAAGTAATCATGAATTTAATTCAATATTTTCAAAGAATAATCCGTTGATGAGAAATAGAGTTTCATTTTTTTTTTCTTTTTTTGTTTATCAAAATTTGATGATGCAAAACAAAACTACATCGTTCCAAAACATAATTTTATGCAAAATTTAAATATACTTATTATAAAAATGAATTTAATTGAATTTTATCACTAGCTATAATCTTGTTTAAGTAGTATACTATTTATAGATTCATATTCATTAAGTGTTTAGGCAGTTGGATTTTACCACTGTCATTCTTTTCACACTCATGATGTATTCACGTATATAGGATGCATCGAATTTTAAATAAATTAAAAATATTAAATTATTTTTTAATCTAATTATGCATCATTAAATATACATAAAAGATAATATTTTTTATTTGATAAAATATAAATATTGAATTAATTTAAAATTTTATATATATAAAAAATATGATTATATTATTCAAGATCAAATTCATTAAAATATCAAGCATGCACAAAATGATGAAAACATTAAAAAACAACCTAATTAATTTTATATTAATATAAATTGATCTTCTTCTTGTTTTCAAAATACTTTTAAGTTAGTTCATGCAATTTCATTCCAATTACCTCACACGTTTTTTCTTCCCCTTTTAGGCCCAATGCCAGCTTAATTTCTAGCTTAGGAACAACAATAGGGGCTATGACTTGGGGATGAGAATCTTGGAAAAGAAAAAAAAAATAAGAATTGGATTCACACACTGTGAACTGTGAAGTGAAGAATAGCACCATATTTTTCTTGCAAAATCAAAGACAAGTAAAAAATAAAAAATAAAAAAAGAAAAGTAGACAGTCAATGAATGATTTCAAATGAACATACTCTTATTGCATATAATTAGGAAGCTTTGTCCCCATATTTTAGAGCAAGAAGCAAAAAAGAAAAAAGAAAAATCATCATAGCTAAATGAAAACATGAAGAGAAATAGTAACCCTGGGATAATAATTTTTGTTCAATACTTACAGATATCATTTAATTTTTTTTAAATTAATATATTAATTATAAAAATTTTAAAATATCATCTTTCTATTTTGGAATCTCTTTTTGTCAAATAGATTAAGGATAACTAAAGTTTGATTATGTAGGGAAATTTTGGCATAAGTGATTAAAACTTAGTCTATTAGTGAATGATTGGTGGATATTATAGGAGAATAAAGGTGAGTTAACTGGACCAAAAACTTATTGATTGGAGACTAAGAAACTAAAAATCCCAAAAAAAAATTAGAAAGGAATTTGGCCGACCAAATCAATCAGAAAAAAAAATGAGCCACCAGCATTTCTATTTTCTAGAGAGAAAAATAGGGGGAAATCTTAGGTAAAAGTTCATGTAGGAATTTTCTAAAACAATATCTCCAATGAAAACAACCCCAAAACTTTTGGTATTAATCTTAGCATCATATCAGCTGAGAAATATCAAAAGTAAACTCCGTTATAATTATAAAGCAGAGGCACTAAATAACTATTATAATTAGGGTTTTCATAATTCAATTTATGATTATTTCATTTAATTAACAACCGAATAAATCAAATGCATCATCCAAATTATAATATGGCAAAAAAAGAAATCATATGGAACTTGTCTTAGTGCAGATTGCAACTATCTTCATTTCCCACTTGCTGGTTCAAAGCACATTTCATTTCAGATTTCTTCACCTTAAACAAAAAAAAAAAAAAAAAGTGTCTTTCTTCGTTATTAAATTATGAGTTCGATAAACGAATGTATATAATAGACATCTAAAAATTATTTCATTATTTATTTTACATTTAATATATTTAAATTCAAAAGAAGAGAAGCAATAAATAATTATTATATTTTTCTGGTAATGTGTTCCATTTTCCATGTAGCCTTATAGGTAATTCATAGAGTTCCCCAATTTCCATGCCTAGCCTTTGCAGGTTGGAAAGAGTTCAATTCTAGCTTAATGTTGGGCATCCAGTTGTGCAGTGTAGGAATATTTGAATGGAAACAAATTGTTGAAAAATCAGTTTTAATCAGATTTACAATTGGAAAATTTATGAGAATAATCTGTTTTCGTTTCCTTTCTTTCTTTTGCCCCATGAAAAATAACAAACAATTGAATCTACTGAGACTTATTCAAACATTTAATTTAATGATTAAAAAATAAAAAAATAAAAGAAAGAGAAATTGAAAAAAAAAAGATACAAATAAATTTTTAGTATTGATGATAATTTATTTTGGCACTGTCCAAAATGCAATGTTTGATAAGATATCAGGGCATTAATTTGAAGATTGAAGTGATTTATTTGTAGGGTTTTTGTAGTGCTTTTCATTTTCCACACACACACACACACACATATATATATATATATATATATATATATATATACACACATATGTATTCATGACGAGATTTTTCAATAAAAAAAATTGATCTCGATTGGAAGTTCATCACAAACCAAAAGAAGAAACTAGTTGTTGTATAGTTGCTTTCAATGCACCTAAAACTGGAGGAACCTAACTAAGCTTTAGCTTTCCTAGGCCCAAGCAACACAACAAAGAATCGACCATTTAGCCAGAGGACAAAACCCCAAATTCGTCCAAAAAGAAAAATCTTGTAAGAAAAATTTACATTTAATTAAATATGATAATTTTAAATATTATATGATATAAAAAATATTAAAATAATAATTTATATAATTTAAATTATTATTTTATTAAAACTCATATAATATATATATAATATTTTAAATAAAATTAAAAAATAAAATGAATTAAAAAAAATCCACAATTTCTAAGGTTTGCATGTGAGGGTTGGGTTTGATCAATTTCTCTTTCTCTTTCTATTCAGAGTCACTGTCAAAAAAGAGAAAAACATTAAATGAGGCACACGTGCAACTCTGACACATCCCATTCGTGTGAAATATCAGACATTGGAAAGTGTACTAATTTAATTTAATTTAATTTACTTTCTTTTATTATTATTATTATTATTATTATTATTATTATTATTATTTTGGTGATTTAGTCAGTGCCACACGTGTGGGATCAGACCTCGTGTTTCGTGGGGCAGACAGACTTGCCCACCCCCCACCCCCGAGTCTACTCCCTTTGACCTCTCTCTCCTATCTTTTGTTTGTTTTTCTCCATTTCGATTCTCTAATGGCATGCACCCTCAATCCCCAAATTCAACAATTATTCCCACCCTTTATGGAAAATATTTAAAACTAACCGTTGTATAATTTTTTTATCAAATTGATAAATATTTATTATTTTATTTATTCAAACTTGAAAAATGCATTGCTTTTTCTTAATTTGATGACAATAATATATTAATATAAAAATAATTAAATCTTTGATATTTTAATTAATCTTAAACAAATATTTGTAAACATCGTTTGTTTATTTATTTTTTATCTTTTGCAGTCAACAAAAAAAAAAATAAATCCAACACAAATATTTAACTCTCTATAAAGATTTTTAATTTTTTTTTTTTTTGCATTTTGGAAGAGGAAAATATTTTTAATTATTCGATGTGATGTATTCAAAAGTTAAAATATTATAATTAAGATTTAATCAAATTAATTTATATAATTATTTTTAAAAAATAATATCTAATAAATTTAAAATTTAATAAAAAATTTTTATTTTATTTTATTTTCGTATAGCAATTTTTTTGCATGAAAAAAATAAAATTAAAACATCGTAGAGTTTTCGTAACAATAAAAAATAATTAGCATGTAACTCCATAGTGTTGGTGTGCCTTCTAACACTTGATTGTAACTCTCATGCCTAAGCAAATATTGGGCTAAAAAACTTGAATTTGGAAGACGAATTGATAATTTTTTACTCCAAAAATGTAAACTCACTTGACAATACATGAAATGTTATCAATCACACAGTCTTTGTACAATGTGAAATGACAAAAATTACAATCTTATTTAAGGATATATATATATATATATATATGTATACTCTTCAACCTCTATAATTTCGTTTATCAGTAATATATTTTCTTTTTTTTATCTATGGTGCATAAATTATAAAGTTTTTTTGACATATATAAAAGCTTATTAAGCTTTGAAATTAGATATGTCTACAAGTTTAAGATAGTTTTATAATCCAAGTAGATTTGGTTAAACTCATATTACTATTTAAATAATAAAAATATTTTTATTTAATTTTAATTATAAAATATATAATATTAATATAAAATAATTTTTAATATTTTTATATTTTTAAATAATAAAATAATTTAATTTGAATAAAAAAATCTTCAATTAAACCTAATTCGATATATGAATCTCTCTGATTTAAATAAAAACATAGAAATATTTTCCATCATTAAGGGTGTAAGCTAAACTTACCTATCAAAGATTAATTGTTATGTCAATAGAAGAGCAAATTGAAAAGTACAAAGGATAAGCTCATGGGAACATGTTATTCTCTACTGATTAATTATTGACACATTTGGACCAATAATTGGATACCTATCAGCTTTACCAATTTGCGGGACAAAGGCAGAAGAATATCCTCAATAATTTTATACCCTTCACTATCCAACTATTTTTCTGGCTAGTTGGTTGCAGAATTTGGCAATGCTTGATTGCTAAATCAATTTTCATTTATAATGTTTAGCTAATTGAAAATGAGGAAACCCAACTACTAAGAAATTGACATTCCTTATTTTCAGCAAAAAAAAAAAATTGTATAATTAGAAAAGAAAAAAAAAACTAAAATAAATGCTATGATCTAGCTGTTAGGCTTAATGACCAAAGTTACTCCTTTGCAATTTTACAAACCCCCACCCCAAAAAAAACAGTGTAGCTATTTGTTTTTAATATATATATATATATATATATATATATATATATATAGAACTAAAAGCACTAACTTAGTTTCTAACATCCCAATAATTAAAATTTTGGCTAATAATAAAAAAATTCTTCCATTTGGTCGCTCTATTTAAGTAAGCGCTTATATATTTATTGTATTTGAATAAGCTATTAACTTTTAATTTGTACTCAAATAAGGCTTTAACTTTTACTCTATACTTAAATAAGCCCTTAAAATAAATTAATCTTTCATTTGTAATAATGACTTATTTAGATACAATAAAAGTATAATGACTTAAGAAAAATATAATAGTTCAAGGGTTTTTTTTAATATTTTAGCCCAAAATTTAAGACTCCAATTCAAAAATCTCAGGTTAAAATTTTAGAATCGGAGAGATGAGATTTATGATATGAAAAAGAATTGCCTCATATTTTATGTCCAAAAATTATATTCACATAAGTATAAAAACAAAGAATTATTATACTTTCCCAAAGCCGTTTATTTTTCTTTTGTACCATAAAACTAGGTTATTTTATTGTATAAGATTATTAGTTATTATGTAATTAACTTTTCCTTTTGATGAGAATCTGTCTAGCTAGTATAATTATTTCCCTTTTATTTTTTAGGAAAGGAACTAACATATAATATACATATATATATATATGTATGTGTGATTTTGATTTGTGAAATCTTGAAATTAAATGGGATGAATTATTTGGTCCCCTTCACAGAAGAAAAAATAGGAGGTAAAGATTTGATGAGATTTCGTGGTCCTTTTTTGTTTTATAATTGGTACAATCACATATTTATGCACCACAAATTATAACCATTGGTTTTGGTGGTCCAATAAGTGACCCTCTCTAATGACTTCCGCTCTAAATTTTAGGCTTTTTTTTTTAAAAAAAAAAAAGAGGGAGAATTAATAATTGAAGAATGATTTTTTGCTGATAAGTGTTCTTAGGTATTAGTTAATGTTAATTAAGATATTATTTATAGTAATATTTTATATTAAATGTAACAGTTAATTATTAATTTGATGAATTTTAATAATTTTAATGAGTATACTTAAGACATTCATCAGTCAAATCTATAAAAAATAAACCCAAATGCCTCATGTGAATATATATATGTATATATACGTACTATAATAATTTTGGGAAAGAGCATTTGAATTTATAGCCTAATTTTAACTATTATATAAAATTTGATCCACTATATACCTCATTTATGGTATATGTAATCTAAAATGATGAAGAGAAAAGAATGATACTTTTCATGTTGTGGAAGAAGTAAATTACATAACTCTTTTTCTTGTTACAATTTATTCTCCAAAGTTTTTACTAGGAAAAAAAAACGAATTTTCATAGGAACCAAATGGAATAATTTTGTGCAATTTACATGTATAAATACAAAAAAAGAAAAAAATCTGTCGGCAAGTATATATAATTCGTATGTCATATATGGTACAAAATTGTTTATGTCCCACAAAAGAAAAATGCAATCCTAATATCTTAAATAAAAATTGATGAATTTTTGTGAAACATACTATTCATGCTAACGTGACAGCGTGACAATATATCGAATGGGATCGATTTCTTTTAGTCCCATACGTTATCTTTTTGAGACTTAAGAGCACAACAAATGTAGGTCCTATTTTAATGTAAACAAAGGTGGGTTACGGGGATCGATCAAGGGGACCATATCGGAGAGGGAGGCGCATGCAGCACGGCTCGTACAGGCCTTGAATTTTGCATGATCGATCGATATCGTCCGATCCAACAACTGTTTTTTTTTTTTTTTTTACTTTTGGAGGGACCGGCAAACAACAAAGCTGGGAAATTATTGCTATGGTTGAGAGGCCAGCTTCTCATCGTTGGCTTCCTATTCTTACAACCAACCTTTTTTCTGATTGAGCGAGGGACGAAAGATTTTCGAATTTTAGCCCTTTGAATGGACAAAACATAAAACAATTATTGGATCAAATATTAGTTACATTTTAACACAATCCGTATTGATATTTATATCAGTCACCTATTCACAAATAGATATGAATTATAATTCTCTAATTATATAAAAATTTAAAAAAATTAAATATACTTATATTAAACACATATTTATATTTGACATCTATATTATATTCGGATAATGCAAGCTTAAACTAATTAATAATGTTATGAACAAGTAGATACAGGAACAGTTGAAAATCAAATGTATGGAACACTTAGGCATTTAAATCGTGAAATGAAAATTAAAGATAATGTTAGATGGTCGAAAAGTGTAACGACGAGGAAATTCAAACTTCATATTTAACATTTTTTTTAACATTGATTTTTCAGCCAGGAGGACTTGCCATGAGCATGCTGAAAGAAAAAAAAAAAGGGGGCTATAATTAATTCAAAGTCTGAAAATGTCCTTTCGTTTGTGGATTTTTCATTATTGTTTTGAAAACAAAAAAAGAATAATTGAAGAGAGAAAAAACAATGATAAGGGATTGAAAATTTATGGGTATAAAATACTGCCCTAGCAAATTGTATGGATAAGGGTGCAGAAGATTCAAAGAGCACTTAAAAGGCATCACTATCTCAATATTCCCAAGCCTATGATTTGCATTGTTAAGCATTATTAATTAGCATCTTAATCGGAGAATATTATACGATTTAGAGGAATTTAATTAATTAATTAACATTGGTACTAGTGTGAAGAAAAACTATAGGATCTGATGGCAGAACAATAACCTTTGATATATTTGGGTTTGGATTCCCATAATCCAGCATGAATTTTGTTAGGATTAATATAGTATCTAGTTATTTGATTTCTATAGACATTGATTAAAGATTATTTAATTTTAGATTTTTTTTTATATTTAATAATTTTTAAAAAATAATTCATTCATTAATTTTTTTAATATCACCTTAATTAATCAATATCATAAACATCGATTAGCATTTTCCATTTTCATAAGGCATTGTTGTCAAAGTTTTATAAGCTAACGAAGTGGGATTCTGTCCAAATCCCAGGAATTCAGGGGTTTTTTTTTTTTTATGTCTCAAAACAACTAACCTATACTTAGGTAGAACTGGTACAAATATACCTCCATTCAGATATAATCCCTTTAGCAAATCCATGATTACAAGGTTCTGAAATCCACTCATAAATTAAATATAACATATTTGTTTCAAGGGGAAAAGAAAAGTTGGATTTAACATCAACAAAGTGAGAATCATGTGCTTGAGAATGTCTCATATGGATTTCTAATTTTTTATGATGATTCAAAGTGACAATGGGATCAAAATTTCCCAATTAATGTTTTTTTAATTAGTAGTAATCCATGTGTATATACATTTTTTTATATATATAATTGAGATGGTTACGGATTAAATATTATTAATTATATTTATTAATTATCATTGATTCAAAAAAGTATTAGAAATGATTTCCTTCTTTCAATCAAAAGAGAAGTTTCATATTAAAGGGCTTTCTTTAATAATAGTAACATATAAAACAAAGAGTTGTGGGTTCTTGCTAGGGATCATTATTTATGGGGTTGTCTAGTGGGTGGAGGGCTTAATGTCCTTCATGGGGACCATGTGGATGAACATGCTATCATCAACCTTCATATTTCAAAAAAAAAAAATTCCCTATAATTGTATGGTACTCTTTATCAACAAACTGGCTAGTTGTTAAGTTTTCTTAATTGTTTATTTATTTTTTATAAAAAAAGTTGTAATCTAAAGATAAAATGTAGCAAATGTTAGAATTTAAATTCTAGATTTATTAAATGCCAATTGATTACATGAAGCAATTGAGTTAAGTTTCAAATTAGCTTAGAAGCTTCATTTGTGGATCATTAAGTATCCTTCACCAAATATAATTTAAGAAAGAAAAGGCTTCAATTGATTTTAAGGAAAACCCTTTCCTTAATTCCTTATATAAATTAGGCAATTAATTAGTAAGAGAATTAGCTTTTAATATTTTTATAAAAACTTTCACAGTCTAAAATTAGAAAATAAATTATATACACCAAGATTTGAATCTAAATTACTTTTTAAAAATAATTGCTTAAATTAACTGGATCGAACTTGAAATTCAACCTTTAACTTTTTGCCACTTGCTTTTTTTTTTTTTTCCCTTTAAGATGTAAGAGGAAGCAAACATTTGGAATTGTTGGGACAATGTGGAGGAATAATTACATTCTTTTTTTCATTAAACCTTAAAATAATACAAAGGTTTCTTTAGTTTATTGTTGTCCTTAGCTAATAAATTTAACTCAATTAATAGTTTCTAGAGTTTTTTTTTTTTAAAGCATTGGAGCATATTTGCTTTAATAGGAGAACTATGATATTTCTCTCAAATGGTAAAATGAATTAAACCATTTCTAAAGTTAAGTCATAATGTTCTATTCTTAAAAGGAATCATAAAATCCTTTAAATTTAAAGGACAATTAGCAACAATTTTATATTTTTAGATTACAAACTTTATATTATATTAGGAGTCAATACTCCATCGATAACAATCAATTGAAGTAACCCTATAGAATACGGTCTAATTGCATGACATTTGTCTTTCAATTAGGTTTCACTTAAGAGGTTACTTGAATCAATTTTATAATTAATTTTTAAACAATATTTTTTTTGTTATTTGTTTATTTTAAAATACTAAAAAATAAAAATATAATTATTTTATTTATTTCTTTGCTTTCTAATTACTATGTTTATATTTTTCACTTTTATTATTTAATCAATTTAGTAAACAATAACTCAAAAATTATTCAAAATAAATCATTCTTGCATAATTAACTTTTATGATTAATAAAATTATTATATTAATATGCAAAATATCACTCAATTACATATTAAATTCTTTCTTTATTATTTGCTTGTTTAAAAAAACAAATTAAGAATAAATATACAATCATTTTATTTGTTTATTTGCTTTTCAATTATTATATATATGTCATTTCTGTAATTATTAAGCAATTTATTAAACAATAATTTAAAAATTAATAAAAATAAATAATTCTTACATATTTAATTTTATAATACTAAGGATACTTACTAATAAATTGTGATATATCTTTTATTCATATTTTTGCAAAATAAGATTTCTAAATGCATTTCTATTATATAATTTGTACACTTAACACAAATTAAATTGTTATTTGAAAATTAAGAATAATTAATACTAAATTATAATATTATATTTTTCTTTTTCTTCCTTTTACAATTATTTAATTAAAATGGATATTTTATTTAATTAAAATAATCTCTAATGTAATGGGGATCTCATCTTAAGACACACACACTTATAAATATATATATATATATATATATATAGTAAAAGATACACTAACATAAAATGAATTTTTTAGAATATGCCTTAATATATAAAGAAAAAAAAAAAGAAATGAGGGTGATAAAGGAGGGATTTCCTTGTTTTTCTAGCAGGTCCTTGGTGGGCCAAGAGAACACATGCTTCATGGGAAAAAGGTTTGGGTGGCAAATATATTTTGCATTTGCATACATACTTTCCATCCCCTCTTTCTCTTAGTGGAATGATTTGCATCCTTTTTCTATGGGCTATGAATTGTATGAGGTACAAACAATTTGACTCTTATTTTCATAATGGTTGAAAATTACCTTGTAATGTCTCGAGGGATTAGCCTTATTTTCTTTCAAATTTATCTACATCATTGGGAAAAAAAAATTCAAGCATATGATAAATGATTATTTACGATAACTATTTTAATGCATGTTCATAAAAAATAATTTAACTAAATTTATATTTATTTTGCAAGATTATTATAAAAAAATATGGAATGTCATTTTACGTAAATATGATAATTTGTATATTCGTGTTTTGTTTGTTTTATTTTTGTATAAAAATTACGTTTAATATATTATATATTTCATATAAATTTTGATAAATTAATAATTTGTATTATATATACAGGTATTCGTATGGTGTTTTATGTTATATTTAAATTTTTTTATATTTTATTTTTATTGTATAATTGCGTTGTGTTCAAAATTACATGATTTAATTTTACATAGAAGGAAAAAAATGTTGCCTTATTCTCACAACAAAAATTCAATTTTATAATTACAATAAGTTGTGAAATAAAATACCAAATATATAGCAATTTATCTAGCGTTCCTAAATTTACCATAAAATTATAGTAGTTAAACTTTTGATTACCAGCTTTTCAATTTTATAATCAACCTAATTCCAACGCAAAAGCCATACTATTAATTAATGGAGTTCAAATCCAATTTGACCTAAAATATAAAAAAAGTTACTTTCTTTTTCACTCTTTAGTTATGTGTCTCCACATAAATTAAAAAATATATAAAATAAATATAAACACAAAAATAAATAAAATATGTACCAAAATTTTATTTTAGTCTATTTTAATAATAAATAAATCAAATGAATTTAAAATTGAATCTTAATATCTACGTCATTTTATTTTATTTTCAAAGTTATAATTTTTTTATTAAAATAAAAAAAAAAGTACTAAAAAAAACCAAACCTCAATCTTTCATTACAAGGTATAAATAAATGAATATAATTAAACATCTTTTACAGCAAATTAATTGAACAAAAAAAAAAGTTATCTAATACTTTTTGCAATTTCCAAATTAATTGAAAAAAAAAAAAGAAAAAGAGACAGCTTTCTTCATATGACCACCACCTTCTCTTCTTCCCTTTTATCCTTATCTTATACCATCTGATCTCGTCACTCAAATTCCTAAAATTCCAACACTCCCAAGAGAAAAAAGAAACAAAACTTTTTTGAAACTTGCTAATGCACCCCCACTTGATCCTAAAATTCTTTTCAATTTTTTTTCTTTTTAATTTATCACAAATGTTAGTGTTTTTAGATTTTTCTTAGATTTAATCTCGTCCATGAATCATCTTCAATGTTTGTTTGTCATAATTATTCATTTGACACATTTAGAATTTTATTTTTGAACTTCATTCGATGAAGTTTCACCAAATGTTTTGATTTTAATCAAAGCTTTAATGTCAGAAAATAAATCCCAATCGTCTGAACCTTTGCTGTCGAAGGAGATTATTTGCGCTCATGTCATCCAATTACATTTTTAGAGGGTGCAATTGATTTTTTATTTTCTTTTTAAAATAAAGATTTTATTATATTTGGATGTGATGAAATCACGCAACTCGAAAAATTTTGTTTCTTTTCTCAAATTTAAATTGATTTAAATTTAAATTAGATTAAAATTTATTTTTATTTAAATAATATTAAAAATTTTAAAAAATATTTTTATAATTAAATATAAATAAAATATTTTTTATTAAATAATTATTTTAATCAGATTAAATTCATTTAATTTTAATTATTAAAATAAAATGAATAATCAACAATCAATTCTTGGGATAAAACTTAACGAATATCCAATTTATGAATAAGACAGGCCACCATCGTCCAACGAGATCTTAAAATGTTATCCACAAAAATCGATTTTTTTTAATCTTATTTTACTAATCGGTCTAATTTTATATTTATATATATCTATATATATTCATATTTTCAAATTCATTTATTAAAAGAAAGGTAAAGTAATTTCTTCTTCCCAGTCAAGTTTAAAGGCGCAAAAAAAAAAAAAAAAAGGAAAGAAAGAAAGGTGTCGGATATCTAAATATCCCCCAAAAAACATTTACTTCTTTCTTTTTCATCCCCTCCATAGATTCTTACAGATGTGAGATACCCCTCGTGTGCCTACTTTTCCTATCTTCCCTTTCAAAAACCACACTTTCTCTCTTTATAAACTTCCCATTTCTCTACTCTCAAAATCTCTTTGTATTTATATCCATTAAAAAAAAACCATCTTTTCTTTTTCTTTTTAACTTCACCAAAAGATACCTTTTTTCATGGCTCTCTTTGTTCACTATCTTTTCATTACCACCATCATATCCGCCGTCTTCTTCCTCCTCGTCCGTGCTTCCCGTCTCCGGCACCTCCGTTTGCCGCCTGGAAACTTGGGTTTGCCTTTTGTTGGGGAGACTTTACAGCTTATAGCCGCTTACAAGACTGAGAACCCTGAGCCCTTTATCGATGAGAGGGTGAGGCGGTACGGTTCAATCTTTACAACCCATGTTTTCGGTGAACCGACTGTGTTTTCAGCTGACCCTGAAACGAACCGGTTCATCTTGCAAAACGAAGGGAAGCTGTTTGAGTGTAGTTATCCCGGCTCGATATCGAATTTGCTTGGGAAGCATTCTTTGCTTTTGATGAAAGGAAGTCTTCATAAAAGAATGCATTCTTTGACTATGAGTTTTGCTAACTCCTCAATCATCAGGGATCATCTTTTGGTTGATATAGACCGATTAGTCCGGCTCAACTTGGACTCCTGGACCGACCATGTCTTTCTCATGGAAGAGGCCAAGAAGGTACAAAAATTAAAAAAAAAAAATTTAAACTACTTATTTACTTCTACGGTACTATTGCTTTTATTTTATTGGGACTGACTGACGACTGAGTTGACTCGGTGGTGGTGGATCATCGTATTTGGTTTTATTGAGAGATTAATGATTACTAACACGTTAAAAATGGCGGAAGTGACTCAGGTTCCATGGGGGGGGGGGAGTTGAAAAAGTTGACGGCTGAAATCATTTTGTTTGAAGCATCATTTCACTGCCATACCCTGTGATTATTATTATATTTTTACTCATATTTCATGATTAATTACCCATTTTCTTTAATTGCTTTGTACATATTAAAATTTTAATTAATTTTTTGGGTTTTATTTTATAGATAACTTTTGAGTTAACAGTGAAGCAGCTAATGAGTTATGATCCTGGTGAATGGAGTGAGAGTTTGAGGAAAGAATACGTGCTTGTTATTGAAGGCTTCTTCACCGTTCCTTTGCCTCTTTTTTCCACCACTTACCGTCGAGCAATCAAAGTATGTAATCCTATTATTATTTCTTTTTCTTTCTCATCGTAGAGTGTCATTTTTTTAACGAGAATTGGTGTTTGTTTTTGAAGGCTCGAACGAAGGTGGCGGAGGCATTGAGCTTGATAGTAAGGGAAAGAAGGAAAGAGCATGAAGGAGGGAAAAGGAAGAATGACATGTTGGCGGCATTATTAGCGGGGGATGACAATTTTTCCGATGAGGAAATAGTGGATTTCTTGGTAGCTTTGCTGGTTGCCGGCTATGAAACAACCTCAACTATCATGACTCTTGCTGTCAAGTTCTTGACCGAGACCCCGCTTGCTTTGGCAGAACTCAAGGTATGCAATGTATATTTTGTTTGTTTGTTTTTTTTTTTTTCTTTTTTTCTTTTTTTAAGGGAAAGAAACAGAAATATTGAATTTTTCAAACTGGGGCCTCAACCAAAAAAAAAAATTATGATAAAAAAGAATAATTAAAAAAAAAACCCTCTCAACCATTTACACATGGATGGGACGATAAATCACATGGACTTTTCTTTACTTGTTTGGAGTATATGCCATTACCAAGCATGTACTTTGAAAAACCTACTTGGCCATGGCACACATATGAGTTTGATACGGGAACTAAAAAGAATTTTCTTTTGAATTTTTTAATTGTTTCCCGTCATGTGATCCATGAATACTTTATTATTTTTTTTCCTTGCACATTCTCATTTATCAGTAGCCTATGCATCACTAGACAACTTAGTCACTTTCACTAATGTTAGCCAACATTGCCATGAACATTCATCATATCACATATATATATATATGTTAAAACAACTTGGCTACTATTATTTTAATAGGTGCATCCATGTTGTTCTTTTTCTTATTAAGGTCCCAATTTTTTAGTTATGAAAATATTCTTTTAATGAAATTTGAAGAGTTTAATCAGTTTTTTTTTTTAATTAAAAAATAATATATTAAATTTAGTAATTTTTAATCGATATTGGGAAGAGAAAGGAAAGGAGAAAAAAGAAAAAGGTCTGCAAAAATCTAAGATAAGGTTGGATTTGGTTTTAATGGTGGAGGTCAAAAAGTAAAGGCAACAAGTATAAAATTAAAAACATGAAAGTCAAAGTAGGAACTGAAATTTGTCGAAACCGGACAAAATGATGCCTCTCCAAACTGCACGCCTTAAGCAGAGCTGTAAAAAAGAAAAATCTATGAAAAATTAAAAAGCTTCCCACCCCCCCCCCCACCCCAAAAAAAAAAAAGAGAAAAATCTGAGTCTTTGTCAGAATCTCTGATCACTCTAACTCTTTGACCATTTTGTCTTTCCTGAAATGACCATAGAGCCCTTTTTGCGGACTTGGAAATTTCAAAGGGCATCTTTGGGTATTTGGGATGTTATTGGGTGCAATAGGGTGTATGAATTGACCTTTGGTCCTTAGGTGGGGCATTGGGAAACGAGAGGTGCTGATTTCAAGGGGGGAAAAGGACCATCAGACGGTGTAAAGTTTGAAAGCTAGTTCAGTCACTGCCCTGGAAGTTTAAAAAAAAAAAAAGAGGATAGAAAAGTGGCAAAACTTTGTGATTCCTAGGATTTGCTTGTGATTAACTCTCTATAGATCCTAGCCGTTTGATTGATTTTCTTTGAATCAGTGATGTGTGGGACCATTTAAGGTGATTTAGGCTCATGAGAACACCGCATGGCCCATGAGAGCTTGTGAGGCCCACATAGGCCCATGGGTTATAGTCAGTCAAGACCCATTTTATTATTATTATTATTATCTTTGGACATCTAATACTAATTTATTAGTATTTTTTTTAAAGGATTTAAGCAGCATGAAGAATGACACTCATTTAACATAATTTTATGTTTTCTGATTGGCATGATTTTCATGCTCATATTGGTTTGGAAAACATTCAACGTTATCTGCATATAATTCTATTCGAACTCTTTTTTTAATCAAGTATTCACGTTTGATAACAATACTCAACGCATATTTGAACATGAGTAAAAGAGTATAATTATCCAGATGCACGAAAAATTAAAAGAAAAATTGAGCATGTGTTGGACATAAACTTTATACCCGATACTCACCCTAGTAACGTAGGTTTCTTGCTTTCAGGCATTCAGTTTCTACTTCATAAAACAAATTAGACTATGATTCATGATATGAGTCGCACATATTGTGAGGAGAAAGATGTATATTTTCACCAAACTTCTCTTGAATGGCTATTAAAGAAGTTATAATCTTTCACACTGCTCTAATTATGTGCTTGGGCAGGAAGAGCATGAGGAGATTAGGGCAAAGAAAAGCGAGTCAGAGGCTTTAGAATGGAGCGATTATAAGTCAATGCCATTCACCCAATGCGTAAGTTCGAACATTGCCATGGGGAACAAGGGCTAAACCTTAAATCTACCTCTGCTTGTTAAAGCTTAATCCCGATTTCGAATGCGTTTCAGGTTGTTAATGAGACACTGCGAGTAGCAAACATAATCAGTGGAGTTTTCAGGCGAGCAATGACGGATATCAACATAAAAGGTCAGAAAATACGCTTCTGCCACGGTCTAATGATTAATCATGTACTATAAAATTTAAGGCTGACTTTGTGCTTACTGGGTAACTCGATTCAACCAGGTTACACAATTCCAAAAGGTTGGAAGGTTTTTGCATCGTTTCGGGCTGTACATCTTGATCATGATCAGTTCAAAGATGCTCGGACTTTCAATCCATGGAGATGGCAGGTAAGATTTTCCTCATTTTCCCCACTCTCCGTCGAGCTTATAAGCCTACATGTGCACGTATGAATACACATTCGAAACAACATAGAACAGTAGTTTTACGGTTTTTCTTAATTTCAATTGCACGAATTACTGATGAGTGACCAACAATTTGAACAGAATAACTCAGGGATAAGCTGCCCTGGAAACATTTACACGCCGTTTGGAGGAGGGCCTCGACTGTGCCCGGGATACGAGCTTGCTAGAGTAGAACTCTCTGTATTCTTACACCACCTTGTAACTCGGTTCAGGTATCATATACAGCCCCACAATCCATTTGTTTTCCTCCATGTCCATCTTTAGATGAAATCTTGCATAGTTAAAGTAACCCTTTTTTTTTATTTCTACAACAGTTGGATACCTGCTGAAGAAGATAAGCTAGTTTTCTTTCCAACAACCCGAACGCAGAAGCGGTATCCCATCAATGTGCAGCGTCGAAACGCATCTTCTTCTTAGCGAATGTAAAGATTAATGTTAGAAGAGGTGTAATCATTTTGGATGGGTCGGATGCAATAATCAAAGTTTAAAACATAGAGTTAGCGAATGTAAATTAACTTAATTCTTATGTGTTGGGAGTTGGGAGTTGGAAGTATTAGTAGGGTGGGGAGGTAGTAGGGCATTATTTTGATCCCACATTCAAGTTGTAACAATGCCCTAATGGTAGTATCTGGTTATATTTTTAAAATGAAAAAGAGAAGTTCCAAGCAGAAAGTTGAAGAAACAAAGAGAGGGTATTCAAATTTCATTGGATTCGGGTTTTCTCTAAGATTTAATATTTCTCTAAAGCATTCAAATTCTTTTCTTTAAAAAAGATCGGCTGGATTATTAAACTCGGAATCCTGTTTGAATATTCAACGTGTTGCTTCTTTTTTTTCTAGAAAAAAAAATTTTCAAGCCATTCAATTTGAACTTTCTGTTTTCCACAGGGATGCCAAAAATACCATGAATTTGAGTGGATAACAAAGACATGGCATTAATTAGTCTGGTAAATAATATACAAAAGTTTGCAACCAATGTCTCACTTTCCACGCCTGAAAACTTCATTCTTAAGAACCCAAGTTTCAAGAAAAGGAGCCCACATTTTTACCTCGAGAATACAGAACCTGAAAATTTGCAGTGCAATAGTGATTTTCCCACCATTGTTTTTCGAAGACAAAGAACCAGAAATTTCCCTAACATACATCCATGTGTCGATAACCAGGTTCTGAAATGCTGCATTGAGAAACAATCGAACTACGGATTACCATACGGAAACCGAGAGAGCTCCTAATAGTGCAGGAAAAAAAGCCTCACACAATCACAATTCTTTCACTAAATCATGAAGAGATTGTTCTGTTTTTGCTGCTTTCCCCGCTCTTTAATGCGGATTCAACAAGTTGAACCTTTTTCGAATTCTCGCTATTAAGCAGTGAGAGTTTTTCGAGTGACGATTTCAGTTGAGAGATTTGAGCTTCCTGCACATGGTTCCTGCCAGGCATTTTCCTTCGCTGGTTTGCTATATTGTCTTTCGAAGATTGTGTATACTTTCTAAGCCTCGCTCTTAAAGGGTCAATGGATGATTGCAAAGCATCTAGTTCAACTCCAAGAAAATGATCTGCACAATGATCGAACAAATTGTTGAAGGATTTGAGGTGGTCATAGGCATGATACATGCAAGGTAAAATTATTATGACGTGTATGAAATTGATTACCAAGTTCGGACTTAAATTCTCGCTCTGCTCTAGATAGCGGTTTCTTGTGTGCCCCAGGCAGGCTTCTTAGATGTTGCAAACGCTGTTCCAAAGAATTGTGTCGCTGGACTGCACGATCAATCCTCTCATCCAACATAGACTGTTTTGCCTCAACTTTCAAAATCTTCTGTTGTGCCTCATCCAAACGAGCATGCTGGTCATCTATGATCCTCTTCAGCTGAGGTCCATGATGTTTCAGCTCAAAGTACACCTAGAGAAGTCAAGGTGAAAAATAAAACAAACATTAAAAAGCAATCACAAAGACAAAAGTTTTTCTAATGCAGATTCTTCAGCTTTTGGAACCATCATCTTTTAACAGGCAAAACCAGTCTTACAATCAAGAAAGAAAAATGTTTTATCAACAATGAAACCCTGCGAACATCAGTCCCAAGAAGCTAAAAGCAGAACGAAAAATAAAGTTTCAAGCAGGCTTCCCATAGTTCATCTATGCCTTACGGCACCATACTATTTCTTAAGGAATTCTGAAAAGTTCTAAATTCGTACTAAAACTAATATTAACATGCGTGAGCTACTAGTAATAACAATTTTGTCCGCCAGCTATGACTATGCTGAACATTAAAATCAATTTCAGTCATCTTCAAACCTTATAATTAGACATAAAGCAGAAAAACTTTCAATTCCCAGTATGGTTAAAGGTTTTTAAAGTTTCAGTTCTCATTATGGGCAAAAAGAAAAGTCTTTAACATATGACTGATAACTTTTTCAACATTTAACCTATGGGGAGAGAGAATTTATGTAGAAAAATACTGTGGGAGATAAAAGAAATGTTTGTAAATTAATGTCAATTATATGATACATTCTCACCTTATGCGCATACTCAACATAATTTTCATGGAAAAGCTTGAAGTACTGATGAAGAGCAGATCGACCTTCGATAGAATCTGCAGAAACAGAACGCAGATTAGGTGCGGCCTGAGGAGCCAGGACTGACTTAGGACCACTGAGGAGTTCTTTGCTTATGATATCTGGAGTATCTTTCTCTTTCTGTTCTTCCAAGCTAATGGGCTTCTCTTTGTCAACTTGAATGGGAAGCAACAAATTCCAAGTTTTCATCTCTAGCACAACACATTCTTGAGTGGAAGTGACTACCACAACCCATGAATATCCAAATGAATCCGACAGTGACACAAAGCCAAGAAGAGGAGAAGGTGAAGATGTTTCTCCCTGGCATGTACTTAGTACAGGATGCACAGAGGGAGTTTTGATACTCTCATCCTTCCCATTGATCTGAGATGTAAAAGGGAGAAAATGCAACACTATCGAATCCACCCCTCCCTCATGAAGAGAATATATTCTTTCAGGCATAAGGGGATCAACAAACATTGTGATAAGAGAACCGCCTTCTATCTTCCTTGGCAAAGCCAAATCCACGATTGCCAGTCTCAACAACGGAGGTGGATGCCCCAACCAAACAGTGCTATCGAGTGGTTGATCAAGCTTTACAACAGAAAGCTCAGCAGGGATTGATTCACAGATCATAGCAATCCCAATAACATGACCATGGGAATCAACACGAAGACGAGGTGCATTACCAGTAATCCAGACTGGCTGGATTTCATCAGCTAAGGCATCTATTTGCAATTGCCCACCACTCCAGGCAGTCACCAGAATTGAGTCTTTGCTGACTAAGCTATAGAGAAAACAGACCGCCCGGCCTTCAAATTCTGCACCTCTAACTGCTAGAGCCTCATCCTCTCCACCACGACATACTTTACGTAACGGCCCCTGGAAAAGGTTAGCAAATTAAAAAGTTAACTGTTATTGCAAAAACATCATTATAAACCCTTAAAATATTCTCAGTAAAATTTGTCAAGCTTTGATACCACAGATAGACTCTAAATTGTTCATTCATAGAAAGAGTATAATTGCATATCCAAACAGAATAAGAATCTCCAATCAAAACCAAATGCATTCCTCAGATGGGCTATAATACCATTTCACATACCTGCAGAGCAAGTGATACATCAAATAAAGCATGTGATTGAGCTTTTAAGGTAGATGGATTTTCCCCATCTGCTTCTTGTTGAGCTAGCTCAGGAAAAGTTGCTTCCAACCAAGAGATTGCCATATTAGAATTACTAACAGCTGCTGAATTAGCTGACTTCAGTCCAAATGTATGAGCATCGCCATACATCTCCAATATTGACTCCCATTTATAAACACTGTTTGGAAATAGATCATCCAGCATATCAAAAATAAATATAACAGGAAACTGGTAGCAAATTAATATGAAACTCTCTCTTGGCAACGGCACCATTACATAATCGCAAGACTCAAGAGAAGACATGAGACAAATTTCTGGGCCTCAGACAGTATAGGGTAGAAATAAGCAACAATCTTTACAACTTAACAACATGAGCATTTGGAAATGACTAAACCATATAGCTCCATGACTTGTGGAACGTGGCAAACATGGCAATCACAAAATCTAACCTCATAACCTTAATTTTCAAGTGTTTTGATCTTATTTAAAGCCAAGTATAATACAGCAGAAGTGCTAACAGTAACATCAGTACCAACATAGTTCAAATGAATTTTTACGCACAACATTTGCTACAAATGTTGTTTACATTAAAGAATTGAAAAAAAAAATGTAAAAAGAGAAAAGAATAAACCACAGAAAACTTAAAATCCTGAATACCTTCCAAACGGAACAACAGGACATAGGATGTAAACTGAGCCGTCGCTGAATAATACAAAGACCTAAAATGACATAAAAGGTATATTCAATAATTCCCACAATATGTCAACGCTAATTAATTCCAAAATGTAACAAGCTTAGCAATAGGAAAAAGCTACCATAATAATACGTGAGAAAGAAGTCAATGATAACTTATTAAAAATCTAAAGAGAAAGGATCGTAACAATTTCATTAAGTAGAGAGAAGCAAGTCCAGTGAGGCAACAGATCAGATAGCCACATATAAAACATGAAATAAGATTTATAGGTTTAACAAAGCACCAGCAAAGCAAAATTATACACAAAATCATCGATAGAGGAAAGAAATATCAGTTGCAACCCATCAATCTTAAGAAAGTTTAGCAACTGAACTTGCACAGAGAAACAAAAAAGTTATTGATTGAAATAGCACAAATCAAGTACTAAGATTTCCCTAAATTGCATTAAGTCACTGCCAGTTATACTCTTACCATTACATTACTCAAAACAGAAAGCTGTCCTTCACATACTAGAAATAGACTGAACTTACACTAAACCTGTCCCATAGGTGGTCTTCCCCAAAAGAAAAATCAACAGGACAGATTGATGCAGCATTCCTCGATCTACCAGGTTCAACAGGCTGCAGATAATACTCTTGTTCTGGTTGCACCACACCGGAGGATAAATCAAAGAGTCTGCAGAAAGTGATGAGAAGTACCATTTATACATTTTTCTTCAACAGGACTACGTGCATCAAAATTGAGTTGCAAGACTTAGAAGAGTATAACCAATGAAAGAACAAACAAACTCACAAGCTATATGTGCAAACTCATACACTCCCCACAAGAGCAAGACAAGTTCAATTGAAATCTTGTGGAGCTTGAAAGAAATTAATCATACATAAATTTACAATGACGACAGCATCCGGGATTACAAAAACCTCAATTTTTAAAAATAAACTATCCTCTATTTCTTTACAAGTTTTATTGTGATTCTTCACCGCTACTCCTCCTAAACCAAGGTATAACCTCAGATCAAGTAATTATGACCAGTCCCCAGAACTAGATCAATTAAAGCAACTGAACATCACATATTCCATACCTGAAAACTGAATCAGAAGAGAGAATTCCAACATGAGTGTCACTATATGGATGCCATGACACTTGAAGGATGCGTATTACACTGCTGTCATTAGAATAAATTTTTGAACCAATTGAAACAGTCCTGCAGAAAAAACTGTCAACTTTTAGGCAGAAACGTCCAATAAAACAGAGAAAGATAGCCACTACAAGCAGAGTATAAACCTTTGTATGGTTTTACAAAAAATGGGGAAGCAAAAAATCTAGGCTTCTTATGTTATTAATGGCATCCTAAACCACAGATGAACTCATATCAGAATTTGGATTATTGCAATAATTGGTCTTCCAACACATCAGCTTAGAAAACATCTAGATACACTCAACTCATTCCTCACTTAACAGTACTACAAGAGAAACAAAATCCAGCATGCGTAATATGTAAAACATGTTACTCCACAGAATTACCTGCAAATGATGGTGTTGTCTTTTGTAGAAGAACGTCCATAAAGATACATGACACAAAGATCATCTGAACCAGCTAGGAGTATAGCTGATCCATTCCTGTTGATAGAGATTTTATTAACCACAAAATTCAGCTCCATGTCCGCTCGCAACACCTATATATTATCCAATTACATCATTTGCATTGAAACACCAAAAACATGTATAGTTCAACTATAATTAACGTAACTGCTCAAGCATACAGGCATAATTTGATAACCATACACATCGCATAAAAGGAACCATTGCCCATGCTAAGCTTTTAAAAGCGTGTAAAGGTTCTTAAACTCCTCATGCTGAGCTCAAACTTACCAGACTTTTGGAAGCAAAAGGCCAATTTCTTTTTATACGAAGTAGATAACAGCCAGAGTTAACCATTTCAAATTTTATAAAACAAAAAAGTTCAATGTAGTAAAAGCCTCTTCAAATTCATTCTCCTCCTATTCAATTATACAAATTCAAAGATTGGAACAACATTTCAGTGGTCCAATTGACAAGTTATTTAAAAAAAAAACCCTAATTTTCTTATCTAATGTAAGATTTGAAATTTACTTTAGAGTGAAGGGCGGCGACGACGGAGGTAGGCTCGGGCTCGCCCAAGCGAATGGAGATTCGATGGAGGCATTGGTTATTGGAGTCCCAATAATAGAGTCTTGAAGCTCCGTCCCAAGTTAGAAGGTTTTTAACAGCCGTAGCTGACGCAGACGGAGTTGCGGTTC
>JBBYHK010000002.1:314398-411898 GCA_038382065.1 Adansonia grandidieri | reverse complement strand
AATTTGTCCTTGAGGATCTATATTTTTATTTTTTTATATATATAAAAATAATGATTTGAAAATTTGGGAGCTTCTATATGATTTTAAATTATAAGTTATAGTAATTATACGGAAATATTGTTGTTAGATCCTTGGCAGTCAAGAATATTTGCAAATTCTTTGAAAAGATAAATCATTTTGTATTTGTAAATATTCATAGATTTTTAATCATTGGCAATGAATTTTCTTAAATTGTATTTGTCAATTTTTTTTTTTTAAAAAAAACTTAACAGCAATTTAAAATACCCAAAATGAAATTAACTACTTTTTAGTCTTTCAAATATGCAAGTTCATTGTTTATATTTTACGAGATTATGTTTGCTCTGGGAGATGGACAACGATTAATTTATCATATAGTTATTTAATTAATTTTATATATATATATATGTACATATCAATATTTGTCCTTCTAGAAGTAATAGAGGATTACTACCGATTAAGTCTATGTTGGACAAGAAAGCAATGTGAATAAATATTTAATTTTGGCCAATGTGATATGTCAACCATTGATGTAAATATTTCGTATATATAACCTTATTCGGGTAGGACTTTGCCTATAATTTTTGACATGGAAAAGTTTGAATTTTTTTTTAATATGGATTAGCACATTTTTTATGACTCAATAAAACTTTAATATTTGTTTGAAATTGAATTATTTATAATTATTTTACTAATCTTCAAAGAAAACTTGTGCAAAATCATTTCTAATTCTTTTTTTTTTTTTTTACTTTTTAATTTGCTAATTTCACAGTTTTATTTATTCATGTTTTAGATTCTTTCTTTTCCATTTATTCATTCCTTTTTGTTAAACCTTCAACAAAAAAATTTGATATTTTTTTACAAGCCATCCGACATTGTATATATTACAACTCAAGCACAAGAATTTTATTTTTATTCTCATCTCGCCTTCATCATTTGAGTTTAAGTCTTAAGTTTCATGTATTTATAAAATTCCATTATTTTCATTTCTAAACTAATAGCTTTTAGCAACAATAACTAAATGTAGATATGAAAGTTCATAGACTCTTCTTCTTCTTCTTCTTCTTCTTCTTCTTCTTCTTCTTCTTCTTCTTCTTCTTCTTTTGATGTTTGAAACTTGGAAAGGAATAAGATAATTGGAAAAGGGAATGCAAAAACGTTTACCGTTGTTCCATTTGGTGGTTATATTGGCCATTGATGGACATAATGCTCTTTGCACTATATGGTTTAAAGATTCAACACCTTTTTAATATATCTAAACAAAGACAAAAGACCCAAAAATTCCAAAACTTTTGTGAGTAGTGTGGAGACACCTTTTCTTCACATTGGACACGTCACTATTGGGATATAATATATTGTCCTGTAAATTGGGTATTCTAAATTACTATATTTCCATTTTAAGATCATCAAATTTTATTAGATATATACTCTTCCAAATCTCCATTGTTTTAAATTCCAAATTTACTCCATTTTCTTTCGTTATAGAAAGTAAAATAATATAAATAATTACCTCAATGATCAAGAGGAGTCTTTGAAACTTTTAAATTACAAATTCAAGTCTCATTGGGTATAGGTTTCGTCTAATTAAATAGTTACTAATTGTTGATTTGACTTAATTTGTATTAAAAATTATTTAATAATTTTTATTAATATTTGTAATTTCATAAAAAACACTAAATAATACATCGTTTGACATAATTAAGTAGTAGAAAGATCAAACATTGAAAACACCTTTATCATGTGAAATTTCATGTATAAATAGAAACATGCCATTTTTTTAATGTAAATTACATGTTTAATTTGACCAAAGAAATGTATGATTAAGTTATAAATTCCCATTTTTCTTATTAATTGGAGTAGCCAAAGCAGCCTTTTTTTTCCCCTTTTGTTTAATACTTTGGTCAAAATCCAAATAGATAGGTTCATATATTCGGTTTTATTCTAGAAAGATATCTGTGTCCACATTGGACAAGTCGTCAAGTCAATTGCCTATTAAAGCCGCCCTTGGCCAGGCGGCTAACAGTCAAATTTTACCCAAAACTTGGTAGTTTGACGATCATCGGCAGCCAAATGCATTCACCAGGAGGCCTAAACGAGGATCACCTGGATCTGTCTGAAGGCCTAGAGGAAATTAATAGAAATACAAATAAATAAATAAAAGAAAGGAGAATTCTCTTTTATTATTTCTTTAATGATTGCATTTTACATGATAATTAATATCAATTAACATTGAGATTAAGATCAAATTTATCATTATACCAAGTACATCGACTGTGTTTTATCATCGTGCTTCAATTTCTGAAATTTATTACTATTTTTTAAATTTTTTAATAAATTTTGTTGTTTTTTTAAATCAAATATGTTTCATGAATTATTTCGAATCTATTATTTTTGTCTAAAAATTGACGAATTGGAAGTGTAATGATAAAATCCAATAAAATTAAATATAGTGATAAAATTTAATATTAAATTTTAATATAGTAACAAATTTGATATAAATTTGATTGAAACTGTACTTAGTTAATTAATCATGTATCTTTTTTCATGAGAGGATTCAAGTCTGTTAGATTTTGCTTTATGAGAAGAATGTCCCTTATGTTGCAAATGGAAAGAGAAATGACAATGCTGTTGTTTTGGTTAAAGAATTATTTATTACTTATTGTACTATGAATATTGGTTGAGTTGGATTTATTCATAGTATTTTATTTTTTTTACAAAGAAAATCATAGTTTCAAAATAAAAAAAAATTACAAATATTAAAGTTCGAACACTAAATTTATTAGATATTATTTATTAAAGATAATTATATATATATACTAATTGAACTAAGTTTTGAATTTAAATTTATTTATAGTATTTTGGTATAATGTTTTTCCCCCTTTAGAGACTATCTTTACCAGCCACAATTGCCTTGCATTCCATATTATATGTTTGGCTCACTTACCCTAATTTTCTAATAATTTTATGCTTATCGTAAGAAATGACGTGGCAATTTTGAAATGAAATTGAAATAACATAATTTAATTAATTACAAATCCTAATTTTTCCATTTTTTTCAAATCTTTTTTAGGTCAATGCTAAAGTGATAAGGTAAAGCATTCTTCAAAATTGTTCTAGAAAATTCAATATTAAAAAATTTGTGACCCATTTTTTTCCCCTTATGAATGAGGTAGAGGGCCAGGGCATTTACATGGAAGTTGCACATATCTTTTACACAGAGAGAATATAAATATATATATATATATATATATTTAGAATATGATGGGTTTTGTTTGATATATTATATGCTTTCTAGAAAGCAAGCGGCCATTTCCATGACATTAGCGCACACACACACACACACATATATATATATATATATATATATTTTACTTTTTGTTCTTTGTATTTGCAAAATTTAAGTTATCTAATATGTGAGCTTCCCATCACCAATCCTAACCCTTTTAGTTTATATATATATATATATATATATTAATTTCACATTAATCCTTTGCTTTTAAAATAATATTCAAGATATCGACGTGCTCATAAACCTAAAAAGCTAAGTTATTTCTAATAACATAATTTATATTTGAAATATCTATTTTGATTTGATAATGAAATATTAAAACTATGACCTTTTGAAATTATAAAATTTTTAAATTGAATTCATTATTTAACGTCGACTTGAACATAAAATCTTTTATCTCACTCTAACTTTTCCTGTCCTAATCCTTTTATATAAACACAGTTATATATCGATCTTATTTAACTATGTTAGTGATTCGATGATTTGACCAACTAACCTATATAATTTCCCAAGAAAAAAAAACTCTGAAAATAATATTTATATATTTGTATCATATTTATATATTTTATCATATTATTATTATATTTAAAAATTTTATATTTATATAAATTTTGATATGTTAATAATACATATTATATAAATTTTAAGATATTTATATATTCGTCTTATATTTTAATTTTTTATATTATGTTCGTATAATCATATTCAAAGTTACAAATCCAAAAAGCAAAACAAAACGAAAACCCTTCTTTGCCCTCTAAAATGAAAAAATGTGGAATCTTGGTCTCTTGTTCTGTAAGGCCTAGATTTTCATATATATATATATATATATATATATATATATAAATCAATGTTCTAACTATCCTGCCCGTGGAAAGATTAGGCCAATGGAGTATGATGTAGTCGTACTCACAAACCTTAGATATTTACATATATTTTTTCTATATCGATTTAACTCGAACAAAAATGTATGAACTCGATTTTCTTGGTTAAAACTCTTATGTGTACTTTTTCCATTTGTCACGTAAATGTTGCAGGCAATTTTATAATTAATTTTAGATTTAAAAGAGAAGTTGGGTAAATTGACCACTAAATTAAAAGGAAAAAAATTCCCTAATTTGGATTTTCAACTCTTGAAATTATATTTTGGGTAACGGTTACAAAACAAATTTGATTGGAAAAAGCATGGAATTGAACATGTTCAAATTCGTTTTCACCCAACATTTGAACATGGTTGGGTCGTAAAATGAACTTCAGAATCTCCCTCTTTCTCATTCTAGACCCAACATTGCTGAGAAGTGGTCCTCTAATCTCCTATCTTTGGGCTGATTTTGATTTATGAACAAACATTTTCAACTTCATCTAAACTGAGCCTAAGGTGTTATGTTATTTGTTATTTGGGTTATTGAAGATTTTAAATAAAAATAATTAAATTCAATAATTTCTAATACTATATGGAAAAACACGTTATAAATATATCACAATTAATAAGGTTGATACGAAACATTCAAACATAATTAATATAATATATTTAATATATAAATTATATCGTATTTATATTTAAAATTTTGATAGATGTCCTCCATGCTATATAAAATGCAAACAAAAAGAAAAACTCGAAGGAGTTTCCGGTTATAATCCAGCAAGGGACTGAAATTCAAGCAAGCATGAAACAAGATCTGAACCAACCCAATAAATAAAAAGCAAAATGTTCAATGTATTTACTACTTCACTAAGTATTGACTTTCAACTAGAACCGAAGAAAAACAATAGCACATCAAGTGGGTATAAAAGAGACAACAAAGAAAGAAGGGAAAGAACCGAACCAAGGGGGGAAGAAGATGATTGGGTGAATATTTAGTCTTCACCAAGAGGGAAGAAGATGAATGCAAAAGAACTAAATCGGTGTAAATAGCATCAGAATGGAGAAGAAGCTACTGAAGAAAGAATGGGAAAAGTTAAAAAGTGAATTCAAACTCTCAGACGCCCTGAGAAAAAAAACTGGGCTTTTAAATTTAAAATTTTCTTTTCGGTTCCTTTTTAGAGAAATGGCTTAGTGTCTGGGCTGAGATCTGTTATAACATTGGGCTGAAAAGCCCAAAACATTGAAAAAAAAAATTATGAATTTGGGTTTTATTGATTTTTTTTTTAGTTAATCAGTTTTCAGTTATTTTTGGACTCTTTAGTGTTCACTTAAAATTCAATTAAATAATTATAATTGAACCATTAAATTTATCAATGTTTGATTCGATCAGTCGAACCAATTGATTGAAACTTAATTATTTTATTATAAAATAATTATCTTTATTATAACATAAAATAAAGATTATTCAAATGTTCAAAAGCAAATTATATTTTGGTCAAGTTGTTATTTAATTTGGATATCCAACACATTTAAATTTTTAAATTCTCAAGTTCCAAATTAAAAAAAAAAAAACTATTACATTCACTCATTTTCGTTTCCATTATCCTCAAAATTTTTCAATTTTTGTTTTATAAAAATCTTATCTTTAAACATAAGAACCATACTTTAAAATCTGGAAATTGAAAATTGCTAATTTTTTTTCCTTTTTTGTCATTTTATTTAGAAAAAAAATACTAAAAGTATAATTAAAAATAAAATTAATAATAATAATAATAATAATAAAAGGAAAAGAACAATTCATGACCTGTCCCGTAGAATCCGAAAAAGGAAGGAATTAGAAAGTGCACCTTTTTCATTGAAAGATATTTTCATAGATATTTTTCTGCCATCTTTTCTTTTCTTGTCATTTTTGCCCTTTTTTTTTATCAAGCTAAAGTACAGCGTAAGATATTTCTTAAGTGTCTTTCTTACCACTCTCAGTCACCGCGCGTGGGTTCACCTATCACCTGCTTTTGGGCCAAATTTTAAATCATCTTTTTTTTTTCTTCTCCTTCTTTAAAAATTACTTAAACTATTCTTTATATTAATATTTTATATTAAATATAGTAATTAATTTAATAAATTTTAATAAAAAATTTATAATTTATTTAATATACTATCATCTTAAAAATGGTTTTAAGAGGATACAATTTATTAAAACCTTTTGATAATATAATCGAAGTATTTAAATTTATTTATTTTTTTTGCAATTTAAGAGTGTATTTTTATAAGAATTTGATATATTTAATTTTTTTTACATGCTTTAACAAGTAACCAATTTTAATTAATAAAGAACTAAAATTTTTTTATTGACATTTTTAATATGATTTAAGTCCACTTATTTTTCATCAAAAAGTTAAAATGGTAAGTAATACAATCAATGCTTTATTTTTTTTAAGTATCATCTCAAGATACTTTGCGAGGATAATATCAAAAAGCAAGTGACCTAAAATAAAAAAAAATTAATTGTATTTGTAATGAAATTAATATATATTTTAAATCATACAAAAATTAATCTTTTTAATTTAGATGATTTTAATTTATCAAATAGAATTTTTTAATTAATAAAAAAGTCCTAATTAATGATAATTATTATATTATATGTTTTTTTAATTTTAAAATTTTAAAATTTCATGTATTAATTTAGAAATAAATTTGTTTATGTTTGCAGGAAAAGGTGTTGTGTTTGTTGGTTAACTATTTAAAGGGAGATATTAACGCACGTGATAGTTATTGCAATTAACCTTGTTATCCGTAAAGGTAAATGTTTGTGACACTCACTTTGGTCGCGCGTGAAATGGAGTTTTCTTCATAGTTCCACCCGTTTCAATGGTGACCCGCCCCAATCCTTCAAGGATTTATACACCAAACCTCTCCTCCCCTCCTTCCTCACTGCAAGGACTCAACCCTAAAACATAAAAAACAAGAAAAAAAAATGGTAGTATCACCATAGCCTTTGTTACATGCAAATGTCCAAACTCAATTCCTACGAGTAAAAATCCCCACCAAAAAAAGGGAAGAAAATATTGAAAACCATGGCCAACAACCCGACAAGCAACGCTACCAGGAAGCTGAAACACCATCGGAACCAAGATTCCGAGGACGTAGATGGGAACCCCGAAGTTTGGGCAACGCTGGGCAAGAGTTTCAAGCAAGTCCAGTCAGTTTTGGACAGGAACCGTGTCTTGATTCAACAAGTCAACGAGAATCACCAGTCCAGGATCCCTGACAACATGGTGAAAAACGTTGCACTCATTCAAGAACTTAACGGGAACATCTCCAAGGTTGTCTCGCTTTACTCTGATTTGTCTTCCAATTTCTCCACCACGTTTCATCAACAGCACAACAATGAACACCCCAAGAACGGTGATATCCGGCGGGAGGGCTGAATTCTTTATTGAGAAAAAAAAACATAATCATTCATATAATTGTCGCCGTGGTTCTTTCAGTTATGTTTACTATAATAAATAAAGTGAACCGTTTTTAGGTATTTAACTGTGACTTCTTGGTGTTGGTCTATCTGAAATAATTGCCTTCTGTCTCGCGTTCTGTGTTCTAAAGGAGATGATATGTTTGGAACTCTTATATGTTGTCTTGCTTTTGAAACTTGTTTGTGATAATGTTGGGATTTATGTTTTTGTTTTATTTTGTTTATAATTGAGTTGCGTTCGATTGGGAGTATAATTTAAGCTCTTTGTTGTATGGTTAATAACAAACTTGATGATAATTCTATGGTAGCATTTTGAACCCCTTGGACTTGGACATTGTTTGTTTAAGTTAGTACTCTTGTAAAACTCGCCTGGTTTGGTTGGAGATGAAGGTCATTCAGTCCTTTGAAGAAGTTTTAAGATATGTCTCAAGCAAACTAACTAGGAATTGGACAAGATTATTTCTTGGTTATGACAGTAAAAAGTAACTGATTTTATTTTCTACTGAATTTAAGATTTGGAGAAGGAGAATTCGAACTCTGCTTACTTGGAAAAGGAAACATGCACCAACCAAGTCAAATGCGGTTTATGCTCTATATTGTCAATTAGAAAAAGAATCTTAAAGTTTACATTTAATAGAAACATAAGGTGTGTAATTATTATAGAGGCATCTCGCCGCTGTCTACAATGACGACTTTACCTTTTGGTACCCCACTCGATTTTCCTTGGGCTTCAATCTTGAAGACAACATCCATTCCAGAAATCACTTTCCCAAATACAACATGATGCCCATCCAACCTTTCAAGGAAAAATCAAATGGCATGCGTGTGAGTTCGAGAAAATCTCAAACGACTTTAGGAATGCGGTTTTTAAGTTTAACAAAGGGAGACGCTTAATGTGAACCGGCCATCATGCAAACTTATGATTTCCCCAGCCACAATATGGGGTGGAACTGTGAGAAAAACTCATGCATAAATAGCAACATGATTGACTCGAACAACATTCTAACTACTTTTTTTTTAATATTTAACCAGTCACAAGATAAGAAAACTGATGTTGCTCATTTCGGAAAAGCTATGTTACCTGATCTCGGTCTGTATCTAATACGAGCATGTTCAATTTTTTTTAAAATTTTTTTTATATATTTGGAAGATCGTACTCTCGTACTCATATCTAAGTATATATTGGATACAGGTGATAGATATGGGTAATTCTAGAAAACTGAAGAGTCCGGATAACATAGACAAAATGTTTAGAGACAAATCAAAAAATGAAACTAAATATACCAGCTGGTTGTTACGGTAGTGATGAAGAATTGTGATCCATTGGTGTCTGGCCCGGCATTGGCCATCGAAAGCAGCCCTGTTCATAATGAAGAAATATTGAAAAAGTAAATAACACACTTCTTACAGGCCTTGCCAATTTGCAGCTCGAGTTTACCGTAATCCAATTACTAGAAAACCTCTACTAGAAAGAATGTATTGAAGGAAATTTATAAGGTATACAAAGATCACAACTAACCAGGACCATCATGCTTAAGTTTGAAATTCTCATCAGCAAACTTTTCACCATAGATTGACTCTCCACCTCGTCCGTCACCACGAGTAAAGTCGCCACCCTGGATCATAAAGCTGGGAATAATTCTATGAAATGTGCTCCCTTTGTAATGGAGAGGCTTCCCGCTGTTGCCAGTTCCTTTCTCCCCTGTGATACAAGCAATGAAAATAAGTAGGCAGCTATAATTAGTTAATGAGTTTCCCTAATTAACTAATCAAAGCTGAAAAGAAAAAGTCAGGCACAATACTTAGTCTACTCTTTAATTTATTAAAACAGTCACCCTTCTTTCACAAACTAAACATTCAAATCCCACATATTATATTACATATATTTTGATATTATCATCCAATACATCTAGATTCCAAATAGCATTTGCAGTTATAAGAAGACTTTTACTCTGTTTCTGTTTGCTTTTTCTTTTTTTTTTTTGGTATAGTTTTTAAGGCATGTTAACGAATGCCATAGGAGTATCAAATAAAGTTTTTTGTTTTGTTATCATTAATATATCAAATGAAGGTAGTCCTAATAAACAAATACTGTACATTTTAATTCACCAGCTAAACACCCGAAGGTGAAAATAGACAGATAAGAGACTTAGCACATTCAGGTACAGAAGACAATGAAGCAAAACTAAGATCAAGAAAAAGGTGGCCCAGGCATTACCAAAAACTACCAGGATCACATGGGCCTTTTTGCAATAAGTTTACATGCTAAATTATGCAGGATAAGTTGATTTTATTAATGAAAATCCAAAACTAGCAAAAATATTGTCTCTTTATTACAGCATACTTTACTAAATAACTGCTATCTTATCAAGACATTGATTTGCCTTCCTTGTGCTGGTGAGAATTAAATCACATTACATTACTTATAGACACTAACTTTTATGAAATTGTAGTAGTAGAACAGAGAAAGCCCCAAAGTTATTATAAAAGAAGGGACCAAAAGTTACTTGGCTACCTGTGCAAAGGGCGCGGAAGTTCTCTGCCGAAAAAAAAAGAAAAAAAAAAAAAAGAAAGAAAATTATGGTTAGTAACTACTAACTAGTAGGTTCACTATTTTTTCATGGAAAAGAAAATCAAAGGACTGCAAAATGTTTGAACCATGTACCTACAGTTTTAGGAACAGTTTTGCCAAATAGGCCCATGATAATTCGACCTGAAAGCAAAAAACCATGGATATAGATACTTCTATGAGTGTTTCTAGAAGACTTTCCAAGCAATAATAGCGAAAAAGAGAAATGTGATTCTTTTCTTTACTAGTTGAAAACACATTTAGAGTGAAAAGAAGCAAGAAAGACCGAGACTGAGGGAAACTGAAAATTCTGACATCTAATCCTCCTATCATATTCTAAGTTCCTATCTGATGATTGCATGTTTTATTTGCAAGCCTCTAAATTAGTAATTCAACAAAAAAGAGTCTACTGCAGAATGGTTAATGCAAGATGGTAGGAAAAATCAATTTTAAAGGAATAAAAATACAAACTTTGCAATATGAGGACAGAAAATTTCAGCTATCAATTACTTTAAAAGAAAAAAAAAAGTACACTAACACATGAAATCCCTTTTTTACAGAAAACCAAATCAAAAGCATACCAGCAGATTTTCCATCAATCTGGACATCAAAGTAAACTTTATGTGTAACTTCTTCCGAATCATCCTCAACTACCTAAAAATACATCAAAAAGTGTAAAAAAAAAAAAAAAAACCAAAATTCAATTCAATTAAATATACCCTATAAATTCAAAAAAGGAAGAATTACATAAATGAATTGACAAACCTGATTAAGCTTGGGTTCTGAAACTCCAGCATCGTTTAACCGATTCTAAATACATCAAAAAGAAGAGAGAAAAAAAAAAACATCTTTCAGCCTTTTAGGGGAAGGAAATAAAGAGGAGAGAAAAGGGTACCTGAATCAAAGCTAAGGTTCCAAAAAGAACTAGAATCCACAGTACAGCAACCGAAGCCAATCGAGTTTTGGTCGCCATCTCTGCTTTTGTTTCTGCAGCTTAAAATGGCGAAAAAGGACGTTTAGATTTATGATTTCCCTGTTTGAGAATGTCAGTTGACAACCGGTGACTTGGGCCGTTTGAGTTTCATGTCACCCGAATCCACAAAAAAAAAAAAAAACCGTAGAGCTAACCCAATTCAGTTCGATTTTCTATTTTATCATAAAAAATTAATAATTGAATTTCGAAATGGCTCGTCGCTCTAAACTCGGAAATGATACAAAACATTAATCTTAAATTAATCACAAATTTATTTAAAAAATATTATTTTGATAAAATAAATAAATATCACAAATTTATCAATTTTTTTAATTTTATAACTTTAAATTATCTTTCAAAATCTTTTCCTTCACCATTACAATTTTATATTTTTTATTATTATATTTTTTAGTTATAATGAAAATTAATTATTTTTGTTATTATAATTGAATTTTATTTTTATATTTATTAGGACAGATTATATAAATTATTTATTTTTAAATTGATAATATAATTAAATATTATTGATAATTATTATTTAAATATAAAAATTAAAAAAATAAAATTGAATTATACAAAATAAATTAATATATTTTATGATAATCTAATAATATGATTTAATATAAATTATATATTTTATTATTCTCATTCTTGTACGTAAGATTAATAATAAATTATCTAATATTTATTTTAATGTGTCAAATTTTAAGATTCGATCTTTTAAACACCTCATCTATATTTGAACATAAGATATATCGACACATTTTTATTTTCAAAACACCGAAATCTCTTATCTTTGTTTTAAGGAGCAAAAAAGATTGATGTTCGTTGTAATCTATACGAGAAGACGTATATATACCGTAATGGCTTTATACAACACGTTGAAACTACACATTGTGATGTAGTCATTTGCGAAGTTTGTAAAGTCACCTTTAAAATCAAGCTCGATTTTAAGATTCATCACATAATTTATGAACACAAATGAACTGGTATAATGCTTTTTATTTGACATTATTTTAATAGTTAGGTATGTAATCACTCTAGTTTGCGACTTTGGCATGTATTGTGGAACTGGAGGCCAATACTGTATAAGAGGTATAAAGTTCTATTGTTTTTTTTTTAAGAATCGGTTAGGATACAAGCGGCTTTCTTAGTAGTAAGATTATCTTGAATCTGATATGTTATGTGTTCGTTAATTAATTCACATTTCAAAAGTCAGAATTAAAATTAAACCAAACAAAATACAAATATTACATTTTTTTTCCTTTTATGGTAAAGTACACGAAATGCCCAAATTTAATTAATTAATTAATTTGTCTCCTATCATGTTATTATAAATAAATGATTAGAAAGTTGATTATAAACATATGACTATGGGTTTTTTATACACTTTTACCTATCATTCTATTTTTCTCCCTTTTTTTAAGTTTTATTAGTAATGGTAAAAAAGTCTTCTATAAGTGTGCGATGTCTATTATATTATATTCTTGGTTAAATATATGGAGTTTGTTTCCTTTTTTTTTTTTTTTTTGTTCTTTCATATTATTTCAATATATATATTTACAAACTATTTTAACCAATACAACTATATATTATACCTTATAAAAGTAATTATATTTTTTAGATTTATTAATCTTTTTATTTGATGTTGTAATTTAGCACAAGATGGTGTTGAATATATGTAGTATAGAAGTTGTAATGAATCTGTTCAAGTAAAACGTTTCATGACTAGGATAAAATATAAATATTTTTGTTGTCTATTTAGTTAATTATAAATATAAAACATATATATTTATATATGAATAATTATTTAATATACTGACAATAAAATTTTTTAATTCCACAAGCAAGATTAAAACAATGCTTTATGTTTTGAATGAATATTTAAAAAATAAAAACTAAATAAATAAGATACTTGACTAAGTTTTAACTCCACTGCTAATATATTAAATAATAATCATTTTTATATCGCCTCAATTTGTTTGTTCCTTTGATCATTCCATTTGAATTAATTATTATTAGCGTTTGTTAGAAGGCTATTTTTCTTTATTTTTTTATTAAGTTTGTTTTTAATTATGTAAAGTTGCTTAATTAATTTTATCTCATTCAGTTTGTAATGTTTTCTTGCTCTTAATTTTAAGCATTATATAACAGTCGGTTGGTGACCTGTGGATTTGATCTCAAAGTTCAACTCTTTAATCCATTATCAAGAGCCAGCCTCCCCCTTCCATCACTACGGACCTTCACGCGCATGAAAAATCGACCACCTGAAGAACTGTGTGAGTTTTCGTCAGACAAACTAATATTGTCTTCAGGCCCTGCTTCTTCCGATTGTATTGTTCTAGCAATTTATTCTGAATATAGCTTATTAGGTTTTGCAAAGCCCTGTTATAAAGCTTGAACTCAAATTGACAATATCCGTCCTATATCTAAAGCCATTTATTTCAATGGTAACTTCTTTGCCTCTAAAAAAACTGGTCAGCTTTTTATATGTGAAGACTTATAAGTAAATCATCGAAGAGCTGTGGAATTTGCCCCGTTGCCTCCAGTTGACGATGGTTATATGAAATAGCTATTAGATTTGGGTGGAAATCTTTATCTAGCATCTTGCATTATTATACCAGGCGTTGATGGTGATTACATTAATGAACCATGAGTTATATACGAGAGTAACAAATATGAGAAAAAACGAGAGAGACTTATATAATAGTTGAATTTGAGATTTTCAAACTAGATATACTCATAAGAAGTTGGGAGAAGATTTAATTATTGGGTGATATGTAACAAATCTATCCCACAGCAGGAGTCTTTGAGGATGTGCTATAATATATAAATAGAAACTTACACTCACATTATGAGGTGCCTTCTGTAGATACAACTGTAAGTTTCAATGAACCAAAGCGAACAATACTTAGTAGGTTGAGTTTGAGTCTCCATAAATAGTATCAAAATGCAATCATCAATCAGTAAGAGCTAAGTGGTACACCGTTGGAGCCATTTTTAGAATCCTGTGCAAGCTAAGTATCATGGTGGAAGTCATTGCTAGAATCCCAATGCCTAGTGTGATCCTGGTTTTGTTTATTTTGTATCTCTTAATTCTAGTTTTGTCTATTCTGTATCCCTTTGAGATGCTTGGTGTGATCCTGATTTTGTTTATTCTGTATCTCTTTGAGGATTTGCTGTGATATATAAGTAAAGACTTGCACTTATACTTATAAGGCGCCTTTTGTGGATAAAACTGTACTTGCAAATTGAGTTGTGGAGACTATGAGAGTAAAGACTTACACATATACTTGTGAGACGTTTTTTGTAGATAAAACTGTACTCGCAAATTGGGTGCAGGCGTCCACAACCCTCAACCCACATTAAGAGTCTTTGAGAATATGTTATGATATATAAGTAAAGATTTACACCCATACTCGTGAGTCACCTTTTGTGGATAAAATTGTGAGGTCCAATGGCTAAAGTGGACAATGCTTCGCAGGTTGGATACAGGTCTTCACAAATGGTATTAGAGTGTAATCACTGGTCGACAGGAGCGAAGTACTACACGTGGTAGCCATCTCTAGAATCTTGTGAAAACTGAGTGCTACATGATGAAAGACATCTTTAGAATTCCAACATCTAGTGTGATCTTGATTCTTTTTATTCTTTATTAGGTTTAATAAGAATGTCAAACTTTAAAATAGAAAGTTTGTAACACCTCAATCTCATATAAAAAATCTTTAAAAATCTATTATAATAAATAAGTAGAGACTTACACCCATATTTATAAAGCACCTTCTGTGGATAAAATGATAAGGCCCAATAGGGTTACGGAAGATCTTTATGGTTGATGCTAGAATGTTTAAAGCCAATGGAGGATGTGGTTACTTGAAAAAACCAGATTTCCTCTTGAACTCTAGTGAAGTCTTTGATCCCAAACGCAAGTTTCCGGTGAAAGCAACTTTGAAAGTGAGTGTTTGATTGCCATGGAATCTGAATTCTTCATTTATTTTTTTTTTCTTTTTAATCTCAATCATTCATTATGGTTACTTGTTCCTGGTTTGGAAAGGTAACTCTGTATATGGGGGAAAGATGGTATTATGATTTCCATCATACACATTTTGATTCGCGAGGAAGTTGAAAATACAGCGACATCCTAGCAATGCAAGCAATCCGTGCGACCTTATCTTCACTCTGAAATTTGATTTAATCTGTGTCTGCAGGTGGGGATTGCTGGGGTTCCAACAGATTCAATGATGAAGAAAACAAAGACTGTAGAAGACAGTTGGGTGCATTGTTGGATTGGAGTGAGGAATTTGAGTTCCCTTCAACTGTTCCGCAACTGGCTATACTTCAGATCGAAGTCCATGAACACGACATGTCCGAAAAAGACAACTTCGGAGGCCAAACATGCCTACCGACTTCGGAGCTAAGAAGCGGGATTCGATGAGCTCCCCTGGGTGACAAGTACAGCTATGTTAAGCTCCTTATGCGCTTCGCATTCATCTGACCTGTAAAAGTCCCCAAAGGAAAGTTTCCACGTTGCTGAACCCACCACCTTCCAAAATGTTTGCTGGTGTTTGCGAGCATGTGTACACGCTATCTTATTACATGTTGGGGGTGTGACCCATACCAGGAAAGAACAACTACTCTGCAGTTTGCTGCCACCATTGCAGCATCTAATTAGCAATATTTGTAATTTAATACATGATGTGACAAAGAATGTTAAATTAATTGTTTAAATTAGCAAAACCCTGATACGTAATATATCCACCATTATTATTTTTCTTTCAGCGTAGAATTTCTTTTGCAAAACTTTAATTAGCCTTTATAAAAGTTTAAACTTAGATGTGCGGTGAGCGTGGATCGAACACGCGACCTTCAGATCTTCAGTCTGACGCTCTCCCAACTGAGCTATCCCCGCCTCTGCTATCAGAAAATCAAAATTTTAACTGAAGTTATCAGTACAAAAGCCCGGGAAAACCCCCCAAAAAGAGTTCAACTCCCCAGAGTGACGACCACGGCCAACTACCACCTGCAACCGCCATTTTCGCACTCGGACTCCGACTACGATTACAACAACCTTCACGTCCGATCCCATCTCTCTAATTCCATTTTCAAGACCTACCTCGAATTTTCATCTTCTTCAATCACGGCCGTTGATCTCTCGAAGATCCAATCTTTCCTGACTTCTTCCTCCGGCGCTCTATCGTGCCTCATATGCCTTGAGAGAATCCGCCCCTCGGATCCCACCTGATCTTGCTCTTCCCTCTGCTTCGCTCTCTTTCGCCTTCTTTGCTTTCAATCATGAGCCCGCCAATCCTCCGACCTGTCCGCCGCTCATCTCCCAACCACCGTCGAAACCGCGGCGAAACAAGCCACTCGGAACTGCCCCAAATCCCTTTCCTCCTACTTCAAACCTCAAATTCCTAAATCTTAACTTTGCTTCTGCTGTTTGCTCCAAGATCCTACTGATAACCCTTGGATCTTCCTTCACTCCTGCTGCGAAATCTGTAACCGTCCATTGCCCAACAGTTGCTGTCACTTTTGCCTCCTTTTATGCCACCCTAGACCCTGCCTGTCATGCCCGAAATACATCAAAGCTCGTTGCTTTTGCGGTCCCGTTGAAGATTTTCGCCGTTGCGGTTTCAGAAACTTTTCCTGTAGCAAACTTTGTAAAAAAACGTTTAGATTAAGAAACATAATTGTTCTGAAATCTGTCATCCAGGCACATGCCCTCCTTGGCATGCACGTGACATCTACCGTTTCCGGTGTGGTAAAAAAGAATGAAGAAAAAGATTGTTGTGACCGGGATTTTCGCTGCGAAAATGAGTGTAACAAGTTACTGAATTGTGCAAAACATGTCTGTGAAAGAGGTTGTCATGTAGGAGATTGCCGGGACTATCCATTGCAAGGAAAACTGACATTTACTTGTGGGAAAAGAGTTTATGAAGGGATACCCTGTGATTTGGACAGCTCCAGTTTGCGGTGCAACTTGTAAGAAGTTATTGAATTGTGGTTTCCATAGGTGTCCTGAGAAGTATCATAAGGGACTTTGTGTGGAGACATTTAGTATTGTAGTTAAGAAATCATGCCGGTGTGGAGGGTTGAAGAAAGAGTTAGAATATGATTGATTGATTGATTGATTGATTGTTTTTCACTTCTGGTTATTGGAATTTTCATGAATGTTTTAACTGAATTTAGTTCCTTGCTATCAAGATTTGTCATGTGAGAGGAAGTGTATGAGAATGAAGGATTGCGAATGCCATGCTTCTAATTGTCGTTGCTTTGATGCAAACTGCCCGCCATGTTCTGAGGTGTTGTGTTTTATCATATTTTTTTCGTTGAAATTGTTTTGTATGTGAAATGTTTTAGAACTACGGATGTTTCAGGTTTGTGATAAGAGGCTTCGGTGCAAGAGCCTCAAATGTGCTACCCCTTGCCGTAGATATGCTGCATGATCAAGTTTGAATTACTTGTGTTTGTTCCGAGTATCGAGTTAGGCAATGAAACTGTTAGATTAGGCCAATGCAAATCGAAGTGAACTGAACAGCATCTTTATCATGTCTGCTGCAAAATGGAATAACTATTCCACCTCTAAACATTTGCAAGCTAATTACTTGGGTGCTAAACGCGTTATTGTTCTCATGCCCTTATTGTCAACAAAGTTTGTCTACTTCCAAGAGACACTGTCTAATATGGTTCAATTGCCTTATCTGTAAAATGTTTTCCCAGGAGAGGATGCCCAGATGTTCACACCCCTGTCCACTACCATGTCATCCTGGAGAATGTCCTCCTCGCAAAATGCTCATGAAGTGGTCACGTCAGTGTGGTGCAAATAATGGTCCATGCACTTGAGTGCACCTATTATAACAACTTATCTGAAAAGGATCAAGTGGCTGTTCACTCTTACGGAGGGCCTTGCCATAGGTATTTTATGAATATACTCTCTCTCTCTCTCTCTCTCTCTCTCTCTCTCTCTCCTTCTATTTCTTTTACGTTCTTGGATTGTTTTCATTGTTCTAATATCATTGAGATTCATTTCCATGTATCAGAACTGGCATTGCCATGTGCTACCCTAAAACGTTTGAAACTTATGTTGTAGAAAGTTGCCCAACTGTGCACATTTATGCCCTGAAATATGCCATGCTGGTCAATGCCCTCCCCCTAACAAGTGCTGCAAAAGGGTAATAATTTTAATTTGTTCAATATATCACTGATGAGTAAGAACTTTTATATAGTTAACTGAATTACTCAAATGCCATCCCTTGAAAGTTGGCAATATTTGACAGAGTTCGAAATCACAATTTGAGGTGTTATTAATTCCATATTCCAATCTTCATTTGTGTGCTAGGTTACTGTTCTTTGCAAACACCAAACCTTGAAGCAGGAATGGATATGCCAAGATGTTCAGGCAGCATACTGTAATAAAGGTTATGATCCTAAAGATATATCAAAGAATCAGTTTGGACTTGGACTTCTGCCGTGCAATTCAAATTGTAAGAGCAAAGAACGGGAGGTTGATTCAGCACTACATTTGCATAAGCCTAAAGTTTTGGAGGTAATATCTTTTAAATTGAGATTAGCATTATTTAGCTCCTTTTTCATCATTCATTTGGGTGAGAGATTTCCTTTTAGATTTCTTTGAACCTTTTTGGATATTGGTTAATGATTATTCAAAACAAGATGACTTACATACATATTGATTCAAGCAGCTTCTGTAGTCACCTATGACATGATAGGTGAGATATACTGGAATTCCTTTTTTATTTTCTAGAAATAGGAGGTGTTTCTTGTTTTTTTAAGTTATTATCATATAGTAAACTGAAATTCTGCTTCACATTCGTGAAATCCAATTTCCATATTCCTTTTATTGAGTAATCCCTCCTCTGAGTTAGAATTTGTGGATGTTCCTGAGATAATTACCATGCGAGAAGCATAAATCTTTTATTGTGAACATGCAGTATTACCTTGTTGCATGTTAAGCTATTATCATGGATGATAGGACTCGACAATGCCAACCTTTTCTAAGCATCTGCCCACAAAAGAAATCCCCCTTGTCAATTTACAGAGATCTATCCTGGGGTTTTCACAGAAAGGGGGGGCTGCTATGGATTTTAGCAGTAAGCGGTCTGCCCTACTGAGGGAGTTCTCTTATTTGTTATTTCCATTTTTCATTATTCAATACTTGCAATTCTTCGTCACACAATTTCATCATGTGGTTGCCGACTACTATAAAATTTCATTTGCATCTTTTTTTGCTTTGCTATGCATACTTTGAACTTCCTTGCATGTATATTCATAAATTGTGTCTCTCTATTGCTGTGAAATCCAATACCTTTGCATGCTTTACGAAGAAAAGGGAGCCAGAGAATGAAAAGTATGGACCAAAGCGCAGAAAAAGGCGTGAATGGATTCAAGAGGGCAAGCAAGTCTCAAGACTGCAAGTATGTTGTTTTCTTCACACGCTAAGTGAGCATTTCCTTGTAACTTTTCTTTGCCTAACAACATTTGAGCTTTTTCTTTGCAACAGAAATTTGTTACCACCATTGAGCAGCTGCTTTTTTTTATCGTTGTTTTAGCAGCTTTGATCGCAGGAACATATTACGGTTACAAAGGTCTCTCGAGGCTCTCCGATTGGATGAATGAAGTCGATGAGCAAACAAGAGAAAAGAAGACATCGACGACTCTGATCTTTCTAGGTCTTCTTCTCAACTGAAATTTTTTGTTACATAAACTGAACTTATAATTGATTTCTAGCTTGGGTTTCTCTTAAAACATCCATTTTTCATGTAGGCTAGAGAACATGGTCACTTACTAAATCCATTCGCTATAAACTTTGGGGAGTGATCTAAGTTTTTGGGGTTATCTTTTAATTTCTAATCTATGACACAGCCTTTTACATGTAATAAAAATAGTTGCTTATAAACAAATATTCATAAAAATCTGTCCTGGCTGCTATGTTAATTAGTTCAAAATGTGGGTGTAGTGCTGTGGAGACTACATATCTGTACCGCTAGCTGATGTAGAAATGTTCATTAAATATTTGTAAATATTCTGTATCTTTGTTCAATTTTGGGATATAAATGGGTATTTGACGCCATGTGAACTGTTTGAGTAGGGTCTATCACATTTGGGGGGAAAAAAAAGAGCTAGGCAATAGTCAATAATTTTGATTTCGTTGGATTTTGCCGATACCATAAATCTCTTCTAAGATCTGTGTTAGTTGTAATTTTGAATATTATATATATATATATATGTATAAAATTTCCGGTCAACTTGGTTAGAAGTGTACTTTTAAAATCATCCGAAAAAATAACCCAAGCAAAAGTTAGAGATATATTAACCATATACATACATACATACATACATACATACATAAAACTATGACATTAACTATTAAATATTGAATTTAATATAAAAATATATGCTAATAAACTTTGAATGCCTTAACGAAACCCTGTAAAAATTTTAAATTATCTATAATGTGTTATTGTATTTAAATAGATATAAGAATTGAGGTGGTCTCAGTCTTAGAGGTCGGTAATGGTCAAAATCAATAAGCAGCATTGAAAATTTTTCAATTTCTTGAAAAACAAAAATACCTTTATACAAATCCAAAAATTTATTACCAAAATCCACTGTTCTTTAACTGGGATTTTTGGACAATGAAAAACACGCAGGAATTATTTATATCAACGTGCAGACTGCGGAGATATGATAATGGCTTCACGCTTTTCACCTTAGCACTTTTTTCCTGATTTTGCAGGCACTTTCCTTGCAACACTCTTATTATTGCACATTTTTAAACCAAGCAAATGGATTTAATATGGCCAAAAGGAAGAGGTGGGTCACCGGCCAATTGGCCACCACCACCACCGCCACCCTCCTTGAGTTTGAGTCCTTGACCCACCTTATCTGGCTGCCTCCACAACTTTTAATATACATTAAATTTGTACTTTAATTCTTAGGTATTAACTTTGGCATGCAAAAACTGCTTTCAAAGAAATTAGGAGGCACCGTTCAATAATTCTATGAAATTCCATGGCACTACTGAGTCCAACCTACATCAATTTATGAACTATTTTACAATTTTTATAAAAAATTCATAATCTAAAAATAAAAAATATGTATTTTAGATAGTAAAATTCAATTATGACCTATTAAATATTATTTTTAAAAATAATTACATAAATTAATTAAATTAAATCTGAATTTAATTTTTAACCACTTTAATGAACCTAATTAAGTAATCAACCTTCAAAAATAAAATTAAAAAAAACTTCAATCTGGGTGATGCACGTGTCTAATGATTAAGATAGCCACCAAGCCTAATTGTAATCGACCAAACACTAGTTGTACCCAAACCATTTTTCTTATTCAAAGTCAATTTCCTTTATCGTAGCTTTTGCCCCCCAACGTGTACAATGCATGGACCCAGTTTTTTCTCATTCATTTCCTTGTGTTTTGTTGCACCATTTCAATGAATGGACTTTGACATAATCTTTGGGATGCCCTTTTCTGGGCTACGAAATTTCCACAGTGAAACAACCTCGCAACTCTAAGTTTTAAATTACCTGCCAAAAGCTAAGCTTCTGTCCACATGTTTTTGGTTCTTTGGTTGTCTACAAGGCTTTGTCAGGTTGGCCCCTGAACTCAATAATTTAGTAGTTTTTCCTTGTGCTTCTCTAGTGTGTGAAATGAACCCCAAATGGTCAAAATTTGAATCATAATCCAGCCAAAAATAATATACAAAGAAATGAAAAGTAACCAAAGAAACTGTCAGGAAAAAGACTATGGGAGAAAAGGCAACAAGAATAAATCATATAATCATTTCTCCTTGCTGTCAGTGTTTTCGCAAAATCCTACACTACAGCTCAATGTTAGATGATGAAAAAATAAACCCTAAAAATCTTTACACTCCAAATGGAATAAAATTAATGAGAAAAAAAATTATACTTTTTTGGGGGTTTTTGAGAGTTTGAAATTTCAGTCTGAAACAATTGAGAATGCACTACTAGAGACGCTGCCATGGCTGCCATGACAAACAGTCACCGCCCTTTCCAAATTTGAAACAATGTCACCAATTGTAGGCCTATCTTTGCCTTCCAAATTCACACAATGCATCGCGATATATGCCATCAGCTCCACTGCTTCAGCTTCATTCAGCTCTGGTGGTCCAACTCTTGCATCCAAAACTTTAACCAATTCACCTGCCATTATTGCAGGCACTGCAAAATCCACCAGGCTCACTGGGTTCCCTCCATTTTCATCATCCTTGAATATAGCCCTCTTCCCGGTCAGAAGTTCTAGCATTACAACTCCAAGCCCATACACATCACTCTTGGCTGTTAATACATTCAAGCCATAGTACTCAGGATCAATGTAACCAACTGTTCCGGCCGCTTTCATTGGCCTGTAATCTTGGTCGGATTCCGGACCCATCAGGGAAAGTCCAAAATCTGAAACTCTTGCTGTCCAATTCACATCAAGTAATATGTTTGAAGACTTTATATCCCGATGAATTATGGGTGGCACCGCATAATTGTGAAGATATTCGATCCCTCGGGCTGCATCCAAAGCAATTTTGATCCTCATTTTCCAGGAATTAAGCAGACTACTAGTTTTGTCAACATTGTTTTTATCATGTAAATGATCATAAAGTGCACCATTCTTCATGTATTCATAAACCAGGAGCCTTTCATCCCTTTCTTCACAATACCCAACAAGCCTGACCAAATGCTTGTGATGAAGCCTAGACAAGAATGCCAATTCTGATTCGAATGCAGTCTCTTTCTCCTGGAATTTCTTGGTTTTTTGACCTGTTTCACCTCTTTTGATCGCCACCTCGCGGCCATCCGACAACTTCCCCCGGTAAACAACCCCAAAGCTCCCAGCACCGATCTTGTTTTCGAATGAAAAATCATTGGTAGCAGCAGCAAGCTCAGCCAAGCTGAATTCCTCAGCTCTGTCAGCATGTTTTGACGATGTTCCACTTCTTTGACGCTTCATTGCCCTTGAACTCTGCCGTCTAATCGTCAATGACCTTGACGGAGGACTACCATTTGATCCCGGACCGCCATTAGAACCAGCTCTAGTGATTGTTGGCTGAACAGAATTATGTACCTTCTTTTTCCCAAAACAAACCCCAGTCCATAAACAATAAGCAATAGTGCAAATACCCATAAATCCTCCAACCGATCCAACTATTGCAAACGCCAATAACCCTCTCCTCAACTCTCTAGACGGCGTCGACCGTCTTGAAACCTCTGGAGGTGGAGCTTCCGGTAACGTTGGTGGCGATGGGTTGCTGAAGTTAAAACAAGGTTTACAAATGTTACCAGAACCAAAACAAAGCCTACTTGATTGCGGATATAACCCACACTGAGGACACGGAGACTGACTGCAAGGCCCTGGTAAAATATCGGCTCCCAAAGGTAACTCATTTAGAGAAGAATTTGAAGTTGACCCATTGTTTCCAGGCCATCCTGTACCCCAACAAACTATTGAAAAGTTCATGGTAGTCAATCCACAGGTAAAATTTAAGCCAGAAACAATGGATTCGAATTCAATTCTTTCAACGGCAGTCTCAGTCATCGAACCCCAACAAACAACTGTCCCATTCGATCTCCTAATTCCACAACTAAACCCTTCACCAAGAGCTAATCCTGAAGCAAAGTTTAAACCTTTGTTTGAAGGAACATTGAGTTGACCCGTCGAGTTATCTCCTTTGCAAACTACATCGCCAGTTGAGCTAACTCCACAAACATGCGAAGCCCCGGCTTCGATATTTGCCATTGACATGTTCCCGAATTGTTCTTCTATGTCGTTCGCTACTGAGTTACTACCCCAACAGGTTACCCTGTTGCTTTGACTCAGCACAATCCCACATGAAAACCCAAACCCGGATGTGATTTTACCCATTGTATAGTTAGTGTTGGGTAACTCTTCACTGTTGGTTCTATTATTACCGTCGGACCTCCAGCAGGTTACAGACGGCGTCGCGTTCCTGGACGTTGCACAAATCCGTCCGTCTCCGATGGAGATGTATTGCAACAAAGCGGTGTCGTTATTGTAGAGGCGTTTAACGGGAAAAGATGGGATGCTTGTGTCCCAACACAGGAGACTGTAACCGCCAGACCGGAGGGCGCAAACGTTCGTTTGGCCACCGGCGACTATGGAGTAAGATACGTTAGGGAGGACGGGGACGACGGCGGAGGAGAAGGAGGTGTCTCCGGCGCGGTAGCAGATAATACGTTGAGTTGGCTCAGCGGCTACGATCGCGCATACAGTGGCGGTGCCGTAGACGACGGCGAGTGTTGAGCCGGAACCCAATGCATGAATTAACGCCGAGAAGGAGATAACGGTGAGAAAACTAACGGCGAAAAGGAGAGGCAAGCTTAGTTTCGTCATTTAAAAAGGTCAAGCTTGACGGCGTAAGAGGTGGCGTTCCCGTCCGTCAGCTTCATTTGGCGAGAGAAAGCAAGGGGAAAAGTAAGGAAACGAAAGAGTTTGAAAAAAAAAAAAAAAGAATGAGGCTTTAGAGAGAGAGAAAGGAGCAGAAGCGTTTCAGTATTTTAAGAAGAAAGAGAAAGAGGCTGTGTTTGGGACCAAAGGAAATAAATTATTGAAATGTAACCGCCATTTTTTACTTGCCATATTTTGAAGGAGATAGTAGTATATTTTTTTTCTTCATATAATAATAAATAAATAATAATTTAAGATTATATTTTTATTTTCATTAGATCCACATGAAATAGAAGATCCTTTGAGTAAAAATATGAGATACTTGAAATCTAAAACTTAATTTGAGATTTGTATTCTAAATATTTTCTAAATAAAGAAAATTTTATAAAAATATATAACAATGACTAAGGATGATAACAAGATTTCAAAACGTAGACCTTTTTTTCAAAATATTTTTGTTATAATTAAAAATAATATTTCATATTTTTTAATATTCTTTTATGTTTAAAAATATAAATTTGAATTTTTTAAATTTTTATCTCATTTTTATATAAATTATGAAAATGAAACAAATACCGTATATATAAAATAGTTAAGATTTAATATGTTTATATATTTGAAAGGTATAAAAGTATGAAATTGAAAATTCAAAAAAATTTGTATAATTATTTCAAATTTGTAACTGAATAGGTATTTTAAATGTTTTAAATTTGAAAAGTAATCATAAATATTACATTTATATATATTTTATTGCATAATTTATACTATTTTTGAAATCAAAATTATTTTTTTAAATTCAACTTCTCAAACTTTTTTTTTAAAAAAAGAAGTGATTCGTTGAAAAATAAACTTCACTAGCAAACAATAGCTATAACCAAAGAAAAAATAACAACTAATGCTCCATTACTAGCATATAACAAAGTAACAATTTAAGATGTTCTACCAAGTTTATATTTCTTAAAACGAATACCATATTAATTAGTCTTCAAAAGAATTGTTGAAGTTCAGAACGGGATTCTTTCCCTCATGTTTGAAATTAATCTAATTAAGTACCAAGCAATAGTTTTTAGTCACTTAAGGTTCTATAATTACGAAAGTACTGCAAAAGTAAACTTTTAAATGCACTAAATCGATCTAAAAAAAATTTAAAAAAATAATCCGAAAAAAAAAAACTAAAACAAAACTTGAAAATACCTAATAAAATTATCAAAAAAATGTTCATACATTTATTTTCAAATTTTTTTTACCATTAACCATCACAAATATTCAATTTTGATTTGTACAATTACCTATTGTATTAATTGACATGTAAATTCAATATTTGACAACAAAATCATACAAAATATAGAAAAGATTCTTCTAATTTAAAATTGGATCTTCTACTCTTTTTTTTATTCAAATCAAAATTTTAAAATATTTTTTTTCAAATTTTATCTTTTTTATATACTTTATATCTTTTTTTTTTAAATAATCTTTACAAAATTTTAAATTTTAAATTTTAAATTTGAAACTCACAAGGTTATCTTTTCTTCTTTTATTTCATATACTACCTTTAAATATATCCATTTTTTTTCTCCTTTTTTGGATGCTCAAATAAAAAGCTTTAGCCAAACAAGTCATGCTAGAGAAGTGGAAGACAAAATACAAGGAAACTCGGAAAGCTGGCTTACTCGCCGTATATAACCACCACGTCCCGAAAAGGGCAAAATTTTTACGCGCTTACGAGGTGAGAAATCACACGCTTGCATAAGTCCGACAGTCGACGCTGGATACGTATTAATGAAACGAGTACCTAATTTTGACCAAATCCTTGTTCCCCTCTAAAGCACGCATTTCTTGAAAAGAAATTTGTGCACTCAATATCCAATTTTTCTTTTTTTAAAAAATGTGATTTAAATGTAAAATTTAGATTTTTTTTTTTTACTTTATTTTAAGTGACAAAAAGAAAAAAGCTTGAAAATAAAATTCAATTTGTTTACCTCAAACACTATGATTTAATATTTTAAAGTTTATTATTATATTTGAATAATTACGAATTACAAAAAAAAAAATACATACAAAATACTTGAATAATTTATTATGAGAATAAATTTAAAACACATATTTTATAAATTTAATTTAAATTTTAAATAAAATTGGAGTCTCTCAAATATCTAGTGGACTTGAATTGTTTAGATGTAGTGTATATTTAGATACGGTATCTTAATAATGGAGCGCAAATTAGCTTTAACTTTCTAAAAGTTCAAAAACAAATCAAAATTGAAGTCTAATGTACTCAGTCAAGCAACATGAAATTTACAACTGCTTTTTATTAAGGAAAACAATGGAAGGTAATTTCTTATGAACTTCATTTGTTTTTTTCATGGGGTTTTTTATTTTTAAATATATATATAATAATTTATTTTTTATTACTTGGGTCAAACACGTTGTAGAGACCCCAAGAAAGAAAGCTTATTTTTATTTGAAATCATTTTTATTATGTATTCTCATATATATATATGTATATATTAATTTGAAATAATAAGAGTTAACTTTGCTTATGTATTTATATTTTATAAATGAATCGTTATTTATAAGTATTGTTAATTATAAAATAATTTATTTTTATTTTTTGTAAAAAATAATGCATATAATATCCAAAGCAAACACATAAAATCTATTATTAAAATTTTAAATTATTAAATTTTTAAGTAATTAAATATATTTATTTTACAATCTTCCCAATAAAAAAAATGTTATAACTTTATTTTTTCCTTAAAAAATGGAAATAAAAAAAAAGGTTAGTTGTGGGTTGTGGCTGCTACTGAAAAGTGCCTTTTTTTGAATAATTCGATGGTCAAATTATTATTATTATTTTTTTGGAAAAAAATTGAAAAAAAAAAAATCCCTTTTATCTACGTCCATAAAATATAATTCAATGGAGTTCTAGTTTATTGACCAAAGACTACTTTTCCTAGTTTGAACTTCAAAGTAGCATTAGTTGTAAAACATGGGAACCATTATATTATTATTATTATTATTATTCATAAATTAAATTGATTTAATCCATTTATTTTCCACTTGGAAAAGATGCAATGATTTTTTTTTTCTTTTTATGATTTGATGTGAAATTAACTTGGGAAAATGATAGACGATACTGATGATGATAATGAGGACAGTTTCATTATTTTCTTTCAACAAAAGTTTGGTGCTTCTTTTTAATTTTCTCAACGTTCCAAATCGATGACAGTTTCTACTTTGAAAATTCTTGATGCATGAAACCTTGTGGAATTTTATTAACTAGTCTTTGTGCACAAGTTAAATGTTGTTAAGTTTCTATTATCAAAAACGTAACTAATATAATAAAAAAAGTGCGTACGATCATTTTTTAACAATATTTTTTAAATATAAAACAAAGTTGGCGTATATATAAAAAAATTAAACGAATTTTTGAATTTAAACGAAGAAGAGTAACCATAAATAAGCTTTGATTCAGATAGATATATATTGGTGGTGAAATTCAGGGTTTCTTTTTTAAGCAAAAACCAAGTTAGACTCCTTTGAGGAATCTGAATAAAGAACAGCTCAAAAGATGGGAAATATACATATATATATTAGACCCTGAAAGAGTTTGTTACCTTCTGCAACCAGTTCATTCATTAGAAATGTAAAAGAAGGGAAGAATTTGACAGTTGAAACTCCATACCATCATTCATTGTGAAGAATTCAGTTGACCAAAAATCATAATAATATTTGCTTTAAGAGCATAAAAAGAAGGTAAGCCAACAGCAGGATTAAACATGCATTGATTATGGGACCCTAAACCTGTTAAGGGTAATCATTGCTGTTTTGGAAAAGGATAACAAGAACATTTGTTTTTCGCAATAAAATTCTTCCTAAAGAAAAGGCATTTGTTTTGTTGAAAAATTAAACAATAAATTATGGTTATACAGCGTATATTATGTGTGATTCTTGTTGCATAATCTTGATTACAATCGAATGCAATAATCGTATATGTCAGAAAAAAGCAAACAAGTTGATAAACATGTCTAAATTTTCTTTGAATAAATCTTTGAAAAATGGCTAAATTTTCTTTGTTTTCTCAAAAATGATGTCTTCTCCATGTGAGATTGTTCCAAATCCATTTCATTACAGCTTTATCGTGTTTACAAGGAACCGCTGTCTGCAATGGAGACCAAAATGGGGAGAAAAAGGAAGTGGAATGTGTATCAGGAAAAGAGATTCTGACTATATTATTTGGATTTGAGTGTGAGAGTATTGAAAAATCTTTCGACAGTCATATTTTCGTATCCCTGTTTGTATGTGTATTGAACACGAATATTTTAAGAAAAATAAAAGTTGAAGGGCATCTGCTGCTTCTTGTCACTGTGTTTATGTTTGTTTAGAAGCTTTTAGGCTGCTTTTGGCTCTCATATGTAAGCTTTTGGGACAGGGAAAGCTGCAAAATTCCAATTTGATAGCTTTAGGTTCCCAACATTCTGTCGGGCTGCCAAGTGCTGACTAATTGTATACAATTTTCAAAGAATGATTTATCAAGCTAAAAGTCTAGAACTGAACAAAATAAACCATCCCTCCTTCATGTGGCCAAAGCTGAGTTTGTCCCTTTTTCTGCCATCGCTTGATGCTGACGCTGCATTTGGTTTGCACGATATGACATAATCAAACGAAGGATTGGCATTGCGGTCAAAGGAAAATCGATCACACACCTTTTGTCACAGTCCAAGAATAAAGTCTTGAATCTTAATATCGATTTTGTACTAAAGTTCACTCAAGTATATAAGTCTATTTATTATTTCCAACTTATGAAACAGGTTTTTGTGGGATAAAATTGTAAATTCTATTAACTCAAAGCAAATAATACCTTGTAAATTAAAGTAAACTGCGATACTTTTTTTTTTTTTTTTTTCCAAAAAGAGAGTTTTCAGGAAATGATCCCGTGTCGAATTATAGATGAAGGCTCTCAGCGACCGAGAAAACTAAGAATTTCTTGGACTCCTTTATCGTTGTGGCAGTGGCGGGTATATCTCGGGCTACCTACCCGACAACTTTGAAAAATGTATCAAGCTTTGGTCCATGCAACAACACTCGGCCACCATGCTTGGCTACTTAGGACTTGAAGCCATGCCACACAAAATGAATACAGTGTCTAATTTGAGTACCATTTGATTGTCGAACAAAGAGGACCAGGTTCGGTCATCTGGTTGCAGGACCTTTGGGCTCAAAAAATAACTGTCATCAACCTGCCTTACTCACAAGGATTTTGACAAAAGGGTTTAACCCCTGACAAGACCCTCCCTTCTTTTTGCAGCTTGTCCTTGTTTCAGGCAGTTGCAAAAGAATAGGAAGCTCAATTGAATCCTTTTTTAATCTCTAAGGGAGTTTAAAAGATCAGTTCCTTTCCTACCTGAGGTAAGCATAAGCTATAAAGACGAAAAGAAAAAGATGGTAATATGTTATGAGCAAAACCTGATTCTCGAGTCTTGGACACAGTTCACGCTAGTGATGCTTGGCAAAATGCCAGCATTTACATTCGTATTCATAAAACTTGGGACATCTGGCAATACTTCCTAGCCAATCCCACAACTCGAACTCTAGCAACATCATTACAAGATTTCTTGTAAGGTCTGAAATGCAATTAGCCAATAAAGCGACACGGTAAAGGATGTGTAAACTATAAATAATCATTGATTGAGAAAGAAATTTACAAAATTCCGAAAGATACATCAACATCCAACAGAATTGCAAGCTTATAAACAGAGTTACGCTAAGAATCAAGAATTTTTAATGGATCTAAGTACATAAATGGTTTACCTAACAGAATAAGAGATAATAGCATTACATTAATTCTTTTGCAAGACTGATGGCTTTCATCAACACTTCCAGAATTCAGATGCTACGCAAAAGGTCATGAATCTATAAAATTATGCTGTCTTTGGCCAGATATTGGTATGAAAAGTACCCAGAAGAACCGAAGGCCTTGGCTATGATCTTTCTCCTACACTGACCAACCAGAAGCAGGAATACCCTGCTTTTGAAACCATTCCGGCATGCAGAACCTATCATAAAGAACAGGTCTCACATCTTTTTGCTGCGAAAGGTGCTTGAGAAGTGGAAGAAGGACATCCAGAAGCTTTTCAATATAAAACCAGATGTAGAAATCATAAGTAAACAGACATGCTAGGATAACAAGGTTTAGATAATGCAAATCCCGGTACCTGTGTGTCATGTGGCTGCCCTGCAGAAAATGGAATGCATGGAATCCCATTTAGTGGTTGCAACAAGAAACTGAAAGGATTGTTGTCTACAATAACAGTTCGGCATAAATTCTTCGATAGGCAGGAGAGGTCTTTCACGTGCTCTCGATACTCCCTGTTATGTCAGAAGAAAAACTTTACAAAACGAAACATCAAAATCTTCAGCGGACCTAGAAAAATAGTCACCAAGAAGTTGATTGCCTACACATCCAACAAAAAGGAAGCACAAATTTGCCCTAAAACATCTAAGCCTCACATGCATCAAGTTGGGAGTTTTTGGACACCTAAACTAATTCTTTTATATTTTAGATAGGAAATGAAACGATTTAATTACGTTTTCCAAAATTTTAATGCAAAACCTCATCAATGCATTCCTTATAGGCAAACATTAAGCAAGTGAACCTTAATATAGCCTAAAAAAACCCATTAAATCCTACATAAAACTCAAAAGATTCTTTTTTTTTTTTCTTTACTTTTTTGAAGATTCAAATTGCCTAGTAATCGATACTCATCTTACATCAAGATAAAGCGGAAAAGAGGAATTTATACATGCAACTCAAAAAACAGACTTAGTTTCAAGGCAAGAAAAATTGTTCAACATGTGTAGATGTTGGCCCTTACGCACAGATTTCCTGGGAAAGGGAATCCCCAGAAAGTATCATGATCAAGGTCCATTCAGCATACGATAGAAGACCAGAGCAGATGGATAATAGGTAATGAGATATAAACAACCATTATAGTATAATTTCCCAGGCAATAAATATCTAGCACAAAATATGAAAGCATTTACTCTTTTTCCATCTATAAATCAGAGAGAGACTAGGCCAGAAGATTATAAAAGGAGCGTACGAAGCAAGCAGTACTTACGTACAAATTGTAGAAGGCCTATAAAGTCGAAGACTAAATCGATTTTCAGCATCAATTCTGTCAACAAGCGGTCTAGCATAGCCTGTGTGCAGCCATTAATAAAAATTAATGAGAAAATGTAAGAAGAGGGTAGTGGGGGAAGAAATATAATGAGAATAATTAATGATGAAGTGATAACTTAAAAATAAGACAATGTCTAATAAGAGCAAACCTTCAAGGCCAGCAGTAAATAGTACAAGTTCAGCAAATTCACTTAGTTGACTCAAAAATTCTTGCAACCCCGGGCGTTCAAACACTGTAACGTAATTGATCTTAGGTTTTCCTTCACATTCCTTCAAAAAACAAAGCACCCGAATGACAAACGCCCTCTCTCATATAAGTAGCATCATTTAAAATAGAGAATCAATTATTCAAAAAGAAACCTTATCTGAAGAGACGCATTCAAGCTCAAACCACTTCAATCCAGCATCTGTTGCTTGATTACGAAGGGCAGGTGGAAGACTAGATGTCTCGTATGCGCATACTAGAGTTTCATCCAAGTCAAGAACTACCTGCAGGAGCAATGATCAGAACTAGAACATCGATGAGACGATGACACACCAATCAAATAAGAAAAATATTTATGATACACGGTATCTTTTAATTTACACTTTCACAAGGTTTGAACTTTGAGAACCTTACCTTAAAGTAATCAAAGTTGGCATCTTTATCCCCTGAGGGCTTATGCTTTTTAGCAGAATTTCCACATCCAAATATTAGGTACAAGAAACAGTTAAATAAATCGTAGACCTACAGCTTATATGTTTATTTTGTTATTAACTGCACTTAAATGGATTGAATTCCCAAAGTGGCTAACATATACAAATAAAAAAACTTGAATTTACAAGTTATCAACCCAAAATTATTAAAAGAAAAAAAAAAAAACCTAAATGGGCTGGGGTTGATTTCAAGGTTCTTCAAATGAATAGCTTAAATTCCTTATTTTACTATTTTTCAACCTTGGATAAAGGCTAAAGCTATAAGTCTATTGGTTTTTGGCACATAAAGCTAGAAGTTTCTTCATGAAATGCTCAAGTGCTTCCTCAAACATCTTAACAAAGTTTAATTTAAAGCAGATTAAGTTTAACAAAACTAACTATTTTCACAATTAAAAATGCAATCTCTTTTAAGTAGTAATTGAAATTCAAAAACTCATCTATTCTGAAACAAATAAAAAAAAAAAAAAACTGCTGTGGTTCCTACGAAAAGGCATTTTTATTGCTTAATTTAAAGAAAAATAGAATCGGATAGAGTAAAAATGAGAAATTTTCGGAAAAAAATTCCCACCGTGAGTTTTTCGATGCGGTTTTCGTCAGCGAGAACTGGTGAGTCCAAAACGGCGGCGATCTCGACCGTAGCGGGAGACTCGATCTCGGTCGAGTCAACGACAGGCAAGGGCTTGAAACGGTGAGTCGAAGACGAAGCCGTCGACGAAGAAGAAGAAGAAGAAAGCAAAGGATATTGGCCGACGGCTCTGATGATCTGAGCAAAGATCTGAAAGAAAAAAGCCATCCAGTTCAAAAGCGCTCTCCATACTTGCATCGACCGAGGCGTATAAACCTCGGCCCGAGTCAACTCAGCCATCGATACTCGAACGATTTACGATGTAACACAGAGATAAACGGTAGAAGGGGGACTTAGCGTGGTCAGGGTCACCGGAACGGGAGCAGTTCGTTAAATACGGTTAACACTGAAAAGCTCTCCTTCTTTGGTTTTTAAGGGGCTTTTCTCTCCATTCGCTAATCAGTTTTTATCAGAGCTTTGTGGTCATGGTGGTGATTCGATAAAGTCAAGAGAGAGAAAAGAGAGAAAGTGATTTTACCCACGCGCTGAATTAGGTGGGTGAGTAGTACTTCCCTTCCTTTTTCCGTCAAATTTCGGAGCGTTCCAAGGTTTTCTCTGTATTAATCATTAATCGTTTTTAATGGTTTCTTTTTAGTAATTACTTGTAAGCAGTAATCGACTGTCCTAAGTTATTTAGGATGAATTATTTAAAAATTTAAATTATTTTATATTTAAATTATTTTAATTGTAAAATTTAATATTAAATTTTTTAATTGATTTAAATTATTAATTTATTAAATAAATTTAAATTCAAATTTAAATAAAAATTAATATATTTTTTCACGTTATCGATTTTGTCAAACTCACTTCTTGATTAATAGTTTTCCATTAACAAAAAAAAAAAAAAAGTGCATAGCATACTCACTTAATAATCTAAATAAAAATTTGAATAATTACTTTAATAAGCATTTTAGCTTTAACATATTTTGCACGCGCTGAAGAGAAGGTGAGGAAGGAATTACATTGGATCGAATCATCCAATCAGAAGAGACAACCTTCGGTTCATTACGACACTCTCCGCTAATAATTACTGTCAGGATGAAAAATCTATGGCTAAAGTTAGACGGACACGTTGATAATTAATAAGAGACGAAAAAATAATTAAAATACATTTAAAATATAAAATTTAACCATAAAAATCTCATTTTATCTCTGAAAATATATTAAATTTAAAATTTTGATAAAAAGTTTATATGCTAACCATTGAAATTACTCTTTCCAATAATTAATTGATAATTTATTAATTTACCAAAAAATAATTTATATTATAATAATAAATTAATTGAATCGAAGTGTCATAATATATGATAATTTTACAACATCAATTTTAATGGAAAGTAATATAAGTATTTTCTATTGATAATGCAAATTTTATAAATATTATTTATTAAAAAATGTTCATTATTGCCTAATAGCATCACTTATGATAATATATTTAAAAAATTTATAATTAATATATCATTTTTTAATTACATATAAACAATAGTTAGTCAATCCCTAAAAATTTAAAATAGAGATGGAATATATATTAAATATAATAATTTATACTTTTAAAAATAGCATTTTAAATTATTCTGAAAATAAAATTGACTAAAACCAGCTATATCTAGATTGACATGACAAATTTACTAGTAAAACATGTGACCTTAATTATTATGTAAGCAGACATTAAGAATTTAGAATAAGATCAAGAAATATGTGAACATGGTGGCAAATAAAATGCTACATTATGATGATTTTGTCAGCATTCTCCCTTTGGACTTTGAGCTTGGTTTTTATGGAAATCTTGTTGCCATCCTTTGCTTGAGACTTGTTGAAACAAAAGGTCGGATATCACGTTTAATTTAATAGGTTTAATTTATATTAGATCAGATTTAAATATATAATTTACGATTTGTTTTAAGTTATTCATTCAATAAGAAAATAATATTTTTATTTAAATTTAATTATAAAAATATAAAAAAATAATATATTAATTTTTTATATAATAAAATAAATCGTGGGATTAAACTTAAGAAAAAGATTTTAAAAATTTTGAGTTATGCTTAGTCCGATTCAACCTATGAATCGGAATTGAACAAGATTCATGAACTTTATCTCCTACTTGAGAGCATTTTAGTTTTCTTTTTAGAGAGTACTAATCAAACTTGTCTGCTTTTATATTTTTGTTGGTCAAATTTCAACCATTAATTTGGGCATATGATTTTGTTTTTCCACATTTAATATTAATTGACAGCTATTATTGTTGTGACTACCTAAAAATTTCCTTTAAGCAAATCTAGTGCTTTGGAACTGATACGATGCTTTGCTTAACCTAAAGACGAATAATAATAGACTTTGAACTTTCCTTGGTTTTCACTTTTTTTTTTTTCACCAATAAGATTCATTTTAGGACAGACTTGGTTTTGGGCTGACAAAACTAAACTGTCTGAATCTTATTGTCCACAAAGGAATTGAAGGCTTGGAGAGAACCCAGTTTTCAGCTATGGTCCATCTTGAAGAACTGAAAGTTTCTACAGGCAAAGCTAGCCAATCTTATCCGGATTCAAAATGAATATCATATACGGGTATCTAACATGAATATATATATATATATATATTTAAAAAAAATATTCATATGTTTAGAAATGTATACCATATACTTATATTTAAATATATATCGGATACGGATATTTTAAAGGATCATATACGTGTTCATGTTTTGATTCTGATGGAGACAAATGAAATGGAAAAATGTGTTGCTTATGCTGCATGACAAGAGATTTATAGTCAATAAAGAGTTAAAAGCAATGAAATAAATGATTTTATTGTATCTTTGTTGTCACTCAAAACAAAAGGGCTTGTGTTCTTGTAACCCCAACAAAGTAGAGGGAGAGAAAAACTGGGGGAAGAGTTTTTTACAAAAAAAAAATTGAATAAATATCAAGTGCGATCATGCTTTTTTGCTATACATAAAACCAAAATTGAAATTGAAAATATACTTGGCGTCAATGAATGTGTGATACTCACAGAAAATGGTCATTCCTCCACCAATTCAGCGACCTCGGGTTTAGTATGAGTAAGAAAGCCATGGATGATCTAATGCCTCCCTCGCTGTTGGGCGCCTTTGTGGATTCATCTGAAGCAAATGTCTAACAAAATCGATAAACAGTACATCGGAGACTTGAAGATGATGCTCTAGCGAAGACTCCTCAGAAATAATGTATTCTAGTTGGTCTGTCTCCTGGATGGGGGGGAAAATAAGTATGAATTCATCATTTTAAGTTGGATAAGCTAACCAACTACTAAAATATCGACCGATCTCAACTGTAGAATCAGCATTCTTATAGGTTTTATAAACATTCAGATCAAGGATGGTAGTGACGGGAAGATTTTACTAACAGGTCTAAGAACATGAAAACACACCAAGCAATGCAATCAAATCCATTAAAAAATTACTGAATAGGGAAAGTATTGATTTTTGGCTATATTATGGTCCTTCGGATTCCGACAAATTGCAGAGAATATTGGAGTTCAGACAACTTCTGTCATTAAAAGGAAACCATAAACGAACCTCGTTTATATGATACAGATCATATTCTTTTGTGAAATACTTGTATGTCTCTTGCCCATTCTCCAACATCTCCAGCTCGATAGGACCTAGCATTCCAACCATCCGCGCAAGGATCATCACGACTGCATCATTCGGAAACAGCACCTATAAAAAGACATAGGCACTTCCAATAAGTCGCTGATTAAGTTGTTTCCAAGGAACAATATTTCAAATTGGTAGCAAACATCAGAATTAAAGGTTACAAAATGGAAGTAAGATATTATAAGAAGCTCGAACTCCATAATTGGATGGAATTTGGCATTAGTTTAGTCTACTTTAATTCAAGACATTGAGAAACTATATAAACTTAGACATACTTCCCCGGAACATAGCTCAGCAAGGATACATCCAAGAGACCAGAGGTCAATCTTCTGGTCATATGGGAGGCCAAGGATGACTTCTGGGGCTCTATAGGAACGGGATTGAACATATAGACACAGATTGTCAGTCTGAAAGCAACTGCTTCCAAGATCGATAATCTTTATCTCACATCTTCTATAACTTTTGATAAGGATATTCTCGGGCTTTAGATCACAGTGAATAATTCCCAAACCATGTAAGTAATCAAGCGCCTCCAAACACTGACGAGTTATGACCTGCATGAGCAAATATCAACAGCAAATTATCATGTGTGATGTATTATTTGAGATAAACCTATATGTGTTATCACTTATAAACAATCCGCGACAAGAGTTATAGTTCGGAGACATACAAGTAATGGCAATCAAGAGGAACAAAAAACTAAAAGAAGAGTGCTGGCAAGCCAGTAGCTGTTTGAACAAACCTGCAACCTGCTAAGTGTAAAATAAGTTTCTCCGCCAGATTCTTGATTGAATTTCTGAAATTCGTACAAGTTTGCTTTAAGGAGTTCACAGACAATGAATAGATGCTCCTGGACAGATTTCACATTAGTCATTCAGAAACGTTAGTATTTAATATATACAAAATGGGGCTAGGGAAAATAAACTCTAATGAATTGGTTTTTCTAGAAATTCCGAATGAGATGAGGCAGCAATAGCCATTTTACTAACCAACCGACTGTTTCAAGCACAAACCACATGTTTTGCGATGGGTGGAAAGAATTATTGATTTACTCCTTAAAACATACCTGGTGATAGAAGTAGTCATAGAGACGCAAAATGTGGTGCTCATCTCCAGGGTCATGCTTATTAACAAGCTTTAGAAGTTTAATTTCATCCAAGCTCTGGTCGAAAAAATCTTTATCGTTTTTAATGATCTTCAGGCAAACATCTATTCCAGTGAGAAGATCATGTGCTTGAACGACCTTACTAAAAGCAGCTGAACCTAGGTATTCCGTTACGTAATATCTTCCGGCAAGGACACTATTTAGCACAATAGGCAGCTCCTTGTTTTCTTCAAATCCAGTCCTGCAGATGGCATAATACATGAGCGATACTGATTAAGTGGGATGTATTGACCTGCAGCGCAACGTCTTTAAATATCTAAAAATAAAGATCTTTTAGCATGATGAGTTAGGTGGAAGCATGAGCCAGATAACACGGCAAAAAGCTATAGCAGGTAATCTGCCCCTTCCAAGAATGTGATGGAAGACCAAATTTAGAAAATAGTTTTGCTTTATGTCAACTTTATTTATGTGAAAATCCAGTCAAGACGTAGAACTTCCCCCGCATCTTATGAATTTTAAACATGCTTATTCACTAATTTTCTTTACTCTTATATTTAAATTCTGTATCAGATTACTTAACGCTGACGATAGAAGAAAAACTATAGAAGCTAACCTGTTTTTCCTGTGAATGATTCGCAAATTGAATACTTCATATTCATCCTCATTAGAGTACATTAGAAGTTCATCCGTAACATCACCCTCTTCATCTGCAGCAGCCTGAGGTTCACTAAGTTCTCCATCTTCAACACCATAACTATCAATTGTGTAGGGCAATAAATTTTTCTCGGGAATCTTGTGCACTAAGTCAGAATCACCTTTAAACCAATCAATCAAATCATTTGGACCCCTTCTGTCTGAGTAAAGATTCTCTTTTGAAGCTCCATTATAATCCATGTTAATGTCTCCAGCAAACTTTAGCTGAAAATCATCAAAATCAGTTTCTTTGGATACTACGTAGCCAAAGTTCGCAGGATATTCATCATAAAGACCTGATCCCTCACAACAATTGCTAAGGGGATTTGAACAACCATAAGCACAGTTCTTCGACCCCCGTTCAACGTCCCCTTCAAGCCCATTATATTTATCAAAATGATAATAATCTATCACTTGAGCCTCATTTTCCCCGTTTGCGCAGGCTGTATTAAAAAGGCATGGCTTGTCCAAGTAATCAATACCCACTTCTGTTTGAAATCCTTCAGATTTGTTACGTGAACTCAGCACATTATCATGTTGCTTCTCAGTCTCCGAAGTTGTGACAAACTTATCCTGACTTGGACAGCCATAGAAGTCGGACCCGGAGAAACATGGAGTCATGAAATAGTCTTCATCTTTCTCATCGTACCAATGCAAGTCATTCTGCATGTCGAAATCAGGATAATCGCGTGCAGTTCCGAATTGAGATAATCTATCTGATGAAGTATCTGAATCGGCCTGAGATGCAGAATGAAGTCCATATGGATTCACAAAGTCTGCAAAATGAAAAACAGTTGGAATGCTCTTATGCACTGTTAACTAACACATTCAACCCCAGCAGCAACCTAGATATTGAAAATAGGGCCAAAAAAAGGAATAAAATAATGATTTCAAAGTGTTAGAAATTTGCTCTATGAACTATAAGAATTTCACAAGAAATTAAATGTAAGTTTTGATCTTATGTCGATAATAAGATTGAAATATCAGTTAGGAAGATCCATTAATTTTTTTTTTTTTAAAGAAAAGTGACTAAACTAACTAAAAACATGAAATGAGATTAACAAGCAAACAATTTATTCAAATTAAAGCCCACTCCAGAAAAAGGAAAAGAAAAGGGAATAAAAGGGAAAAAGAAAAAGGGCTTCACTTAACTTTATTTATAGCAATTTGCCCGCTGCTTATATCACCTAAAACTAAAATTGATCAGAACATTAAGAAAAGTTTATGATTCAGGCTAGAATCTTTCAAACAAAGTAAAGCTTATCAAACACCAACTAAGTTAAGCATGATTAAAGTAATAACAATCAAATTTTAACTCAAAACAATCACTAAAACAGCAAAGAAACGATTTCTTTTTTAACGAAACAAATGCTAGTTATTAAAGCCAACAAAATTCCAATTCGAAACAATCACTAAAAGATCAAACAAAATTAAAACAAAGGTTTCTTCTTCTTACCTGAAGAGCAAACTTCACTAGAAGAAGACCTCAAGCTGACAAATTCATCACCATCAGAACCCGACCCATCACTTGACTTCAATTTCTCGTCCACCTCCGGTCGCCGGAGGGTCGCCGGAATCCTCACCGGCGGCGGCATCGGGAAGAAGAACTTCTCGAAATCAAAAGCACCCACTTTTTCTTCTTCATTTTTCTCCATCATATCTTCCTCAAGAGCTTTCTCAGCTTCTTTCAAGCCATTCTTCCTCAAAAACTCGATCACAGCTTCAACTTCAGCGCTGACCTCCATGAAAAAGGACTCCGAGAAAAACAAAAATTCTCCCCCTCTCTCTCTATCTCTATCAAGTGTTCTTGGAGCTTTGGGTGTTGTAAGTGAGAAAATTAAGTGAATTTCGAGGGTCAAAAGCGGAAAACAACATAAACAAAATACCATTTTTCAGCTTCTGCATGTTCTGTTGCGAGACTTAAAGCCAAAGGAGAGAGAGAGAGAGATGTTCCTTCTTACCAACTTTGAAAAGCGAGGGGCTGACGAAGGGTTTAAGTGGGGTTTTCATTTTCTTTGTGGGTCCCACTTCATCGGATGGACACGTGGACTAATAAAATTATTACAAGTGGATATTAAGAATTTTCTTTTTTTCTTTTGTATTTTTATGGAAAGTCTAGTGATTAATTTAGGGGACCATTTTCACTGCCTACTTTTCTTTTTTCCTTTTTTTTTTTCCCCCCCCCTGCCTTTCACCTTTGAGAATTTGCCTTCTTTTCCTCTTTCTTTGTTTTTTATTTTCTTTTATAATTTTTTTATTGTAGAATAGAAATTGGGGAATTAATTTTTATTGACAAAGACCAAAAAAAAAAAAAGTATCTTGACATATTTAAATCATTTTTTCTCAAGAAAAAAAATGGTCATTGGTTTTTTTTTTTTTAAAGAAAGTCTCATAATCATGTTTGAATTTTTAACTTGTCAATTTTGTCTTAGAAAAGAAGGCTTCCATAACCAGGAAAGAGATGTTTCCTCCCTTTTTTTATGAGAAAATTTTATAAGCATTATACTTTTCAAATTTATTTTAAATATTTTTAAAAGACATTAATCTGTAATTCTTAATGAAATTTTTAGATTTGGATAAAATTAATAGAATGATATACACCATTAAGTTATATTAAAATAAAAATAATTAACAAACAAAATATATGTTAACCTTTTAATTTTATCCATAATTTTTTTCTAAAAAAATCACTATAATATATAAAAAACAAACTCGAACTTTAAATTCTATATATGTTTTTTTTTTCAATTTTAAAAAAACTAAGTTAAAAGTCCTCATTTCTTATAGAATATTAATATTCATGCTATCTAATTTCATATTGTTATTTCCAATTTTACTTTTTTAAAATATAATGATAGTTATTCATCATTAAAGAAAAAATAGAAAACCAATGTAAAAACACTATCTTCTTTCATTTTATGTCAACAAATTAAAAAAAATTGTCAAGAAGATTACAAGTACCTTTTAAATTGAATCAAGAACCTATTTCTTTCTATGACCACTTTACAAAGGGAAAATTGACAATTAACATAGTAAGAATTAATATCAAGGATCTTTGCAATTCCTTCATAAACCCATTTTTTTATTTATACATTAATAATGAAATTTTAATATCACACAAATATTAAAAAATTAATACATATTTATTTAATAATTAATTTTAATTAACATATTTTAATCAATGATAAATAGGTTCCAATTTATTTGGTGTGGTGGACCCATTGGTTTATTTATTTTTATTGGTGGAACCTACTTTTCATGGGGTCATGTGGGCTCATGAATAAGAAAAAAAAAATAAAAAATCTAAGTTCATGCCATGATGAAACGATCTTCTTTCTCCATGAATAATGTGATGAAAACAGCCTTTCTTTTTCTCACTTTTTAATTTCTTTTCCATGTGACCAGAAAAAAAAAAAAAAGGATGTTTTAGTTTATTTTCCCCACCTCTTACTTCCCCTTTTATAATTATTGCTACCTTTCACTCCCCCCACCTCTTTTTTGATTTAGAGTTCGAAATATGACCCTAAATATAACCGTTGAGTCATAATATTTTTTTTATTATAAAAAAATATATAAATGAAAAAAAAATTGAACTCTTGAATGTGTTGAAGAAAACCCTAATTTTTTTTTATTTTGGTAAGTAGCAAATGCAACAATGATAACCAAATTGCTTAGAACTAAAACATACTTTGAACAAATGTGTTTGAATTGTCTTATGTCAATTAATTAGTCTAGGTCAAGGTGGCCATAGTTCCAACAAAAACATGGTGTTATATTATAATATTGGTGAGTTGGTCCAAATATAGGGCCATCTGTTAGCCATAAATCCAACTCATTTGTGTCAATCCACACCAATACTAGCTAGCTAGGAGGTTGGTCAAGTTTCTTCTCTAACTCTTTCATGATTAACATCTAGTTCAGAATAATGTGACCTAAATCTAGGGTTTAATTTAAATAGTTCATCCAATTTTCTTAGAAAGTGAATTTTAGTAAGGTTAGGTTCAATCATCAAGACTTACAATTTTTTCTTCAAATTTCTTAGGTTTTAACCCCTCTTTTTAATCAAAAGAATGTGACATTAAAGGATAACTTAAAAAAATGGATCATATAAATGCTCCTACCATATTAGTTTTAAATATTCAACCAAAAAAAAAGAGATATCTATGATTATATCATCAATATTTATATAGTTCTAGTTCTTTTTTTTAATTTGATATTAAAATATAGACAACACCCTTTATGTTAGTCAATTTGTAAAGCTTTCATAACTCTATACATATAACCAATTTGTGGTAGGAATTTGAGTTATTGTTATACCAAATGTAATTATTAGCTAAAGTTAAACTCAAAACTTTTATTTTTTATATTTTTCTTCACATAAAAGAAATTCAAAAGAAAGTACACTCTTTGAACCTTAACCTTCTTAAGAAAGAAACAACAACTAAATCAAATATGGGTTGGTGATTGTTTTCTTTTTCTTTATCTCATCAAATTGAAATTTTAACTAATTTGTTGGGTCCCCTTTGAGGGAACAAGGTAGAGAAGGTTAATTTTTCTTTACTAGAAAACATATTATTTGTTATGTGCCAACTGCCAATATAACAAAAGCATATGTTTTTTTTTTTTTCAACATTTTTCAAAGATGGAGAAGGTAAATAAAGAGAAAAAGTGAAGGTTTCAAAATCATATTTCAAAATGAAGACTAACAAACCTTTTGGACATGTATTAGGTAATGATAATTACTATATTCTGCAATAAAAAAAATTGATACCTAATAATAAATTAAACTATCATTATGTAATAATAAATTAATAAAATGTTTTGGAGACACTTGAAAGAAAAAGACATTAGGGTAATCAAACATAAAAATTACCTACCTAAGAATAGTGATGTATGCAGCACTTAGAGTAAGGTTGGAGAAGAAAAGTTGAAGAAGCAAGGCATGGATACTTCAATTAGCCCACATGACCCTAACATGTAAAGCCTCCCCCCCTCCTCACTCCCCAAGTTTCTTCATTTTTATTTATCTTATCCATTTGTTTCTAACTTAAAATTTAGTTTTCGATTATAATATTTCACAAATAGTGAAACTTGAATTTCCATTTTTAATCTAAAATGCTCAACAAGAAAAAAAAAATTCCTTTCTTCGTTTTAGGTATCATACATCAATTATTGAATCAAGTTTTCAATTTTGTTGGTGCAAATTGAGCTATTGAACTAACCCCACTCTTACCCTCTTTTAGTTTTCAAAAACATATGTTATGGAAGCATATAAATAGATTAATAAATATTTTTGCAACTTTTCTTATTTATAAGTACACGTAAAGGTGAGATTTCATCATTTTTTTAGTTTGGGTTCATTTAAAAGTAGAATCGAATATCTTTTACACTCAAATCTTTAATTCAACGATTAATAAATATATTCTTTTATTCAATGAATTGAATAGGAATCCCCTTTTTTCTGATTAAAAATGGTAATGATCTTTTAGTTTGATTGTGATTTGGGCATACATCTATATAGATTAATTCATGTATGAAAAGACCTAATCCTAAAAAGGAAAATTTCAGGGTTAATTATAATTTGGGCTAAACACTATTCAAATGATTCAGAATCTTGATCCTCAAATTGGACCCAAAGGCAGCAGCTGCGGTTTAACTATCAAGGACTTTCCAATTCATAAGAAAAGAAAAAACCTATTGGGTTGATTCCTGATACTAAATTGGGCTGAAGACTACCCAAATGATTTTTGGATCCATTGGCCCAAACCTTGATCTTGCATGTAGCCTCACAAACTTAGTTAAGGGCTACAAGGTCACAAAGTGGCCTCACAATAAATAATCCAAGAAAAATGGCACTTGCCCAACAAAAGCAAGAATGTTGCTCTTTAATTTTTAGGTAGTTATTAGGATTTTTTTTTTTTAATACGTGATATATACATGAAAAAAGTGAGGATTGAGACCTTAAATCTATATATATATATATATATATATATATATATATTTAAAGAGTGTGACAACCATTAAATCAATTTTTTAAGGAAAGGAGATTTAATCTTGTTTGTTGAAATAATAAATTATATATTAAATATTGAATCAAATACTCAGAGGTAAATGTGAATTAAGCTTGGGTTATTACTCACAAGTTTTTTTAAAAAAAATAATTATAGTATTAATTGTAATAATAATAGAATTTTTTAATTCAAAAATTTTAAACTTGCAATTATAATTGTAGGGAGAGGGCTTAATTTTTTTCTGACTATTTTCTTTGGATAATTAAGCTATGAAAAAAATTAATTTGTAGTTGGAAATTTCATATGAATGCTTACAATTATTGAATTATTTCGTGGGTATGGATTTTAATACTTGCCTTCTTTTCTTTGTCTCAACATTGGCTCTTGGAACATAATCTTTAGCACTTCTCAATTATGAACCCAAAAGTCTTTATCCTGTAAGATATTGTCTATATTCTTTTACACAAACACAATCTTCTAGGCAAATTATTCACTTCCAAACTAGAAAATGATGGTCTAAGGTTCATATGCATATAATATATATATATATATATAATATAACTAAGATTTCTAATGTAAGGGTTATGAACCTCCAAATTATATTTTTTGTTGGATATATATGCTTACATATATTATTTGGTCAATATTAATTCATATAATTTGCATTTTTCTTTGTGAAATGAAAATGCAACATTAAAATATTTGTTTTCTTCAGAAGAAACTCATTATTCTATGTTAATTATTCGGTTTGAAAAAAAGAAAAGAAAAAGGAAGTATCATTTGGAAATTCAACCAATTTGGTGACCCATTCTATTTTATTTTTACTTTTTAATATTTAAAGTTGTTAGAAATTAAATTATGAATTAATAATTTAATACTTTATCATAATCTGTCTATGAGTTAAATTTAAAATAAGATTTTTATAACTTTAATAGACTTAATTCAACTTATATTAAAATTTAATTATAAAAATATATAATACTAATATAAAGTAATTTTATTAATATATTAATACATACCTTAAATAGTAAAAAAAACCTTTTTATCTAATTGAAGTATAAATATCTTCACTCTATCAATCGATCACGTGATGATGGCATTTAATTTTACTTTTAATAACTAGTGGACTACCTATTCGTAATGCTAGTATTAAAATTTTAGTAAAATACTAAAATGATAGAGAAAAAAAGTTGACAAATTTGTCAAAGTCACGAAGCTACGTGGGTAATGGGAGGAGAGAGGAAAGGTTCCCTTCGCACAAAGACAAAACTTCCTATTTAGGGTAATTTCCAAGGTAAACAAACATCCTCAAGCACCTGTCCCAATTTCTTCTCCACCCTCCCCCACCCCCCTCGTCCGCCACCACCCCCATCTCTTTCCGTTCAGCCACAGCCTTTTTTTCTTTAATTGTTTTCTTCATGATAACCATTTTTGTTTTATTATATTTTTTCCTCCTCCTTCATCTTTATAATTATCATTGCTCCTTTACCAGGAAAACGATAAAACTTTTTTCCACAGTTCATGGGGGAAATAAATAATCATTCATCATTTTCAACTTGGACAGAACACAAAACAAACGCCACACGTATCTCCTACTACCTAGCAGTAATTAATTGCCTATTCCTATAGCAAAGTTCGGTTATAAAACACTAGTTAAAATTTCATTTCATTTTCATTTAAATCATTAACTGTATCAAATTTTAAGTGCATATAATCATAAAGTTTATAGGTGGTCCAACTCTTATGGAAATATATGCCTTTGTTACTGTATTTTTTATCAGTTAATCAGTGATTTAGAATCAATTTTCACGAGATTTTTGATGCGAAGAATCAAACTACTGCGACAAAATTATATGATTTAATTGAAGAATGGTGCTTTGTCTGCTTGACTTCAACGATTAAATTTTTAACAGGATTTTTATTGGTGGGGGCAAAAGAAACACTATAAGACAGGTATTTACCAAATAAGGAAAAGAAGAATGGCAGTGGGGATTCGCTTCTAGGTAGGCTTAGACAATTTGTTTATTGATATCACGTTACAATTATACTTTAAATTTGATATATTAATAATTTATTTTATATAATTTTTAATATATAAATTATATTTTTATTATTTTTATATCATATTTTTATAACGTGTAATTATATTATATTTAAAGTTGCATGTTTGTAGAGGATTTTGGTTAGTTTTTAGGTTTGAATTATTTTGAAAAGCTTGATTTTACAAAATATATATTTTTTTTTGGAGGGGGAGGGGGGGCTGATCTCATATGTGGCAAGTGGGGTTGTGGGGCAAAAGCCCTCCCTGTGAAGGAGGGGGGCCTGTAAAAGATTTGATTTATATATATTGTCTTGTCTTCGTCCCCTTTGCTGGTTAATCTTTCATCTTTTCAGCAACCGAATTTTAAAGACAAAAAAAAAGGGGTTATTTATGTAATCAACAATGCAGCGTTTATATATTGAAAAATGGCTAGTGCCCTTTGTTTCAATATCGAACTTGTTTGGCAGAAAAGAAAATTTTCCTCTAAAAACAATGAGATTGTAGGTATTTTTTATATGAAAATTTCACCGATGTTTGTAAGATAATTTTTATTTTTCATATTGTGTTTTTTTATATTCACAAATAAATAAATTTTCCTTTAAAAAAAGATAAATCTTTTTTTTTGAAGACTTCATCACATTTAATATTTTCGTCCAAGTGTCCAACCCCAATGACATAAACTAAATTGAAGTGACTAGGTTTTGCTTTATTATCTTATATGATATAATGGTAATGAAAGTGTCAAATGTATTATTGCATCCGAATGCAACCAAGTTATCATTACTCCTTGGACTCTACTTTGTATGATGATGTTAATTACAAGAATTGGTTAACTTTCTCTTGGTTGCTCCGTATATACATGCATTCTTCATCTAATCTGGCATCTGAATTATTATTTAATTAATAAAAAATTTATTTAAATTTAATTATAAAATATATAAATAATAATATAAAATTAATTTTTAAATATTTTTAAGTAGTGAATGAGTTTTTTAAATTGGACGGATCGAATAAAGATAAACTTTAAACAATAAAATTTTTTACTATTCAATCCTGATCCGATATCGAAATAAACACTAATGTTCAACCATATTTATCACTAAAGAAAAATAGTTTGACCTCCCACATGTGTGTGTGTATATATATATAGAGGTTTCAAATTTGAATTCTTTCTATCAATTTCAATTATTTTCAAAATCAAATTAACAGAAGAAAACGAGATAGAAATTAGTTTAGACTCTGGGAAATAAATTAATTTTTTTAATTTTATGGTCATGGTTATTTATTTTTAGTTTTTGTTTTAACCTATACTCTTTTTTTTTTAGAGAATTCTCTATCAATTTGATTCGAATTTTGATGGGAAAAAAAAAGGTTCCTCTATGTTAAAATTATTGTTTCTTCGTCATATATTTTAGAAAGAAAAAGAAGCATTTAGGGTTAAGAAAAATTAAGGAAAAAAAAATTTGAAAGAGTGAAGTCATATCTTACAGCCCTTTATGGGACAATTAATGGGTGCTAAGGCAATATTTCAAGTTTTCAACCATGAAGTTGACAGAAACATTGAACATTTATATATTCGAATCCACTTTTGATTAAATATACCTAATCAAGCCCCAAAAACTTCCATTTCATATCGGTAAATTATTAAAATATATATATATATATATATATATACACACACGCACACATACACATATATAAAAGTTTAGTAGATCAAAAAATAACTTAAAAAAATAAAAGGAAGATTCAAAAATTTATATGATTTGATTAGGTATATTTATGATACGAAGGTATCATAAATTTTTGCTGTTTTCAGGTAAATAATTATTTACATGACGATAATTATTACGGGATTTATAATTAAATTACAAAATCTTAAAAAAATTATCCTTAAAATCGGAAAAAAAAGGTTCTTATTTACATCATATAATTGGCATCAAAATATTCCTTTTTGCATATTGGCAACAATAATTTTTGGCCCTATATATACTTAAAAGAAAAAAAAAAAGTTTTGGTTAATATTTTGCCACGAAAAGGCTAAACCAAAGAGAGAGAAAACAAAAAACAAAGCTATTAAAAGTCAATTTAAATGTAAAAGGAATAAAAATGTTGCTTTGGCTTTAGGATATGTGTAAGTATGCTCGATCTTGGCCATGAATTATTGATTCTATGTTATATACTGTTATGTTATTATCATAACTTGCTTTTGGCTTTCGTAATATAGAATGAATAAAATTGCGATAAGTACGAACCACTTACATGGTCTATCATAAATATAATCTTATATTTCAATTTCAAGTTACAAAACATTCATTAATTAATTATCATTTGTTAAATGTAAAATTTAATTCAATTAATTTTAAAAGTTTAAATCTTATCATTTGTAACATTTTTTTTTCAATCGTTAAATTATAACATTCATTGTATGAATATATATATCCATTAATTATAATCCTAGATTCGAATTTTTTTTGACTCGAAGAACGAAATCAAGATTTTGAGGGGACGAAATTCATATTTTTAATGTTTGATGGGGTGAAAATACATTTTATTGTCTAAAGTAAACTTATTTAAAACTCAGTTTAAGGAGATGAAAGTCTTATTTTTAATATTTGATGAGACAAAAGCATTTTTTGTTGTCTAAAGTAAACTTATCTAAAATTTAATTTTATAAATTTTATAATCATTAAGAGATAGCATTTAGTAAGTATGAAATTCAAATTTTAATATTGTGACTTTCTATATCTTCAAATTACGACTTTTAAAAAATAAAAAAACTCTATCTAAGTTGCCTCAATCCGTCTCCTAGTTTTGTGCTTGCACTATTCGAAACATAATTACGTCAGAAATATTATTGGCATATTTCATTTGTAATGTAAAAACTGGTAAATTTCTAATTTTTTATTAATTTATATGCAAAAAAATTTTAAAATTAAAAATAGAATAACGAAATTCACCCAAATTAGAATACATAATGATAGAATTCAGTATTAACTCATAACAAAATAATAATTTGACCTGAAATAATCCATTAAAATAACATGCATATTACATTTTCATTTGCTTATTTCCTAGATATTACAGTATATGATATCTACTCAAACTTAGATTTAATTTAAATCAAACTTTGTAAGACGAACAAATATTTCGATTTATAAATAAATCATTTTGGGTCTAATCATCACAAGTGACAAGCCACTGAAAAAGGTCTAAAAATTGAGAAAATATAAATGAAGAGAAGATGACGAAGAAAAGGGAATAGAATTCATGCGCAATAGGGCAGCGGCTGATGCCGATGGGGCCGTTTGACGGAAAAAAGTGAGAGCAATGTTGAACTTTCTTCTTGTTTTTCTTTTTTTTTTTTTTTTTCCAAATACATTAACGTATTCTTATATTTTTATATTATAATAATATTTAAAAATATAATATATTTATATAAAATTTAAAATATTAATAATTTATTTTTATATTATATAAATTTTAATATATTTATATATTTAAATTTTTTTCATCGCATCGCATGTTATATATATATTTTAATCTTTTTGCATCCCTAAATGTGATAGATTACACTTATAAATTCAGATAATCTATTCACCTTAAGGCCACCTAAGAACAAGACACTCCTAGGGCAACCTTGGGTTAAGCAACATAAGTTGGATGCATCTTCTCTTAAACTTTGATTCAATTCAATAGCATACTTAATTACTTGTCCACCTTGCTCTTTTCTCTTGCTGAGTTTAGTATTGGGTACACTCGGAATATCAACTCAGATGTTCTCTAACCCTTCCTATCTTGCAATTATGATGTGGTAGAGTTAATCCATCTTTTTGGATTCATTAACCTCCATTATTACATCAACAAATTTTATTTTAATTATTTTTCATATAATATAGGCGCATGTAACTCTATTTTTTTCTAGCATTTCCGGCAAGCAGGATTTTTGGTATAGTTTTTGGTCCCCTGAGGAGTCAGCCCCCAGGATTTTGGCATAATTCTCTGCTTTCTTCCTGTTTTTTCCCCTCCTTTATTACCTCATTTTTTTTTAGCCCTGTCTGCCATTGCCAATTAGAGTGCTAGTTATTTGAACATAATAATAGATTTAAGGGCATATACTTAAAAAGATTTGATAATTGAGTGTTTATAAAATTAGGTGATTTTTATAAAAAAATTAATTAATTAATTAATTATGTTTTTGAATTTAATAAAAATAATGTATTGAATGCAATGATTTTTTTCTTAAATATCACATTAATTGGTGTTACTAGCAATAATTAACATTTTCATATACTTAATTAATCCATGACTTAGATTGGAAATAAACACATAATTTCAAGAGGAGGAGAAAATTGAAAAAAAAAAAAAAAAAAACCTATGCTAAAAAGAATATCCTATTTAACAAATAATGAGAACTTTACATGTAGTATTGGAGCATTAAAATTAAACATTACCAATATTATACTTTATACTTGTATAATGTAATAATAATCTAGAGAGTTTAATTATGTTTTGTAAGGAAGAAAAAAAGAAGAAGAAAGAATTGTAGCTATTCATTGGTAAGAACCATAGTTGATAGTTATTAAGTCGTTTGTTTTTTTGCCTACCTCAAAAAATATTTGAAAACTTAGAATGATGGCATGCATTTAAGCATCACATTCACCATCATCAAGAGTTATTCTTCTATCTTTTTCTTTAAATACAGCTATTATTTTTTAGCACGATCGAAATCTCTAATTTTATTTGAATCTAATTATAAAAGGATATTATACGAATTTAAAATCTATCCTTAAAATTAATTTAAGCAAAATTAATAGCTTTCTTGCAAGCAAGAAAATGCTTATTAATACACAAATTCTATATTGTTATTATTGATAATTAATGAAAAAAAAAAGTGAAGATTCTAAAATCCAAGAGAGATCTTAATTGGGTTTGAGAGATTCTTCTTCCATTCCATTCCATTACATTATTTTGCTTTCCCTTTTCTTTTTCACTCTTTCACTATCAAGATTTCTTTTCTATGCCTTTTTCAATATTTTCATTATTAAATAATGGTGGCCATGGGACAAGAAGGTGCCTCTCCCTGCCAAGTTGACAGTGTGTACACTACCAAAAATATATGCGAAAATGACATAGCCAATAAGCCCATATAATAAAAACAAAAGCTTTTTCTTTTTCTTTTTCTTTTTTTTTAATTTCTTTTTTTCTAATTTTAATTCCTTTGCTATGTCAAAAATTTGTAGCAATATTGTTAGATTTTTCATTTCTTTTCATTGCCAACAAAATGAAGAAAGAGACCTTACATGTACTTAAATTTACTAACCCTTTCCCCTTTCACTTTCCTCCTCCCCAAACCCCCCAAAAATAAATGCCCTTTTCCCTAATTTGGCCCTACCTACTAATTGATCAAACAATCTATTCATAGTTATTTACTTAGTGACTTAAAGTCTATCCAACTTCATTCCAATTCAAATTAAGCGAACGATCTGATCTATAATTAACATTTATCTTTATTTAATTTGTAAATATCCTCTATTTGATACCTGTGCTCTATTTGAGTCTCTAATTCAATTAATTATTTAATATCACACTTTATACTTTTTATGGACATAATATATTGATAATATAAAAAACGTTTAAAACTTTGGCACATAAAATAAAATAATGTAAATTTTGACTCAATGACTTTAGCGTTATTAAAAAAGAGAGAAAGAGAGAGAGAGAGAAAGATTTGAAAGGTCATATCTGGGGAGGAGACCGTCTTTTGGTGTTTTAGAGAAAAAGAAAATGAAAAGGCTTGTTGGCACAAGCGAACAAAGGATGTGACAACAAATCCACACGTCAAATCAAATACCTTTTCACCTCTCTCTCTCTCTCTCTCTAAATAGAGCCCCAGTTTCTGGCAAGGAAAAAAATTGATAGAAGTATTAGAGAATCGGATGAATTCAATTTAAAAAATATTATTTATTTATATTTTAATTATGGTTAAATTTATTTTATTATTTAAAATATTAAAATATTAATAAAATTATTTTTATAATAAATATTTAAATTTAAATAAAAATATTTATTAATTTTTATATAATAATTTTTATTAATTTAATTATTAATATTTTTTAAAATTTAATACAATTCGAAGCAAATAAATAATTTAAGATCAGGGAAGGCATACGATAGATCTCCATCTTTTTTCCTTCTAAAATTATTCGAAGGTTATGTTTGGCAACAAGGGATACTCTCCGTTGAGAAAATAAAATAATCACATCCTATACAAACATAAATTAAGAAATATATTGAGTAAACTTTACACACAATATTTGATTAATGAAGAGTGGCCATCATTGTACCAAAATCCTACAATCCAAACAAAACTTAAGAAAGGCAAAAATATGACATTGGTCTGGCATATTCCAAAGCCAACTAGCCAAGGTGATGGGTTTATGAATTATGAAAATGATGAGTGGGAATGTGCGTCGTGGTGGTGGGTGTAGGGTTGTTTTCTCCTCCTCCGATCACTTTCAACCTTTTTACAGTTTCATCACCTACCAACCCCACCCACTCTCTCTTCTCTAACTTCTTATCTTATAAGAAAAGAAAGAAAGAAAAAAAAAAGTATGAACTTGTCAAAAAAAATATCTTTTCAAAATTATTCTTTTTCCTTATAAAGTTATTTTCAATATTATTCAATATTAATCGAGATTAAAAGATAAAGAATCAGATTTAGCCGCTAATTTAGTATTAGCTTAAATGACACGCATATGATAATCGACTCTTAAAATTTAAAGATTTTAGAGAATTTAAACAATATAATATTCTTTTTAAATGAATTAATTAAATACAGTTACGTGTAAATTAAAAGCTTTAAAAAAAATAAAATTTAGTCAAGTGAAATTTTGTCCTACCTAACATGATAAAAGTTTTTATCATCGGAAGAATTCAATAATTAATAAATTAAAAGCGAATAAAAAATATTTTATTCTCATTTATAAAATTAAAAAAATATATATTATCATTGTATAAAATTCATAATCATTCTTTTCTTTATTTTTTTAAAATGATGAAGGAAAAAAATCTATGCCCACAGATTAAAATTTAATACTACTAATTGTTTGCTTTTGGGAGGAAAAAAAATTGTTATTGCTAGTATTTTCCTTTTGTCAATGCTAATGGGTTTGATATTTTCTTTTTCTTTTTTTTATGTTTGGGTTGAGTTCGATTCTGTCACAACTCGGTCAACTCGGTTGTCTAGAGGGATTCCCATACAGCAGCACTAAGAAACAAACGAAGAAAAAGGTTGACAAAAAATTACACGTAAGAAGAGTGAGTCTGACGCTGAGTTTGATTCATTGGCCCACTCCAACTCAGTGGGCACAGCATCTCCATTACGCCACCATAAAATGCAACAAATTAGTGATTCTCATCATTATTTACTTTGATATAAAATTGTTAATTAATAGAAGTGGAATTTACAATTACAATCAATTCTTGCACTTTGCATCAATTATCAATGAAATAATAAATAAATCAATTAATAAATCGATATATAATAATTTAATAAGATTAGATCAATTTTTAAAATTTAATTTTTTTTAATTTCTAAATAATACTCATTTTATTTTTCTTTATTTATAATTATTGTATATTTTAAAATATTGTTCCCTTCTGTATCTTAGAATATTTAATATTCTTTTATTTTCTACGCATATTTATTTTTCGTATAAAAATTACGATTGAATATCATATTACTATTTTTTAAAATTGTCATATAAAATTCATTAAAATTAAGTTTGCTAAATACCATAATCCGAATTATTACAATGAATAATACATATTATTTGTCACAAATAAACATTTAAATTTAATGGAACCCTTACTTAAATGTTTAAATTCACAATCTCTAAAAATTTTAACTAACTTAGGCGCCATCTTAATCAAATGACGCACATGGAAATAGACAACAGTCCTTTCCATTTCTTTTCCTAGGATTTATATTTTGATTATGATTGTATTTTTGTATAATATTTATTATAATTACAAAAATATTAAATATTAAATATTAATATCAATAAATAAATTAAAATTTTAAAATAATAATCATAATTTTAACACTAATAAATAAGCAAATAAATTATTATATAATGCACTCCCCACTTCCCCATTTCATATCCTATATTATTTTCCTAAAAATAAAAGGCTTTTTTCTTTTATAAAAATCCGATCTTCAATTCTAATAAACAGACAAATATTATTTTTTTTAATAAAGTTATGATAGCCAAAGATGCCTACGCCGGTTAGCGTAGCGCGGCAATGTTTAACGTCAGAGGCAGCTCACGCGTTAGACGAGGCGGTGAGCGTCGCGCGACGGAGGGGACACGCTCAAACGACATCGCTACACGCCGTCTCCGCTCTTTTATCTCTCCCTTCATCGGCCTTACGAGACGCCTGTGTCCGTGCTCGTAACGCGGCTTACCATCCTCGCCACCAATTCAAAGCCTTGGAGCTTTGCATAAGCGTATCACTCGACCGACTCCCCTCGAGTCAACTAAGCACCGACCCGCCCGTTTCCAACTCGCTCATGGCAGCGATAAAGCGGTCTCAGGCTAACCAGCGAAGACAGCCTGAAAATTTCCACCTTTACCGCGACATCTCGCAGCAAAACCCTTCCAATATCTCGTGCGTCGAGCTCCAACACTTGATTCTATCCATCCTTGACGACCCGGTTGTTAGTCGGGTTTTTGGCGAAGCGGGTTTTCGTAGCTCCGAAATCAAGCTAGCAATCATCCGTCCCCTCCCTAATCTCTTAACATACTCCCGACCACGCGGCCCGCCGGTTTTCCTTTGCAATTTAGAAAATCCGAATCCGGGTCATGAAAACGCCCGGGTTCCAGGTCGTCGGGGCTTCAGTTTCCCTCTTCCGGGATTTGCTTTCTTCGAAGGGGAAGAAAACTGTAGGAGAATAGGAGAAGTTTTGGCGCGAAGGAGGAATCCACTACTTGTCGGTGCATGTTCTCACGATGCACTCGCGAGTTTCACGAAAAGTTTGGAGGAAAAAAAGGATAATTTTTTGTTAAAAGAAATTTCAAGCTTTAACATAATTTGCATCGAAAATCACATTTTAAAGTGTATAAATGAAGGGTTTAATAAAAAGGAGGTAGATTCAAAATTCGAAGAAATGGGTCGGGTCATGGAGCGGGAAATGGGAGGATCCGGGGTGGTGGTGAATTATGGGGATCTGGAAATATTTGTTGATGACGAGAGTGAAAAAAACAAAGAAGTTGACGATGATGATGATGGCAAGGTAGTTGTTGATGAAGAAGAAGGTGGAGTTAGTTATTTGGTTGGACAGTTAACGAGGTTATTACAAGTTTATGGAGGGAAAGTTTGGGTGTTGGGAGCAGCAACAAGTTACCAGACATATTTGAAGTTTTTATGTAGATTTCCATCAGTTGAAAAACATTGGGATTTGCAGATTTTGCCCATCACTTCCATGAGGAGTTCATTGCCCGAGTCTTATCCCAAGTCCAGGTATAATAAATTATTAAATATATTATCCAATTTACATGCCAACTTTTTATTTTTAAAATTTTTTTTTTATGCTGTCTAAGGATTTTTTTTTGTATTTTTTTTTATTTTAATGGTCTGAAGTTTCTTATGATTAAATAGTTAAGTTTTGTTTAGAGAATTGCTCACTTGTTATGATATCCATTCAGGGAGGGTATTTGTCCGATATAAATATGTTCATGCGAAGGATTTTATTTATATACCCATGTTCAAATTATAGGAAATGGATATTTTAGAGAAAATGAAAATCTGAGTAACGTAGTTTATTTGGTATATGGATATGATTTAGTTTGAGGAATTTAATTATTAAATAAATCTATTTAGCTGTGGCATTCTGGCTTATAGTTTCTTGGTGAGTTGTTGCTTGAAGAAAGATTTTTAAAGTGTTGAAGGTCCAAAAAGGGGGAAAAAAAGTTTAATAATAAGATATTTTTGAAGAATTATAAACAACGTTGGATCGTTGCTGCTTTTTTAATTAAGAATTTTGTATAATAAAAATCTGAGTTAGGAAAAGAGAAAAGAGAAAGGAAGAATGAAGTATATCTTTTGGTTTCCTTGAACTTGAACTGCCTTATTAGTTCCTAAACTCTTTTTTTAATGTTTTATTATTAACTGCTGCTAGTTAATCTTAGGACATAATTTAATGTAAGTCGAAGTGAATTGGTCGTATCTTGTGTGATTTAAAGATTTTTCCTTGTTCATAACTCGTATAAGACATGAAAAACAGGGATTATTGTCGAGTTTGCAACTACAAATACTGTTATCATGTTGCCTGCCCTAGCATTCATGAATTTAAAAATAAGAAATATAATAAGAGTTTAAATCTTTTAAGTTGTTTGCACTTTGATTAGTGCATGTTTATTGGATGAAACACCTTATATATCTCTAATTAATAGATATTTTTTGCAAATATTGAAACTTATGTTAGGCGTTGAATGGCATATAAGTGAGTTCTTTGTTTCCATGTGTAATGTGTTCTTACTGTTTTGTATTACTTTCGACCATTTCTCATAGTTTCATTGCCGAAACTACAGCTTGATGGAGTCGTTTGTTCCGTTTGGTGGGTTCTTTTCTACACTGCCCGAGTCAAAGGGGCCTTTAAGCAGCTCGTATCAGCATGTACCTCGCTGTCATCTATGCAGTGAGAGGTGCGAACAAGAAGCAATGGTGATTTCAAAGGGAGGATCCAATATTTCGGTGGCAGATCAGTACCGATCTGCTTTGCCTTCTTGGTTGCAGATGACGAAGCTTGGTACAAATAAGGGATTAGATGTGAAGGTGAGTTTCATTAGTTTATGTTTCGGTTCTTTAGTTTTAAATACTGGCAATGGGGGTCCGGAGTTTTAATGCAATTATTGGTTTCAACTTTCAACTTTTATCATTACTCTAAAGATAGAAAATCCATCGAGTATATTATATTTCAAACCAGATTCATTCCACTGCCATGGAAGGTAGGATTCTTGCACACCCTGCAACGATTTATATGCTAAGTAGCCCGAAATTGAAGTTGGTTCCCTTAAAATCTAGTTTAAAAATTGTCACATATTTTGGATGAACTTTATTTCGAGAACATCTATGAGAAACATACATCTCTGCTTTTTAATTTCTGTAGTTCACCATATCTGTAGCTTTTGTTTTCGATAAAGACCTTGTGGCAATATTCATTCGAGGCAATAATTTCAATCCTTGAACCTCACATTGCGGCCCCCATCACTTTCCCCCATATCTCAATCTGTTTATTTTGGATATTTATGAAATTTATGTGAAAATCAGTTTGACTTTTTTCAGTGCAGATCAAAGATGATGGACTGTTATTGAACGCTATGGTAGCAGGACTGCAAAAGAAGTGGGACAATATATGCCAGCGCCTTCATCACACTCGTCCAATCCCCAAGTCGAACATTTTTCAAAGAAATCCTTCATTCCCAACTGTTCTGGGCTTTCATTTCATCCAAGACAAGAAGGAAAGCACTCAGGGTGATCGTAACAACTACACAAATACACTTCCTGATGAAAATAATTGCATAGATGTAAATTCATGCTTGCCTGTTAATTTTGAAAAGATGGTTAGATCACATTTGGACAATCCTTCCTCTGTGGTATCCAAGACTAAGAATGAAAGTTTTCTCTCCAAACTATGGGGAAAACCTTCCGAAGGAGGTGATTTCAAGGCACTTGAACCTGTATCTCCTTGCAGTTTGTCCAATTCAAGTGCGGTCGATGTTAGTCAAGCATCTCCTACATCCGCAACTTCTGTGACTACAGATTTAGGGTTGGGTTTATGTTCAGTTTCTTCAAGCAACAAATTGTTGAAACCTACGAGTCAAAACCATACAGGGCTGGGGCAGGATTTCTCATGTTGCCTTCCTGCAAATATTAATGCTATCAATGGGAGTGTCTCTAGCTATCCAGCTCGGTACTCATCCTCTTCATTGCCCGACTTTGGTGGACAGCTTGATCCTAGCAATTTCAAGAAGCTTTTTGCAGCTGTCATCAAAAGAGTTGGCTGGCAAGATGACGCTGCAAGTGTCATCTGCCAAACTGTAGCCAATAGCCGAGCAAGAAATGGAAAATGTCATGGAGCCAGCCGAAGAGGTGATATATGGTTTAATTTCAATGGACCTGATAGGTGTGGCAAAAAGAAAATTGCCATTGCACTTGCAGACTTGATCTACGGAAGCGGAGAGAATTTCATCTGCGTGGATCTAAGTTCCCAAGATGGGGTGATGCATACAGACTTGCACTTTAACTACCAGGAACTGAATTATGATTTAAGGTTTCGAGGGAAGACTTTTGTTGATTATGTTGCTGCGGAGTTGAGCAAAAAGCCCTTGTCTGTTGTCTTCCTTGAAAATGTGGATAAAGCTGATATTCATGTTCAGAGCAGCTTGTCGCAGGCTATCCGGAGTGGCAAGTTTTTGGACTCACATGGAAGAGAAGTCAGCACCAACAATGCGATATTAGTGATTACTTCAACATTAGCAAAGGAAAAGCAAGTTGTTTGTCATAAAACGCAAACATCTAACTACTCTGAGGATAAAATATTGTTAGCCAAATGCTGGCCACTGCAGATATTCATCAAGCATGACAACAACAAAATTGGCCAAGAGTTGAAGGTACCTGTTATAACAAGAAAAAGCATTCCTAAACGGGGGATTTTGAATAAAAGAAAGCTCGTGAGTGGCTCCCATGAAACAATGGAGCAGCACGAGATCGCAGAAATGGCCAAACGGGCTAATAAGACATCATCTTGGAATCTAGATTTGAACATTCCGGCTGAAGAAAGTGAAGTGCAGGAAACCGATAATGGTACTTTTGACGATAACTCTGTTGCTGAGAACTCCACACCTTGGTTGCAACATTTCTTTGGTCAACCTGTCACAAACGTTTATTTCAAGCCATTTGATTTTGATGCACTTGCAGAGAAAGTATTGAACGATATAACCCACAGTTTCCTCAAGTCTATTGGCCCCTACTGTTTGCTAGAGATCGATTCGAAAGTAATGGAGCAACTACTAGCAGCTGCATATTTATCTGATGAGAATAGAGTGGTGACAGATTGGGTGGAAAAAGTTCTTAGCAAGGGATTTGCTGAAGTTGAGAAAAAGTACAACCTCAACGCTCACTCTGTTGTGAAACTTGTTCCAGGCAACCTCCTTCTGCCCGAGAAACCGCTCAGAGTTTGCCTTCCCCCCAGTATTATTCTGAGCTAATATCTTTTCCAAAAGCTTAATCCTGGCTGGTGTTAGGTGCATAAGCATTCAGCAGCCAGGGAATTATGTTTAGCTTCTTAATCCCATAATTTTGGGCTGTATTTTCTTCCAGGTTCTAGGTTGTGTATTGTACCATATATAATCTTTATAGTAAAGTGCTAGTGTGGTAATCATCACCACGAAAAAACACACTTGTAGTTGCTTGGTTTGACTGTCTTATGTCTGTAGATCATAATATTATAACTTTTGTCGTGGTCTGCGATGGATAGTAAGTAATGGAAGCAGACTGCAATTAGATTAATGCTGTTTATTTGTCTTAAATCTTGCGCAAATTTCTGGTGAAAATGAATAAAATTGCAGACATATTCAACCGTTGAGCCTTTGTTGATTTTAGTCATTTCACCCTTCACATCTTTCCTTGTTCATGTTTGAAAAAGGTAATTAAGTTAATAAGCGTTCTTTTTGTCTGCCACTAGTTCTGGTTGCTACCGATTTTCATTTAAGCTAAACTTTGATAATTTGTATATTCATATTATATTCGTATCTTTTGTCATGTCATAATTGTATTTAAGAGATTTTATATTTATATAAATTTTGATATATTAATAATTTATATTATAAGATTTTTACACATATTCATGTCGTGTCATTTTTTATTGGTTTATACGTATTATATTCATGTAATTATATTTAAAATTATAAGGTCTAATTGAAACAAATAAAACAGGTTATAAACCTAGCTGATAAACTCTACTGCAAATTGCCCAAAAGTTAAAAACAAAGGATTCTAATTTTTAAACATAGGTTATTATATATCTTCATCTATTATTTTACTTAAATGGGTGTGGGATAGGTAATAAGGTACATTAATGTTTACGGAAGAAAATAAAGTTTGAGTTTATCTATGCCCACTCTTGAGGAGTGATAATTACAGATTTTTAAATATAATTAATTTTAAATCGTAAAACGAATAAAGTTATTTAGTGAAGATAAAAAAAAAAAAAATCTTGAGAAAAAATAAGCTCAAAAAAGAAGAAATCGAAAACTGGCCTAAAAACAAAATCCAAATCCCTTTGAAAACCAAAGAAGCCCATTTTATTGTTTAAGGTAATGAGCAGACAAAGCCCTATTATTTTGATTTGGGCCTAAGCTGAACACGCCCTAGTCAGGTTCTATCACAATCTGCTTTGTTTTGTTTTTGATGACAGCCAAACTGACACCCCTCCCTACTTTCCTTCCTCTCGTGTCTTGTCTGTTTCCGTACACCTGAGCTACAAAAGCTTCTCTCTCTCTCTCTCTCTCTCTCTCTCTCTCTTTGGTCTTTGAAACTATCGATTTCTCCCAAAAAAAAAAAAATCCTTCTGCAAATATGATCAAACGGTCCAATTTTTAGGGAAAAAAAATTTCAATTATACATATTTATTTGAAAAAAAAATGGCTTCTTCTAGTCCCCGCACTGTTGAAGAGATCTTCAAAGACTACAGCGCTCGGCGCTCCGCTCTCGTTCGCGCTCTTACTTATGGTAATTTCCCTCTTTCTGTAAACCCTAATTTCAGTCATTGAATTTGTTATTATTATTTTACTTTTTGGGTTTTGTTCATTTGTTTACGTTTTCGTGTGGTTTGGATCAGATGTAGATGATTTCTACTCGCAATGCGACCCAGGTCAGTTCGTTTTTTTTTTTTTTCTTTTTTTTAAGTTCTTTTATTTGTTTGTTTGCTGGGAAAGTTGACGGGAAAATTGAGAATTGAGATGAACATTTAGTTTGCTCGCGATGCGTTTAATTTCGATTGAGCTAAGTAGTCTCTAGGTGATTGAATCGATCCGGTTTGATTTTGAAGCTGAGTTTCTGCTTTTGCTTAGATTTTTTTTCCCTTGAATGCAATTTTCCTTAGTTGTTTCAAGGTTTCTGCTTTCTTATGGTCCGTTGTGTTTTCATTATCTTGACTTTGTTTTTAAGGTAAATTGGAAATGAGTTGCTTTTCTTTGTAGGAAGTTGATAGAAATTGAAGAGGAAATTTTTTATCTGAACATTGTATCTTTTTGTTATAGGCCTTTGGATTGTCGTTTCTACATCTGCTGTTTGATTTAGATGCGAATTTGTTTACATGTTTCCTTTGAGACCGCTAGGATTTTTATTTGAGTTCTAAGAAGAGATGGAAAATATATTCATATGCAATACATTTTTCTTTCCTCTAGATACCAAATTGACTTGAGCATTAAGTCCAAGCTGTGCTTTTTATAGGGGCTGTAGAGTTCATGTTTTGGTAGCGGCTTTTAGTTTTCTTTATTGAAGCATTTTAATATTTGTTGTTTCTCAGAGAAGGAGAATTTGTGTTTGTATGGACATCCAAATGAGACATGGGAGGTAGCTTTACCGGCGGAGGAAGTTCCATCAGAGCTCCCTGAGCCAGCCTTGGGTATTAATTTTGCAAGAGATGGGATGAATCGTAAAGACTGGCTTTCACTGGTTGCTGTGCATAGTGATTGTTGGTTGCTTTCTGTGGCATTCTATTTTGGTGCTCGCCTTAATCGCAACGAGAGGTGCATTGTTCTTGCATATATCTTTTCTCAACTTGAACTTGAATTACAAATTTTTTTTACTTTTTTTTTGCACTGACATTTTGCTTATGATCTGTGCTTTTTCTCTTGCACTAAAAAATTATTTATGGTATATGAATGTCTAGGACTTGACATAAAAGAAAAATGAGACTGGAGACTGGTGTGAGGCTGAAATTTGAAAATTTAAACCATCAGTATTCTGATATTGATGTTAATGTTGGAATACCCTTTTTTTTTTGGCTAAGTAATGTTGAAATACTTGATATAGATTGGCCAATCTTAGAAGTAATGTTGCCTTATTGAGTGGAACTTATTCTATGATGCTTATTGTTTTCTTACTTTTTTGCTGATTGTTTTTGTCTTTAAGTGGAAAAATGAATTGTGAATGTGGGACTGCTACAATGATGAAGCATATGTTGCAAACTGCAATTTTATAAAATTTCAGATTCTTGTTTATTGTATATAAATCCATGAATTTATGGTCTCTATTTTCTTTCATCTGCCCTTATAGACTTAATATTTTAGTTTTGAAATTGGAAGGCTGTTGTCCATGTTGTTCCCTCGATATGTTAAGTTTGTAAAACCCTGGTATTGTTATAATTGCATGAAGCCATGAATTTTGTTTCTAGGTGGTTTATATTCATTGAGATCTAGGTTGTTGATGATCCAGGGTGGCACTACAAAGTGACACATTTATACCTGATTAGAAATCCTTTTTTACTGTTGGAGGCCTTGACATGCATACCCTGGGAGGCATGCAATCTAGGTGGATTCTCTGTTCTAGTGACTAAGTGTGTAACCGATACACTTTCAAAATCCACTGCCAAAGCAATGCTGAGGACCTTACTCTTACCTTTTGCCAGTTCTCTTTACTTAATCAGGAGTCATTAACTCCTTTGTTTATGGATTGTAAGATGGGAATCTGGAGACTAATACCTTCTATCTTCAATCTGGTGTTTTTATCCTCAATCTGCAGAAGCCATTTCCTAATTAATCTGAAAATGCTCCCCTATTACAATAAATGCCACTACTATGGCGAGTAATTTGATCGAATTAAGACGCGCTTAGCATTTAAACGCTTGATGTTATTTACTTAATATTCACTTTGCCATTGCCAGAGTTTGTGGAAGGATAGCAGTACTTATAAGCTTTTAATTGGTTAAGATACCTACAATAGTATGTTCTGGTGCCTTCCTTTCTTGGTTTTCCGCTTTCTTAGTTTTGGCTATTGTTTCGTGATTGTAGGCATTACTCTAGTTCTTGGCTACCAAATATAATGATCCTTTCAATGATAAAGGAAAAAAGCAAGTGAGTATTTTCTTACCTATAACCTAAATTCAAATAAGCCTTTTCTAGCATCCCTGCCCCCTGTTTCCTTCTCTCTCTTTAAATTAACAAACTAAGGGCTATCATGTTGGCCCCAAAATGCCTTCTGAATACACCATTGGCAACCCCGCCCCATCCTTTTCCTTCTTTAAGTTTTCTTTAATATCTTAATCTTAGCTCTCCCCAGTTAATTAGTTCTGGCTCTGCCTCTTGTATTAGATTTGATTTGATTTTTTCTTTTGGTAAATTTGTGTTTTGCAGCTTCATAGATATTGCATTACGCCAGGCAAAATAGAATAGTGATAGAAGAGACTTGTAACAACTTTTCCGATCATAGATGTTTATTATATATTGCAGTAAATGATATATATGCTAAAGTAAACAAAGGCCGGTTTCAACCAGCGTTTTGCATGTGTAATTCTACATAGTTGAGGAGCCTTGTTTTCACCATTTGGTCCTCAAGTAATTGACAATCCCCTGTTCTACTTGTGCTGGACAACCTTGACAGGCATTAATATTTTAACAAGCATGCATGTTTTTACCCAGACAGATTGCTTTCTTGCGTACGGGTGTTTCTGGTTGCGGAATACAAGTTGATATGCCTTTTCAGTTGTTTTTTTATTTTCACGTTTCCTTTTAGAAAAAAAGGTTATGTAAGTAAGATCATGAGGGCCCAGCACCAGCTACTGCACTCTTAATTCATATGATGTCAATGGGAATATTTTTGTGATAGAACTATTGATCATGAGTTCATTCAACAGGAAACGCTTATTTAGCATGATAAATGATCTTCCCACTGTCTTTGAAGTTGTAACCGGAAGGAAGCCTGCGAAAGACAAGCCCTCTGTAGAGAGTGGAAGCAAATCACGGAACAGCACGAAGGTGAATTTACACAGCTCTCCGTCTATGAGAATGATGAAAGGAATTCAAACTGTTAATATCATCTTTGCCTTTTCACTTGCTTGGTTTATGTATTTATAATTTGCTTTTTTTTTTTTTTTTTATTAACTTTCAGAGGTCAATTGATGGACAACCAAGAAGCAACCCTAAGTCAGCCGATGAAAGTTACGAGGATGATGAAGAAGAGCAGGGTGATACCTTCTGTGGGGCCTGTGGGGGAGGATACAATTCCGACGAGTTTTGGATCGGTTGTGATAACTGTGAACGGTGGTACCATGGAAAGTGTGTGAAGATAACGCCAGCCAAGGCAGAAATGATTAAGGTTTACAAATGTCCATCATGCCAAAAGAAAGCCAGGCAGTAGCAGCCAACTGAGGGACGAACCTGATCTATATTCACTGATGTTTGTGGTCGGAAAGCAGCTATAGTGAATGCATAAAATTCTGCTGGTACTTGAAATCTAAATTGCAACCCAATCACTTAGATCCTTTAGATACATGAATGACATGTAGTGGCATACAAAATGGATGATGCATAGGCTTTACGTACATTGATACTTTTTATAACTTGTTGTCTTGTTCGGAATGAATGAACGCAGTCTTCCGTTTTTTTATCTTTCTTTCTTTTTCAAATTTCGGAATCGAGTGGGTACTTAGGATGATGCATAAAATGGTATCTAATACACATGTTGTTTGATCCCCAGGCTTCTCTTCCCTTTTGTTTGTACTTTTTTTTTTTTCTTTATAATGGTAGTACTATTCATTTTGTAGGTTGAAAACAATTTTTTTATGGTGAAACGTTGGTCTTTTCTTTTGGGATGAGAAGGATTTTTACTCTAGTTTTTGAGCAGAAAAATCTTGCAACGATCAACCCAGTCGAATGATCGGGTTTTGTCTGAAGTCGTTTTTAACATGATTATGAAATGCTGTTGGCCAAGAAACAGCAGTTTGGCCATTGTTGACAAATTTTTAGATTTTTTTTTTTTTTTTTACTTGGTTTTCAAACAAAGCATAAATTTTTATGTTTCGTTTCTGGTCATCACATCCTCTTTCACTAAACATATACTAACTTTGAATCTCACCTGCGTCAACAATGATGCAAGATCATTTATTGTTCATTAAAAACTTCATTGTCGACACGCTGCACATAAAAACTGTATGAATCAATTCAAGCATCAGCTGAGCATTTGTTTGTCACCTCACTATTATTATTTCCTTTCAAAAATCTATTTATTGAAGCCAGAACGTTCACACATATTTCAATTCGTTTTTTACGTTACGTGGAATTGGAACAATTTGTTTCCTCTCTCTTCGAAGTGCTAGGCATGATATATATATATATATATTCTCCTTGTCACTGCTAACGCACGTTGTCCAACTTGTTGGGGGCTTTACGATCAACTTGTCTTGCTTTATTTTTTCGCTGAGAGGATCAACATGAAATCGGATAATCAAAGTTGAACTTTTACTCATAAAATCGACTTATTAGAATGTAAAGTCCTCACACTCGTAAAAAGCTTCATCCTTTTTTTTTTTGGGGGGGTGGGGGATGTGAAATTGAAACATGGCGCTTTATCTCCCTCTTGATGCTCGCCACGCCTGACAATTTCAGCTCTCGCTCAAACGTAAATAGATAATCTTACTTATAAATCAAACATTAATATATTCCTTTACCATATTAAAGGAGGCTTAAGACTTAAGCTGGATCCATAGGAATGAATAGCCGACCATAAAGTTTTGTAAGATATTTAGACACAGTACAACCTTACAACTTGCCTGCCATTTTCATCTTTGCTTTAAATCAAGTATAAACTTTTTCTTTTATTTATTGATTTTTTTTAAAAGTAAAAAATATATATTTATGCACGTGGGTATTTGACTAGGAGTAGTTGGTGCCGGCTGATGTAAAATTGTTTCAAAACAGAGGCATCCGGATTTTGGACCACCCAATAATTGTCAGTATTTTTAAAATGAAAGCTCTCTTTATCTTCTGCTCCACTGCCCGATCTTCTCTTATGCCTTTTTTTTTGTTGTTGTTTAATTTCCTCTCATTTCTAATAAAACATCAACCGCAAAATGATAAACCCCACTCCTCATCTTCCATATCTCAAAATGATTTTTTTTTTCTCTCTTCCCAAAAATAAAAATCACTGGAATTGAGATTTCCCTAAAACAGACTTATGAACCAGAATTCAAACTTAACCTGATTTTTCATTACGAATTTGTAAATTCTTGTTCAAGGATCAATCTAGCTCGTTGAATTTGTTGGACCCGAATTTTATTTATATATATAGATTAAAAATATTAAATTTCAAATTTAAATATATTTTATAATTAAAATCAATTTGTTTTTATTTAAAAAAAATAAAGGTTTAGATGCAATGAATAGGATGTGAAAACAGAAAAGTGGGTCCAAAACCTTAAATCACATTTGAGCAAAAGGCAAAACCTTTTTAAAGTCCAAGGTTTACTAAAGAAATGACCCAAGGTGGGATATATAATCATAGAATGCACTTTATATGATCCTAAATATGAGTTAGATTATTATATTCTAATTAATATATTTATCAGATAAATATTATTGGGTTTTGTTTTTTCCTAGGAGAGTGGATGGCACTAACAAAAGTGGTGTCTTTTTTATGAAGAGACAAATAAATGCTTGTAAGTAAAAGAAATTTCTGTTTTTTTTTTCTTTTTGTTAAGTTGAATTAGTGCTTATACAAAATATTTGCATATAAAAAATAATAAAAGATTTATCTATTTATTTATTTTGATATAAAGGAGTTAAACATTTTCAAAGATCGGTTATTTATTCGATGCAATGTAAATAGGATCAAATCTCATATTTTCAATTCGGACTGATATAATTTAACTTGAATTACCAGTTACTCAAATAAAATATTATTTAAATTTAATTAAAAATATATATATATTTAAATATTTTTAAATAGTGACTAACATTCGAATTATTTATAAATATTATATGATTTATTTGTAATCTATATAGCATTACATTGTTTTCAATAAAAAAAATCTAAACATGAATATTAGGCCTAAACTTTTTTTTTTTTTTTTATGAAATTTGTAGGTATCAATTAAAAACGTGCAATTCTATTACAAGGATGTAACAAAATTTTTTTAATATTAATTTCCTCAATCAACGGTGGAAAAGTGGTGGGAAAAAGCTTAGCCATCGGATATAACTCCAAAATTTCCAGTCAATTTCAAGGGCCCTAAAAAAAAGTTTCCCAACACTACAATTACAAAATAATAAATTTTTTTTCCTATTCTTTCTTTCTTTCAATTTTTCCATTTTTTCTTTTTACTCCTTAATTTGTAAACTAAAGATCAATTACAAAATTTACAGTAAATTACACCTTTAAAAGAAAAAACAGGGTGGTCTTGTTTTGACCTTGTGATTTACAGTGAATTGAAATTTCTAAAGGTAAAAAATAAAAATTAATAGTGTCAATCACATCTAACAGACTTTAGCGAATCCACCTGGGATTTGCCTTTGGGACCCTTCAATCTGATAAAGAGTCGATATTCATCGAATGTCATTGGTGAATACAGTGCAGGTTTATCTTCTGAGACCAGCTCCTCCACCGGTTTAATGGGTATATCACTCTTTGGATTGTAAAAGAATGCCAATGATACTCTTTCCATGCTTGAATTTACTATCACTCTGTGCTCTACACTCTTGTAATTTGCATTGCTTAAGACCTGAATCAATTATAAAACAAGAAAAATATTTTAATATATGCGTCATCAGGATTTAGGAATCAAAACTTGACCACTAAAATTTAAAATTTAATAATTATATTAATTGATCACACGATTATTGATAATATTTAAGATGCTTATCAGCATAATTAAGTAAAGGCTCGTTCTTTTCGCTTTAAATTTAGTTGAATTAGGTCAAATAAGGAGGGTGAAAGTGAATATTCTTAAACTTCGGTGTTTCATTAGAGAAAAAAACAGCTACTACTAGATTAAGTTTGAATTGCTGTATCATTTCGTAATTGAAATCAATCTTCCTGTCCCTACTCATTTAAGATATTTTCAAACAACTCCCCAAGTTCATGATTTCTAGAAATCGAAAGAACATAGTAAAAAATAATTTATATTTGATGTATTATCAATTTATAAATTTATATAGTATTTTCAATAAATCATATAATATCACTTATTAATAAAAAAAGTTATCTGTATTTAATTTTTTAAGATTTTTAAAATTATATGTTTGTTATTAATATGATTCATTGAAAATATAAATAAAAAATGAAAATGAAAAAAAAAAAAGGGTGTAGATATCAAACAAATGGCGAAAATATTTAAGTGGAATTCTTCATGGTGGGTGCAATGCCATGTCATTGTCGAATTTAATTATTTTGGCTTTCCATTGTTGAATTATTGCAGATGAAATTATACAATTGCTTAAACAATTGAGTCTTTTAGAAAGTTACATTAGGAAAAAATTGGAAAACAAAACAAAAATTGAGATATAACAATTTTCTAAAACACGTGGAACAAGCGAGATCAACAGTGACTCGAACAAACCCGAAGATTCAAAGTGTGTTATTCCATTCATCCTTTGTCTTCATAGACTTAAATTCATCATGTTTATCCATTTCGTCTGTTTTTAAGAAAAAAAAAAACAAATAATGGAAAACCTAGAAACTATTGTGTTTGACTGTTTTCTAATGTTTCCAGAAGCTTAACTGTAGTATATTGATTGGCTAGTTAAAAAAAGTACCCAACGTTTGAGTTAGTGACTCAGTGATTAGTGTTGAAAGAAAACAAAAGTTATTCGAACTTTTCTTTCTAAAAATAAATAATAAAGCCATCCTGATATTTTGACTAAAGTTGAATGCGCGGTTCATTAGCCTACCAAAACATGACCCCTCCATGCACCCAAGTATATAAATAAAGTTTGTTCGGATAATGTAGGAAGAGAAATTTTCACCTGAATTTGATCACCGATGTTGACAATGAACGCGTGTCGAGCAGGCTTCACGGTGATCCACTGGCCATCTTTCCGGACTTGAAGGCCGGGGACTTCATGGTCTGGTAAGAGAAGAGTCAAGCCACCAGGGTCCGAGTGGGATGACAAGCCGAGGGCAAGATCAGGTTGAGGACACTTTGGATAAAAGTTCACCCTTAAACATGCCCCAAACTTTTCCCCACCAAATGCATTTTGAAGATGGTCCTCTTTCAATCCAAGGTTTATAGACAAAACCTTCATTATTCTCCCACATAACTTCACCAATTCCTTCCCATATTCATCAATTACTTCCCTACATTCATCAAAAAATAATCAACCATAATCATATATTCGAATTAAAGTTAATCCAAATTCGGTTGAACTAAAGAATATTATATTAATTAAGCCAGGTATATAGTCCAAAATTATATATGGTTGATGCAAGAATAATAGTACTGTGATGATAATTATGAGAAGCCGGTAAAGGTACATATGGGACATTTTAGACGGTTGACTAAGAATTGACAAAGTACATGCATGACAAATTAGCATAGTACAGCCGTTGAATATATAAATAACCCAAATCAAAAGCTGTTATTGCATCCAAACTATAATGATACAATAAAAAATTAGTAAAAATGCAACTGGTTGTAGTCGTCGGGTTGTTCATAGGGTGCTGAAATCTTAATTATAGTAATTAAGAGTTAATTCGTAATAATCTTAAATACCCTCCAAAAGAAAAATCAGAGAAACTTTATTCTAATTCTTTTACCTGCAAGAATCTGGGGAAGCAGGCCATTTGTTATAGTCTTTGAGAGTTAATGGAAGATAGTGAAGATAGTAGTAATCACTCCAATCAAGAATGGCACCTTTTTCAATTCCTAATCTGCTACCATAACCTTCATAAGTCTTGGGAGAGTTAGCATAAGCTTGCTTAATCTCCATAGGTAAATGGAAGAAACTTCGCCAAGTTTCGCGTGCCCCGTCCATTAAACCAGGGCTAACCCCATGGTTCACGACCTGGAAAAATCCCCACTCTCGACAGGCCGAAGAAATTTGATCGAGTGTCGCTTGAGGAAGATTGTTTTCGTCGTCTGATAAGCCAGTAAAATCAATCATCGGAATATTAGCATCACTGTTTTCGGGGAGATTTAATGAAGGCCTATCGGAAGGTGGCTTGATATATCTATCTGGAATGATTGGTTGGCCGCTTTCGGACAAAGATTGGACTCGGATTATTGGTTCAGGCCAGTCCTGTAAATTGTTCATGACTGACAAAAAAACCAAAAGAAAAAAAACACATGTAACTTCCCAACAGTACGATGAAACAAATAAGCAAACTCCGCTTACTCCATGGACTTTCTATACAATCTAAATTGAGAGACAAAGAGATTGAAAAGGAAGAAAAAAGAGAGATGGGGTTAGAGAGAAAAGGAATTGAGGAGGACTGGCACTTAAAAGGGGTTATGGAGGGGGGGATAAGTATGTAAGGTACTGGTGAATTTTGAAAAATAGAATGAAAAGAGAACGTGAAAGAAATGAGATTTTTTATTTTTTTAATGAAAGAAAAGGTGATTTGTGGTTGTGGGGGGAAGGCTGATCACTGATGACTATAAGTAGTGAAAGCGAATTTGGCCTTTCCCTGCTTCAAAACCATATAATTATTTTTCTGTTTTTTCGCAGATATTGAGTTTCGGCACTACTTTAATTCATACCTGAGATTTCTTTTTTAATAATTTATCTCCTCCACCGATTATAAAAGAGTGTTACCTATGCTAACTCTTGAATACTTGAGCCTTATTTTGTTTTATCGGTTTAAGCTTTTAAAGTAATTAATTATTCATTTCAACATTGAATGAGAGTTTTCGAATTTGAATTTTTCACGTTTTTGTAAATCCATTAATTATACAATCAGTTTGAACGTAAAAGGGTAAATATTTCTTCTTTTTTTTTCTTTTTTATCAATTTGACCATTTGAAAATAATTGATCGTACGGTTTAATGCATTTAGTAGTGGACGGGACCATGTGGTTACAGTGTGCTCTTAAGCTTCATTGATCTGTTCCGAAATTGACTGGCAAATATAAATTAGAACACACACATTTCCATCTTCAGAAAAAAAACCGACCGAAAATATAAACCCTGTCATGACCCCATGAGAGTGACTGTATGTTCCCATTTCGGCGCCGCGATCGACTTGAATCTGCCCTAACCCACATTTTTTTTTCTTTATTTTCATATCATCTCTCTTTTTTAATTCTACAAAAATGGGCTAAGACTTGTATCATTAATATTTGTTTAATTAATTAGTCACCATTAATACTATAATTAACCTTACAGATTAGCTTCTAAATATGCTTCAATTATTGATATTGCGGTTATTATTTGGCCTCACATATGAAAGAAAAGACTTTCCCAAATATAATAATTAAACCATATTTACTCATTTAAGTTTTTAACACATAAATTAAGTCTTACCTGAGATGGCATGCACGATGTTGACAGACGTTTTAAAAATTACATATTGAAGAAGATTTAAACATGTAATATTTTTTTTAATGAGTTAATTAAAAAGATGCTTAGAGGTTAGAAGTTTCAGAATTTAAAAAAATTAAATAAGTGTCACTCCATTTAACACGGTATCTTAATTTTGAATCATATTCCTTGTTTAGTATTTTTTTATCCAAAGTCTTGCTATCCTTCCAAATGTGCGTAGCTGCTCACTCCTTCTTTGGCTTACACATTTTTTATACTTGAATTTACATATAAATTTGTTAATCATTTATCCAATTTATAGGTAAACAAGCGTATTAAAACTTAAATTATAAAATTAAAATTTTTTTCTATGTGCCTAAGGCTTTAGGACAATTAATTTAACACAAAAATGAAAATGTGAAAATCACCACCTAGCTATATATAGAGTTCTAGACATAAGAATTAATTGACTTTTCTTTTGTCTTAAGAGAGAGCTCATGTTTCACGAAACTCATTCTTGGTAGCCAGTTGGCTTATAGGGGAGGGCGGACCCCAAGAAAGTGAATTGCAATTAAAAGATTAGATGACTTGGGGAAACTACCTATTTTTTCTTTTCTTTTCTGTTTTTTTAATTTAGGAAAGATAGTATCAAGTTGGATTCAGATCCTGGATCACTGTCATCTAATCAGGTTCAAAATTTTTGGTTCACTCCATTGAAGTTCTTCATGTGTGAGACACATGCACGAATTAACAAATTTATCTAATCTGTCTGTTTGGAAGAAAAGAAAAGTAAAGAAAAAGAAAGTGCCCCGACATCTTAGTTGGGAAAAGAATTAATTTACTTGATAACATTAGGCAGAGCGATAAGAACTTATTTACAAATTAATAATGGCCATCATTTTTTCTTGGATACGTGAATGTAGATTTAATTTGGCTGCTTAGCCACGGATTTGAGTATTGCAGATTAATCAATTTTCTACCTTTGAAATGATGTAATTTAGGTATTAAAAAAAAAAGAAAGCAAGACAAGAATATGAAATATGAAGATCGATATTTGTAATTTTAACAAAGTCAAACATTAAGATGTTCTTTATACAAGCTTTGGCAAAACATCCAAATTAAAAAAAAAAAAATTATTATGCAAATTATAGAATTTGTAATCCAAGAAATAAAGGAAGTCTTGAAAATAATGTCTAAAAAATTAATTAGTGAGGATCTCAAGCACACAAAATTATGGACATGAGATTAACGTTAATTGTTTTCATTCACTTTGGTTGAAGGAGAGAAAGCTCCACTTCACAAATTAATTAATTAATTAATTAATTAAAATTTATTTGTAGTAAGCAAACACGTGAATAATGTACATGATACTAACTTTAAAAGATAAACTATAATATGTATAGTTTGTTTTTATATATCGATTATAAATTTTTTTTAATTTTATAAATAGTGTTAAAAATTCATCACATATTTCATTTTTTTAATTAGTTTTTTTAATTCTTTAATATATATTTAAGAAATATGTGTCATTTACTCACTCTACTAATCTGGTTTCTAAAATCTAAAAATTAACTTCACTAAATTGGATGAGATAATTTCTCATATACACCTTATACAAAAAATTATATCTTCGCTTAGCTTAAAAGTAATCCAAAATAAGATGGTTAAATATTATTCAATACTATATTTCCTAGCTTAGTTAAATATATTTATATATTGTTAATAAATCAAATAATATCATTTCATCAAATATAAATAAAAATATATATATTTATATAGAGAGAGGTTATATCTATGAGCCCATATTAGGTAAGGATGCTTGATAGTCCCTACCCTCACTCAGAAGAAACCAAGCCAAAAAGTGGCCACCAATTTTTTTCATTAAAAATAGAACTTTAAAAATAGGAAAAATTTAAGTAGGGTTTGCTATTTTTTTTTTAATTTATTTATATGGTGTTTTTTAGTCATGCTAGCATCCTAAAAATTGTTTGTTTGTGAATTTAAAATAACACTTGGTCATAATATTAATTAGCATATTCTCAGCCTTCACTTGAGTAGTACTGAAAAAAATATCCTCGTTTGACTGCGAAAGCATAATAAAACGTAATATAAAAATCAAAGTAAATAATCAAAAACCATAAAACTTAGTAAAAAAGCAAATTCCAAAAACCACCATTAATCGTTAAAGTAGCATCTAGTATTTTTTCATGTCAAGATTTTAACGGAGTATGATTCTTAAGAACGTGATTACTAAAATTGTGATTTCTTAAAAAGTAACATTATAACGTTTGGTATATATAAAAAACTATTAATTAAAATATTGAGAAAGTTTATTGATATGTTTAGTTTATTAAATACTTTACTAAGAATATGATGGTAATTTTAGGAATTACCCTTGTAAAATAAAATGCAAATTTTATTAGTTTTAACATATTTCAAAGATATTTGCTATTGGCAAACATTAATTTATCATTAATAAACACTTCATTTAATCGGTTTGTTTCTTAAATAATAATTAATTTATTTTAAATAAAAATAATATTATACATTTACCACAAATTTATTATACTGTTAAATAAAAAATAAGTTTTAAATATTTAGTAGGTATTTAAACTAGAATATAATTTAATTAAAATTTGATTTAATAGTAATTAAAATATCTTCAAAATTAATTAAATTTTCATAATTTTGCAGTTAGTAAAAAATTGAGTAGCAAAAAATTTTAGCTACCAATTTTTGAATATAAAGAGGGTAATTTTGTGTCAAAGTTTTTTTGAACTTTCCAACTTACTTTCCTACTTTTCTTTAATGAGAATCACATTTTCATGATCGTGAAAAATAAATTTCTAAGGTAATATTTTCAGAAAGGTTAACACTTTATTACATATCAAACATGAAAATTAATTCGTGAGAATCTATTCTTAAAAAAGTGATAATTCTCTATTATACTAAAATCCCTCTAATATTAACTAACATTGAAAAAAAAATTAAAAGGAATAAAAAAACAGCACAACAAAATAAGAAAAACATCAAAAGAAAATAGAAAACAAAAACAGAATTAAAACAAAAAAAAAATTATATTATTTGATGAAGTCCACAACTAAAAGGATTTGATCAAGATTCATTAAAATTTTACTATCTTGGATAATTTCTTCATCAAGAATCGTTTAACTCCAAAGCAATCTTTTAATCATCATAAAGTACCCACTATATCCCCATACAAAACAAATAATGAACAATACAAATGCCACAAGATTAGAATTCTGAAGAACCGAATTTTGCAACCAGATTCAATTGGGGACAGTTTTTAATATTAGTTATAGATTATAGATTATAGATTATCAAGCGTGTGAATACTAGTAAGTGGTTGATGAGAGAGTCAATTTAGAGTTTATAAGAAGTTCTTGCAACAGTCGTACGATCCATTAATAAATTGTTAGAGTATTAATTTTAATGATTGTTTGCAGGGATTCGATCCAGGGCAAGCACTTGAAAGAACAAGAAAACACATTAAGACGGTTAAATTCTCCAACTTTAAATATTTAATATGATTTATTTTATGTATTATGTATAAAATTATTTGCTTTATGGATTATGTTTCTTTATATAATTTTATATGAATTCATCAAAATTTATAATTTTTAGAGCTTATCTTTTTGTTAGTATATTGCTTGCACATATATATATTAATATAATGAGACAAATTTATGAAAAAAATTAAATTTAGTAAAATATTAATTGTCACCCCTAAAATTAATGTCAAGATCTGCTACCGGTTGCTTCGATGTTGGCTTTCCAACACTCAAGTTAGGAAATGTAGGAGGCAAGCAAAAGTTGAAGGAAGCGGAAGTCAAATAAAAAAAACAATCAAAATCCCCTTACCTAAGAAGTGAGGTACCTTATTTAATAAGAACGGGGCATGGTGCCATTGGGATTTGCTGGCTTAATGTGATAGGTTTTTTGCTATGTATGGATGATACGTGTTTATGGTCAGTTGTCCGAGATAGGACAACCAGCGATGATCATACTTAATCTCGTTAGTGTATTTGAAATCTAATTTGATACGTTTTCTGTCATGTATAGATGACATCAATTGTCGAAAGTGAGGCAACCAATAATGATCTTAGTTCATATAGGCTAAGAATGCTTGACTTGTAAGCGCACATATGAGGTGATTTTGAGCCATTGATTTCTCTTCCTTGATCGAAGTAAGAGACTAAAATATCCCCGCATACAAAATATCTAGCTCACTGAGCAGGTTTTATCTTTGATAGCTTAAAATGCCAATAAAATATCCATACTCCTAAAATTTACGACTTTTCATGACTTTAGATTTATACAGGATTGATTCTTTAAGGGATTTGAGGAAAGAGCACAGTCATAATTTTCTTCTCAAAAAAAGGAAAAGGGAATAGACAAATGGATATAATGTTATATATATTGTCATCACTTTTGTCGTAACTCATGTGATTGAGTCAAGATTTATGTAGATTAATATCATATGTTCTAATCTTTAATAGAAGTGGTGCCATCCTTCCAATTTCATTTAAATGAACGTAATCTTTTGTGATAAGTATACCTGTTAATTAAAAGATTTATATTTGATGTACAAAAAATGTATACATTTATATATTGTTAATAAATTATATGATGTCACTTAATTAAAAATAAAATTATTTATATTTAATTTTATTTTTTAAAGGAAGTGCCATAATATGATTCACTTGCAATTTATAAATATATAAATTATTAATACATCAAATATAAACCTTTTAATTAAATTGATATTTGTGAAGTTGGGATCCAATCTTAATTACTTTTACTTTATATGAGAGATCAAAGTGAAGGGAAAGAATAAGGATTATCTCTCTTTTTTTAATTAATTAACATATAAAACAACTTCTATAATATATCACTTTAAAAGGAAAATATAATATATTATAGAAGCGCACTTCCTTACTCTTCTTTTAGGATTTCCAGGCTTGGAAATTTTCCATTAAAAATAATAAAAAAATCGAAATAATTTCAGTTTGCTGCTGCTATACATTCTTTTAATAATATATTATATCTAAATATAATAATAAAACAAACTAGTCTAGTTTTAATTTGTCTGTCCCCCACTAATTTAAGAAAAAAAAAAAAAACTTCTCACATGCGTTGTCATGGCTTTTCCTAGAGATTGATTCAATGAACCTATATGTTTTGTTTGAGGCTTTCCAATTACTATTCATCAAATCACACCTTGGCCAATGCATATGAGAGAGTTGAAATTAACATCTCCCCTTCCATTTAACCTATCGATTAGATTTAACGAATCATGTATTTATATTATATTTGTATATATTATTCTATCATAATTATATTTAAAATATTTTATATTTATATAAATATTTTATATATTAATAATTTATATTATTAAATTTTAAACATATATTCAAATCATATGATATCATATTTTACTTATTTTATTTATATCATATTTATATAATTCTATCTACTATTCTATCTACTATTAATAGATTATCACCAACCTCCATATCTAGTAAACTAAAAATTACCTCACCATTAGATTAAAGAATTATTTTTCTTTATCCAAATCCTTTTCTTAAATGGAATACAGTAGTTGACATGGCCACTCAAGAACTTGATGACATGCTCTCATTTATAATAAATGGAGAAATTTGATGCGACAAAAATTAAAAATTGAGAGATTATAGAAAACAAGAATGACAACCATTGATTTTTTTTTAAAAAAAAAAAAATTATAATACAATTCTCTTGAAATTTTATTTAGATTTTTTTTAACGCATTTAAAGGTGAATTTTTTATATCGATTTAACGCATTCATGATTTTATTGTTATAAAATGATTAAAGAAAAAAATAGTTGATTTTAAAAGTGTGCTTTTTCTTTCTCCTCTCTTATCCTTTAAATTAGTTCGTGAATAGAAAATTCAATCGAATCTACAAGTTTCGTACATATTAAGTCGAATTTAAATAAAAGTTTTACTAACTCAGATCAATCCAACCAATGATACTTTCCCTCACCCTTATCAAATTCCTATTATTTTTGATGAATAATAATACTCCAAAAGGATCTAAATCTTTTCTTTGATATAATATTAAATTTAATTAGATAAAAATTATATTAAACACCAAAATGTGTCTGAAAATTAAATCAAACTCGTCATGGATCATGCTTTGATTAGTGCTTCAAACCTCATCAATGATCTAAGAGCTACACCATCATTTCCTTTTTTTCTTTCCAATTTTTCTTCCATCATAAAAACTAATCAAAATTTGAGTCACATGTCTAATTTTCTAAATAAAACGTAGGCTGTTAATCGTCTTTAATTTCATATATATCATGGTTTTGCTTTTGTGCATTGGGATCAACTGTTTCTTTATTAAAAAAATTAAATAAGATATTAATTTAAAATATTTTGTACAACCATTAATTGAGATTTTACCAATTAAATAGTTCACACTTTTACTTTACAACCTTAATTTTGTATTACATTACATTAATTTCGCATGTAATGATATTATTAGCATTAGGTTCCCTAGAAATATGTTTATTTAATTTTGTTCAATTTTTTGGTAACAAGTTAAAAATTGTTAGTATTCAAATTGAGTTATATATATATTTTTTAAATTTGTCATGGTTTTTGTAATTAGTTAAGGTGTGGTACAATTAAAGCCGCAATCTAAGAATAAGAAAAGAGTTACAAATGTTGATTTAAACTTAAAATTTATTGAATATTACTTTATAATAATTATTATATTAATTAATTGAGTTAAACTTTAAATTAATCTAAAAATATATTCGACAATTAAAGCGGAGTGCGAAGGAGAAAAAAATGGAACATTCCTTATAATTTTTGACTAGTTGTGTGATTTTTTTTCAAACCCTTGTGCTTTGCGGGGACCTTTCTAATTGATGGACAAAATATCACAGACACATCCATGGAAAGTCATGATGATGATGCAATGACTTAATTTATTAAATTGATCTTTGAGTTTGAATTCGACAACTTAATAATTTTGTGATTCTTAATTCTTATCTTATCATATGTATAAAAAATTAAAAAATATCAAAAAAAATTAATGCACAATATAACTTTTCCAAACCAGATCTTAAAAATTTTCTGATTTTATTATTAGATCATGTCTAAATGAAATGTATGTGCAACGAAATTCATAACAATACAAAAATTTTGTCTCTTGCACGTTTTTAATGTGCATAATGATCACATCACCGCATAATAGTCAAGATTTATGTTTGACCTACATGTTTATAAGGCGGGCAATTTCGGATGATCTTCGAACAATTTTGTTCAAAATACAACCTAAACCGGGCAAAACTTAATAAATGCAATAATATTAAAAAAGTTAAAAAATTATTTTATTTTATATTTTAATATTTTTAACTAAATTTTAGAATTAAAATTATACGAACTCAAACTGTATTATGTTATGTTTAAGCTTCAAAATTTATATACAAATTCAATATAAAGATAAGTTCAGTCTAAATATGTGAGACATATGTATGTTTGTTGAATTTATACACAACTATTAAAGTAGAAGAATATTAAATAATTAAGTGAGACTAACTATTATTATTATTACTTTGTTCGTATGATTCAAATGGCATACGTACAATAACTGTACAAATTGTTATATCATTTTCACTTGTGACAATGACAAATGTGTAATTTTATTATTTTTTTTTTCTTGATGATATGTTGCACTCAAACGATTAGGAGGGAGACACAAGTTGATGAGCTTGGCCTAACAAATTCGTGTTACAAAACAACTTGGTCTTGATTTTGATTTTAGTTAACGCTGTCGACAACGTTTTGACAATTATTATTGAGAACGAAATGTGAAAACATTTTCGTTCTTAATTTGGTACGACAAAATTAAATAAGTTTTTAATCAAGTAGAGGGGAAAAAATGAAATCCAGTTGGATACGTCTACGTCTAAGCACGTGGTGAAATTGTTGCAATTATTGGAATTTTGAAAGGCTACAAACATGCAATGAAAGCTAATCTTAGTCAAATTTTGATAAGCTTTGACATGAACATTTTTTGTTTCTAAATTATTGAAAAGATGTTTGAATTTTATAACTTTATTTAAATAAGTATTTATATTTTTATTGTATTCAAATAATCATTTATCTTTTAATGTGTACTTAAATAAATTTTTATCTCAAATGAAAAGTTAATTTAGGTTAAAAATTGTATTTAAGTATAAATGAGAGGTTAAAAGATTTATTTAGATATAATTTGAAGATTACGAGTTTATTTGGGTATAAATTATAAGTCGAGAGTTTATTTAAATGTAATAAAAATGCAGGGACTTATTTAAAAACAGTGGTAAAGTATAAAATTTTTTTTATTATTTTAGTTTTTTTTTTTTTAATAGAGGAGATCAAAGATTAGAAAAAACTTCTATCCATTCAACACTTTTATTACTTTCAAAATAATGGCACAGTTGGAAAAAAAAAATTCAAATAACAATTATTTACGGTATATGTCTTAATGTAAATGATGATACTCAAACAAAGCCCTTTCGTTTTGTAAATTTAATATCAAAAGAGATCACATTAATTACAAAAATTTCACTCAATATAAAATTTTGGTAATCATATTTTAAGTAAGTTTCTATATTCAATGTGATTGATTATTTTTATCGTAGTATTTAGATCTGGTAATTTGCATACAAGTGTTATGTTTTTTTTTCTCGTATAAGTCATGTAAATATAAACATGACAAAATTTTATACACGAATGCGATAAAGTGTATTAAATATATTATATTAATCAAATTTAAATATTTTTTTATATTTATTAATGTATCATATCTATATCGTATTTTTTATATCGTATTTAAAATTATTAGATATGATATTATTGCAAAAATAATAGTGGGATGGTGGCCCATGTGACCCAAATAACAAATAATATGGACATAGACTACACCAAATCAGGCTCAGACTCGGTTTAGATAAATAAAGTTTGTTCAGGAATCAGACTCAGCCCAAACATAGGAGATTAGTGGACCACCTTTTTGCAAATTTCTTTAAGGACGGGGGGAATTAGTGGACCACTCTTTAGCAGAGTTTCTTAGTTTTGGTGGATTAGTGGACCACTTTTTAGCTGAGTTTCTTAGTTTAGGCCGGACCTAACGTAGACTTGATACGGGAATGGGAGAAGGAATTCGATTTTTTTTTTTAACAAAAAGAGGTTGTAATATAGAGAAAGAACATTGAGGTCTGAACCTTGGACTTATAACTATATGATAAATTAATTGAGTTAAATTTTGATATAAATGAGATTGTAGTTTAGAGATAAAAGAATGGTTGTAGATGTTAAAATTTAAATTTTAAACTTGTTAAATGATAACACGGTTACATAAACTAAGTAAATTAAGCTTCAATTTTCAACTGAATTAAGTTTTGGATCCATTAAAATTTTATTTTTTTAATATGAAAATCGTTCATTGAATTAGATTCAACCCAAATTCATTTAGTATTGATTAATTTGATTTCACGAAACTTTTTTCATGTCTTTACAATTTTCTTGACTAAAACTAATAAAAGGTCTTCGGTATATTTTCTTTTCTCATTGCTAGAAATGCTTAAAATGGTATTTCATTTTTCTATCTTATTGTTTGATAAAAAGGGATTTGAATTGGGAATTTCCTTTTTCCAAAGAAAAATTGGACCGCTTCACAGGTAAATGCTATTGCTATCACATTGAAAAGAACCATAACTAAATTAATAGACAAAAGACTCGATGAGCCTTTTATTCTAGAAATGCAAATTATAATCGCAGGTAAATGCTATTCCTATCCCATTGAAAAGAATCATCACCAAATTAATAAACAAAAGACTTAATGATGAACCTTTCATTCTAATCATGCGAATTATAATTTTTAAATTTTTAAATTTAATTTAATTAATTTATATAATTAATTTTTAAAAAATAATTAAAATTAAAATTTTAATTGATTTAGTATTTTTTGTTTGTATGAAGTTAAATTTGAAAGAGTGCAAATATTCTGATCTTCCAATGATGGCACTGCCAGCTGTTTTGAGTAGTCATTCTATCAAGGATAACCATAAAAACTATCTCTAGATAGACAATAATTGATTTGAGCATAATATAATTATTTGATATAAAAATTAATATAAAAATAAAATAAAATAAATTATTAATATATAAAAAAATATTTTAAATATAAAATATTTTAAATATAATAATATTATATAAGTATAATACCATTAAATTAATTTTTATATTCTAAATACAAGGATGATGTTGGGCAGAGCAGGAGAGCAGACAACCTAAAATCAATGTTGACGGCTATAAAATATAATTATAATGCGGTCATCATTCTTTTTTGTTTAGGTACAGCTTGACCGATTTCTTACCTGTATATTTTCAGTGGCACAACTTGGAATTCAAAAAATAATAATTGTTTTTAAAATTATATTAGGAAACCAAACTCCCCTAATTCATGCTTCACTCCTATAATCAATAGTTTCTTGTCGTTTTTCTTTTTTTAATTTTTTAAGAAAAATAAATAAATAAAAGGCTGGAGAGATCAAGGATAGTCTTTGGCTTTTCCTTCTTGTTGTGACATGTTAAAGATACTTTTTGTGTACCCCTTTTTCTAAATAAGACTAGTAGACCTTAAATTAGAGCAAACCCACATATAATTAAAAAAATTATCAAATTAAACCAAATAATAAATTAATAAATTAATTGTATATAAAATTAAAAAAAAACCCACATATAATTAAATCTCAAAATTTTAAGATTTTTTTCTCAACATAAAATATAAAATAATATTTTAACGTTATTTATAAAATTTTAAACTTTCGTTTATTTTATAAAAAAAATAAACCTTTGAATAAAAAAGTTTACTTATAATAAGTTTTTTTAATAAAATTGACAACCCAAAATTAACCGTTGCCATTTTGGAATGACTTTGTTTTTTTTTTTTTTTTTTTTTTTAAGAAATGGTTTTTTTCCTTTTGAGTGTTAAAATCTAAGATTTGAATTTATATTCCATCTTTTGAAACAATTTTTATATCTAAAAATAGTTATTAAGTCTTAAATTTGTTTTAAACATCAGCAACGGAAAACTATTAGTAATTTAAGGTCAAAGTAAGAAACAATCTCTCACGCCCTAAAATAAAGTACTTGATCTCATCAAATGATTTAAGAACTTTGCAAGCTCAACATGATCCAAGAAACCTGAAAAACTGTATAGTCACATGAAACAAAATTCTGTGCAAGTCAAACCCCATTGGCTAAAGAGTCAGCATGTTAGGTGTGCCTAAAGAAAAAATTAAACCAACTTAGAATAATACATATATAATAATCCATAAATGTCGAAGTTTCAGTCATAGGTATCATAATAGACTCTAACTTGAAATCTTGTTAAAAAAAAGAGTTTGAACCTTCTCAATTCAGAATTAATAAAAAAAATTAAAGATTCAAATTTTAAATAAAAGTCTAATGTAAAAATGTTTAAATCTAAAATGATTTAAATTTAATTTAAAAAATGATCTAAATTTAGAAAGATTAGAATTCTAAAAACAATATGAAGTTCACAATTCAAACGTGGTATTATTCAAATTAAAAAGAGTTCGTTGGTTCAGGATAGAGATTAAACGGAGTAGGACGAATCAGTAGCACTAATATTTAAGTTAACAAAGAGAGGGAGAGACAAGATGGCTGTGCATGCTAATAAATTGAAGGTTTTGAAAAATATTCTATATTTTATATAGTTTACTTATGTGATTTAAGATAATATATTTTAAAATTAATTATTTTTAGATAAATTTTTAAGCTAAATAAATGATTTGAGATTACATATACGAGCGACGGCATATAAAAATAACAGAGTTAAATTTAAAATCACCCGAAATCAAAATTTAATAATCTCTGGAGGAGCAACAACAACAACATCGGTAATAGCCCATGGTGTGACTGGGGCCAGCGGTGGCCTCCAGTGCAGTCAGCCAGGCCAGGAATGCATCAGCAAACAGAGTCGTGGGGAACGGCTGGCTCAAAATTGAGCCCAACCCGCACGGAAATGCATCAGCGAACGCCGATGGGGTGTTTAAATATTATTAAAAATAATTAATTGATAGGAAAAGGAACCAAACAAAAAAAGAAAAAGGAAAGCGAGGGGAGTGGTAGGGTGACTTAACGGGGGCAGGCGTACCTTGTCCGTGTCTATCTGTGCGTGTCACTGTCACCCACCTTAATGGAAGGGAAACGCGTAAAGGGCAAAGGGCAGCTCAGCTCACTGACTTGGTTACAGCTTGGAATTAATGGATCTTCCCTCTCCCCGCCCCCAGTTGGCCTTCACCTATTGCACGTAATTTTTATGAGTACATCAAAATTATATTTAAAATATTTTATATTTATATAAATTTTAATATTTTAATAATTTATATTATATATTTTAAAATATATTAATATTTTATTATATCATATTTAATTTTATATATTTTATTTATATTATTTTAATATAATATTTAATATCACAAAATCTACTTATACCTCTATCCTACTGTTTCTTGCTCTATTTTTTTAAATTTTTAAATATTAAATTTTAAATTTTAAATTTAAATAATTATATTTTAATTAAAATTAATTTAATTAAATTTCAAAATTTTTATCTATATCTTTATATTTCTTAATTTCATAGTATTATTATTGAGCGCGCGAGCTAAAAGCCAACCTCTGGCGCACACGTGATGGCCAGCCGGTTTGGAGTTCAAAACTTGATATGATGTTGTTCCTTTGCATTTGCATTTCATTACAAATTTCATTTCCATTTCCATTTTCATTTCATCTTTGATTTTACATTTTTAAAGCAAGCAAAACTCGACCCACCCCTCCGAGAAGAAGACATTAAAGCCTCGCCTTTGAAGTTTTGACTTTGACCGTTTCAGAAAGAGAAGGGAAGAAAAGTCACACTTTCCTCCCTTCTTCCTTCTATAGCAGCAATACCCATACATAAAAGGCCCTCAACTTGCTCTTTTTTCGTCTCAAAATTTCTTCAAATCCAAAGCTCTCTTCGCCTCCTCCCCAATTTTGAAGTAATACCCTTTTTTTCTCTCTTTATTTTCTCCAACAGAGACTGCTTATATAGGTAAAAATTACTGAACTTTGGCTTCGATTCTCTTGTTTTGATGAATCGATGAATTTTTGTTTTTTGGTCAAAAGTTGTGAACTTTTGAGTCTTTGTTTTTTTTTTTTTTTTTTTTTTTCCCCTTAGAAACTTTAAGAGGAAGAAGTCTTAAGAAAGACCAAGTCTTTGATGATTTAGAACATAGCTTCCATGTTCAGAGTATTTAAATTCTTAGCCCGTCTGTTTTCTGTATATTATGTTTGAATGTTTCGCACTCTCTGGAATTGAGGTTCATGTAACATAAAATTCTATTTCGCTTCTCAGTTTATTTTTGTCTCCAAAAATAATAGTTTTTATTAGACTTTCCAGTTTTGGATTTGGGTTGTTTTCCTTTCAGGTCCTAAGGAATGAAAATTTTGTTTCTTGTAAATTGTGTTAAAAGTCATAAATATTTATTTTTACTTTGGTCTAGCTAAAATATGGAATGATTTCTTCTTATTTTATTTTTGGTATGGAATGAGGAAACTGATATCTTGTCGCTTTAATAATTATGCAGGGCTTTTAGGGGATGTGCAGTGGTTCAAAGAGTGAACTTATTCCCTCAAATTTCATCATGGAAGGTGAATTACATGAGCCTAAAGCTGGTGCTATATGCAAATGCTCAGTTTTGCTCGAATTGGCTGCCTCCGATGATCTGGTAGCCTTCAAAAGTGAAGTAGAAGAGAAAGGCTTGGATCTTGGTGAGGCAAGCCTCTGGTATGGTAGAAGAATAGGGTCAAGAAAGATGGGATTTGAAGAGAGGACACCCCTTGCAATCGCTGCCATGTTTGGTAGCGTTGACGTTTTGAAATACATCATCGGAAGTGGAAAGATCGATGTGAATAGAGCTTGTGGTACCGATGGAGTTACTGCCCTCCATTGCTCTGTTGCTGGTGGTTCGAATTCTTTGGTAGAGATTGTCAAGCTCTTACTCGATTCATCTGCAGATGCTAATTGTGTTGATGCTAATGGGAACAAACCTATTGATCTGATCATGCCGGCTTTAAAATCTTTGAGTAATTCCCGAAGAAAGGTGATTGAGTTGTTGCTGAAAGGTGATGATGTTGTTGGTGTTAGTGATTGTGTTCTTAGCCAGGAAGAAGAGTCTGAAAAGACAGTTCTGCCTCAGTTGCTGAAGGAAGGGTCTGAGAAGAAAGAATATCCTATTGATGTATCACTGCCTGATATCAACAACGGGATATACGGGACTGATGACTTCAGGATGTATACCTTTAAGGTGAAGCCTTGCTCAAGGGCATACTCCCATGATTGGACGGAGTGCCCTTTCGTTCATCCTGGTGAGAATGCAAGGAGGAGGGACCCAAGGAAGTACCCTTACAGCTGTGTGCCCTGCCCAGAGTTCCGAAAGGGGGCATGCCCTAAGGGTGATGCTTGTGAATATGCCCATGGTGTGTTTGAATCCTGGCTTCATCCTGCCCAATACCGGACAAGGCTTTGCAAAGATGAGATCGGCTGCACGCGCAAAGTCTGTTTCTTTGCTCACAAACCTGATGAATTGCGCCCTGTCTATGCCTCCACTGGTTCAGCCATGCCTTCACCAAGGTCTGCTGCAGTCAATGCAGTGGACGTGGCAACTTTGAGCCCTCTGGCACTTGGTTCATCATCCTTGCCACTGCCTACTGCTTCAACACCGCCCATGTCTCCTTTGGCTGCTTCTTCCTCTCCAAAGACTGGAGGCTTCTGGCAGAACAAAATTAACCTCACTCCACCTGCCTTGCAGCTACCAGGTAGCCGCCTGAAGACTGCTTTTAGCGCCAGAGACCTTGATTTGGAAATAGAATTACTTGGGCTTGAAAGCCAATTGCAGCAGCAGCAGTTGATGGATGAGATATCTAGTCTCTCCTCCCCATCTTGCTGGAGTAAGGAATACAGTAGACTTGGGGATTTGAAGCCTACAAATCTTGATGATGTGTTTGGATCCCTCGATCCTGCCCTGCTCTCTCCACTGAAGGGACTCTCAGTGAAATCTGCGACACCAACCCAGTTGCAACCTCCAACTGTGCTTCAAATTCGCCAAAACCAACTTCGTGCAAGCTACCCTACAAACCTTTCATCATCTCCGGTTCGGAAGCCCTCGGCCTTTGGTTTTGACTCATCTGCTGCCGTGGCAGCAGCAGTAATGAATTCTAGGTCTTCTGCATTTGCAAAACGGAGCCAGAGTTTTATAGACCGTGGAGCGGTGACCAGTCGTGCTGGACTTACTGCACCTGCCAATTCTGCAACCATGATGTCTTCAAATATGTTCGACTGGAGCTCCCCTGATGGGAAATTGGATTGGGGCGTTCAAGGAGATGAGCTGAACAAGCTTAGGAAGTCTGCTTCCTTCGGGTTTCGAAACAACAGTCCTGCAGCAACGGCAACAAAAGACATGATGCCCTCCAATGTAGATGAGCCAGATGTGTCATGGGTTCATTCCCTTGTGAAAGATGTTACTCCCATTGGAGGCGGGTCACTGCAGCAGCAATACAATATCGATAAAGGTGCTCGAGAAACACTTCCACCATGGGTGGAGCAAATGTATATAGAACAGGAGCAGATGGTGGCATAAAGAAAGATCCCTTTGCTCATTCTAACATATTTCATATTCATGGATTCATAGTAGTATTCGATAGCCATAGTTGTGGTAGAAGTTGAAAGGAAATATATCTACCAATGGGTCGAGAAGTAAAACTTAATTTGGGCAGGAAGGTTTAAGTCACTGCTCATGTTATAACTAGGAGAAAAGATGGAGCGAGCTACAAATAAATTTATTGATTACTTCATATTCTTAATTCTTTTTCTTCCCCCTTTGGGGATTATTTCTCTATGTTTTTAGCACAAAAAGTCATGGGGTCAATGGTAGAGAAAGTGTTTTAAGTTTCCTACTTTCTCTGATCAAATTCTGTAATCATGTTCTTCATCAATGACTAGTTGTAATTTTCCCCGAGTTAAATATATCTTGATATTTTACATAATTGTGGTGTACTTGAGAATTTTTTAAAAATTTTTTCTCATGCTAAATCTCCGGCCTGTCTTTAAAGGATGAACATAACAGTTGTTTCAGCTGTTCATGCTGCTTTTTAATGCAAAACCTAAGCTAAAACTTTGCTTTGCTTCATCAAATCCAAGTCCAGTGGAACTTCATAACCAGACTACATCGACCAAGGGGGTTCAGTATTTCATCTAATCAAAGCTTTTTAAGGCCCTTTTATCACAATAAAAATCTCTAGGATGATGATCTATCCAATCCCCCATATTTCTGAGAACTGAAGTAATTTCCCTATGCCTAACCTAGCCTCCTTTCTAGAGATAGTTGTGAAGATATCATTCAATTCTATTATTCGACTTACCAGTTTGTGAGTTTATGTCTGCAAGCATTTGCGTATTTTAGAGTCCTGTCAACATTCTTGGTACTTGATACTAACATTTTTGAACAAAAATGATAAAACGTAATTTAAGGTTTCGTCTTATTCATTTTCATCATTTCCATAGGTATTTATTTTATTGTGATTTTTTTTATAATAGGTCAAAAATATTTTCAAAAACGATCTTAAAAACGTCGTCTCAAGTATTATTCGGTGCTTGAATAGACGAGATAAAGCTAAAATAGGGGACAGTAGGATGTTTAATATGTGAGGTATTTCATGGGTGTTAATTAACATTGATTGAGGTTACATAAAAAAAATGTAACTATTGCATAATTTTTAAAAAAAATTCTGTAAAATTAATATGTTATATGAAAATTAAATAATTTTTAATTAATGTTTATAAATATTTATTAAATAAGACATTAATATATTTCTTTGATGATATCATGAAAACTCGGACATATGCATAATGCTGGTTGTTAAGTTGAAGCTGACCATGCCATCGTTGGTTGTCGAATAACCTATATGCCCACCCAACCCAACCCACCAAGTTGCCATTATTTATTTTCTATGGGAACCCAAACCTTCCGTTTGCCGAAAAGATAAGATTTAATGGAATGAAGCCACCGTGAAGATGAGAGTGGGGGTGGGGTCCCATCTTTATTCTATTATCTTTTATATATATATATATATATATATATATTGATTTGATCCTTCCAAGAAGAAGAGGAAGAGTCTCACTTTTGAGTCATCGAGAGCCGCCCACGAGATTATTTCTCAACCAAACGTTTACAATATGTTGGATTTTTCCAACTAGTTTCAACTTGATTTTTTTGGACAGCATAAAAAATAATAATAATAATAAAAGGACAAAAGGGTGAAGTGTCCATGCAACTGTCTTGCAATATTTATCATCTAAATATGGTCGGTTTTGGGGTGCGATTCCCACTTGTTGTTTACTGCTGCCTTTTTGTTGCTTTGCAAAGCAAAAGAGGGGGAAAAAAAAAAGGGGGGGGGGGAATGAAGGCGTGCTGCTTTTAAATTGCGAGTTCACTTTTGATTGTTTGTGGTTCTGATTCTTCATGCCCACCAAGCACTAGTATTATCATTTTTTTTTTCGTTTTCTTGGGAATAAAATATCATTTTAGTGGTCAATCAACAACGGTATAGTTTTAATAAAATATCAGTTTTAGTGATTAACAACGAGATATTTTTAATTTTAATAGTCAGATTCAATTCTCGATAATTTTAATGAATTATTTTGATTATAATTATATTTTTTAATTCAAAAAACACGATTTTTATGAATTATTTTCATTTTAAAATATTTTTATTAGTTTCTTGCTGATCCAATCTCAGTGACTTATTTATCAATGAGTTTTTGAAGGAAACTTTTGAAATTATTATATTAAATGATATATCTAATTAAATAAAAATAATACTTTAAAAGTTTAATTGAATACAATAAAAAGTCCCAAAGTTTTTTAAAATTTCTCCAGCAATTTCTGGAACCCAATTCCAATTAACTCCAGAGTGTTATTCTTGTATAATTAATTCTTTATTTTGCATGAAAATCATTACATTTTGTTAGATAAATAGGATTTAATAAAACAAAAAAAAAAATTTAAGTATTTAATTAGATTAAAAGAATATTCTATGGGTCTGAAGGAGCCCTACTTGCTCCACTAAAACAATGATTCTTTCTTCTAAGCCCTAAATAAATGGCCCCAATTAGCCCAAAAGAGACCGAAAGTGAAGTTCTTTTACTGTTTAACGTAAACCCAAAAGTTGGGGCTTTTTACTGGTGGATTGTGGCCCAGGCAAAGAAAGCTTTATGATCCATTTAAATGCTTAGATAAATGAGCTTTACGGGTCCTCAAAAGCCCATCAAGCCCGCTTAAAGCAACTTCCTCTTTTTCTAAGTGAACCCCGCTGAAGAAATTTATTTCACATTTTCACCCTAGCTATTCTACACGCGGAAAAATCAACAATTCAACATCCGATTTTCTCCAACGATTGGTTCCTTTTATTTTTTTTTTTTAAACAAATTTTGCTTTGTTTCAGCTTCCCAGAAACCAGCTTCATAGAAAGAAAAGCAGAACCCCTAGGAAGCAACAGGGAAAAGATAATGTTTTCGGGTTTCAGCTGCCACCCTCACTCTGTTTCTCTGTGTTACGATTAGTGTAGATAACTTATTTGTTAATATTCTCCAAAGAGATCTCTTATTATTTCTGGGGTTGACGAATTTTGAGTTAATTGTTCTATTTTGATATAATGTTCTTCTTTTTTATATTTGTAATTGACTTTATAGTATCGGGGAATTTGTTTGACCCTCTCTATCTAAATGACTAATGTGTTTTGATTCTGCAAGAAAAGCTTTTATTTGTTGTATTTGAATTAAACATTTTGCTGTATTTGCAACCAATATGAGTGTTTAAATTATCTGAAATATTGTAAAGCAAATTTTACTTTCTAATGTTTTACTCAGTCTTTTTTATATCAATTAATTACAATGCAGTGGACTTTTTGGTGTATCTTAACATGATTTTAGTAAGAAACCAACTTAAATTATGATTCTTTTGTCTCTTTTATTGTGCATTTCAGTTGGAAGGGACTGTTTTTGACTGTTATATTTATTGTTGAAACAGGTTTAACTGCAGGAAGTCAATTCCAGCCTAGAGTCTTTAACTTTTATCCAAGGCAAATTACTGGTAACTTCTTATTTAGATGATTCTTTGAATGTTTAGTGTTATTTTTGTCCTCACTAGTGTTCGTATTAGCAGGCGGAAATGGAGGAAAATTGCTGGCCTTAAGAATCGGGTCTAATCCAAAGAATAAAGTCATATGCAACATTGCACAATTGAACCAAGAATTTTCTTCTGATGACAAGCATGAAAAGAATCCTCCTTTGGTCAAAATGTGTGGTATTACATCAGCTAGAGATGCTGCTATGGCAGCGGAAGCCGGAGCCAATTTTATTGGGATGATCCTTTGGCCCAAGTCCAAGCGCTCCATTTCACTACCAGTTGCGAAGGAAATTTCTAAAGTTGCAAGGGAATATGGGGCCAAACCTGTTGGAGTCTTTGTGGATGATGATTTGGACACAATTTTAAGAGCTTCTGATGCATCAAATCTTGAATTTGTGCAGGTATGTGCGTGTGTGTATATATATATATATATATATATATATTTGTTCAATCTTGATTACCTTTCTTGTTGCATAATAAATTGCTTAACATTGTTTTTTCAATCTTATGTAGCTTCATGGAGATGTTTCTCGGGCAGCTTTTCCGAAGTTGGTGCAAGAGAACAAAATTATATATGTTCTTCATGCAAATCAAGAGGGAGACCTTCAAAACCAAATTTCTGACAAAGATTGTTCTTTAGTGGAGTGGGTTCTTGTGGACAGTGCTATAGGTGGCAGGTTAGTAACTTTTTCTTCATTTCATTTAATTAGTGAGTTCCATTTTTTTTTAAGAATGAAAATTTAATTCATGTGCCGTTTTATGGCATGCTAATTTGATTTTAAACATTAAATCTACCTGACTTTGTGAATTGAATTACACGTTTAATTACTCAATTTTCATTTTGCTTGAGCTTTGGTCCATAAACTATATGTAGATAGTAGGACATACGGTACCTTGGGCCAACTTGTAATGTTTTTATGCTTTTGCCATTCTGATTTTGTCCAAGCTTTGGCCAAAATCTTGATTTAGCTCTTATATTTTTTATTAGAGAATTTATATTTATTCTTGCTCTGTTAACATTAACCTTTTTTTAATTTTATATTCGGATGTATGCTTGCAGTGGCAAAGGATTTAATTGGGCTCAGTTTAAGTTACCTTCAATTAAAAGTAAACATGGCTGGCTATTGGCAGGGGGAATCAACCCTAGTAATGTTTGTGAGGCCATTAAAACTCTTAGACCTCATGGTGTTGATGTAAGTAGTGGTATTTGTGCCCCAGACGGTATTCAGAAGGATCGATCAATAATTTTTTCTTTCATGAATGCTGTCCGTTCTGCACCATATTGATTGATCTGGGGAGAGGAGATTATCCATCCATTGATAGCAATTGAACATCCCAGACATGGACTAGTTACACCAGTTTACATTCACTGTGTCATTTATGTTATTTATGTACTTTGAACTAGAACTATCCGAAAGAGTGGTCATTTTCTTTTTTGCTCTTAATTTTTTTAGGTGAAATTGTAATAACCTTCAGATATTGAATGGCAAATGCAAATTGTACTTTCTTTCCAATGTTTTATATGTTTCCTACTGAACATGCACATGGTCATTGTGTGGTTTTAAAACTATGAAAGCGACATGTTTGTGACCATATACGGTTGAGCTTGTATTTGTCATGCTTGACCACAAATCGAATACGATTCACTTGTGTGGCTATAATTATATAGATCAACTCAAAAGAGACTGATATCTAATTTCTTATCTACTTCGTCCACAGAATGTATAATGCTAATAGAATGCGAAAGAGAGAGATTCCCAACTGAAATTGCAGATTTTGGGTATTATCACATCACACACGGAAGAACCTGAACAAAAAACATCACAGGCTATTCTCAAATCGGGAGAGAGAATAAAGTTGAGTTGCTGAATGAAAATCAAGGTGCTGTATTACATAATTGAATCGCGGTTTGGCCAGGCAGAGTTTGTAGGATTTTACCAGTTAAGCTTGAAAAACGTCAGGACTTCAATCTGATTTGCTAATTCCATATAGTTGAGGGTCAGTTTGATAATATACAACATCACCAATGTCACTCACATAGTGATCCTTTTTCATACTCCTTACGAGGATCCCGAATAAATGAAATGGAATAGGCCCAGATTTCTTAGGCTCCCGGTAGTATTTCCCGAGCACTGGCTTTGCTGCCTCAGTCTGTAATTCAAGTTTATGAAAACATTTTTAGCAGATAAGAAAGGTATGGGAAACTAAATTGTTTTATCAGTAAATTGATGCAGGAAAGGGAGATGATATCAACTCACGGCTTCAATCAAGTGATAGTGTGGGATTTGGGGGAAGAGATGATGTATAACATGGGTCCCAATATCATGGTGGATGTTGTTGATCCATCCGTAGTCACGATCGAGTGTTGTGAGCCCTCCTCTCAAGTAACTCCATTCCTATTTAACAAACACAGTGCAGTTCAATTGCCAAAGCATAAATTATAACATTTTCCTAGACAATGAAGCAATAGTCTAGCAGAACCATTGTTCGAACCTTTCCCCGGTACCATGGAAGTTTCTCCTCATGGCCGTGGTGATGCAAATAAGTCACTAAGTCCAACCACATGACAAAAATCTGCATTTTATATGTGAATTCAGGAGATAAGACTCGAAGAAACTGTCTGAAACTGAGAAATATATATAGAAAGGAACTGAACATACCCAATAAGGAATGCCATAGAGTTTAAGCAATTGAATGGGACCCATTGCAAAAGATAAATATGCAAGCAGACCAACCATTGCTGTCCAACAAGCAGTGGAGGTAATTATATCTTTTCTTTCATTCGGGACGAACAAATCACTATCCGGATGGAAATGAGAACCCTTTTTTCCAGGGCTTCGACCCCACTGTCGATTGAAATACACATGACAAAAACAAATTTGATGTAAATACAAATCATAGGGTTCAGAAATGAATTCAATCAGTGAAAGCATTTATGGCCTACCAGATAGACAGGATAAGCAAGCATAGGGAAAGGCAAGGTGAACCTCAATAATCTGGTTGCACTATCCAAACGTCTGTAAATTTTTTCAGACAACTGCAAAAGCAAATGGCGTATATATGAGTAATTGCAATCACTTGAAAAGAAAATTACTGGTCAATTACTTCCCTGAAATAAGATCGCAGACTTTACCGGATGCCATGATTCATCATTTTCAACATGTCCATGATTCTGATGATGAGTTCTATGGCTAATTCTCCTACATATATATGATCAAAATTACTACTTAAAAATTGGCAATTGGATCTGAAGATAGCAAAAAGTGTGCTCCAATGGGTTGGGAATGGAATCAGTTTGGATCAAAGAAAGATGTTTCAGGAACTAACCATCCGTGGTATGGAACAAGAATTGAAGAATGAAGAAGATGACCAGCCACACTGTTCAAAGCTGGATTGTTTGAGAAACTACCATGACCACTGCAAAAAACAAAACCAAACGAAAACATTAAAATCATAGGTGTGAAAGTCCAAATTCAACATGAAATCCCACGAAAAACTTCAAAAATGAAAAGGGAAAAAAAAAAAAAAAGAAATCCTGAATAAGATAAAAGTGACAAAGCCAGAGTGAGACAACCAGAAATGACATCTAAAGCAACAAATTAGTGTCGGCTTAAGACAAACTTCAACTGAATTAAGGGGGAAAAAAAGAAAGCAACTGAGTTACCAGTCATGACCAAGAACAAAAAGAGCCCAAAACATTGTTCCCTGAGCAATCCAATAAAGAGGCCAAACAAGCCAATTGTTGAAGTATGCAGCAACAGCAGCCAATCCGAAAACCAAAACAACATCTCTTACAACATAACTCATAGATCTCCATGGATCCTTAACCCAACAATGCTTTGGTATAGCAGCTCTTATGTCAGCCAACTTAAAGGGAGGTGGTGCAGCTGGGTCAAACTCACCATCATCTTCAACCCCATTAACCCCATTAACCGTCTCTTTATCCTCATCATCTTCACTAGTAATTGCCACATTAAATGGAGCACTCACATTCAGCACCCGCAAGTTTCTACCTCTAAACCAAGTTGACACCTTGAATGAAGAACCAAAACTGTTAGCTTTATAACCAGATAAAGTTCTAATTTTGAAAACACCATTTTTATTTGAAGCTAATGAATTCCCGGGTTTAGGATAGATTCTAATTTCAGGGAAGGGTTTTATGCCACATTCTGATAAAACCCAACTGGCCATTGAAGCCCCAGAGCCAGATGCACAAGTTTCAGCCTTTTAAGCCCCTAAAGCTTCTATCTTTTCATAAGGGCTTAGATAAGAAGAGAGATATGAAAGGAGAGACTATGGCCAATAAAGCAGATTACACATGGGGGCCAAGGGCTTCTCTCCTCCATTTCCAACAATTTGTGTTGCTTGTTGCTTGTCCTTTTGTAGTTAGTACTACTAGTAAAAATTCAGTTTCAATCTCATAGATTTTTTCATGCGTAAATTATCATAAAGTGATTGACGTAAATAATAAACTTAGTTTAATTAAATTTCTTTTATTGCAATTAAATAACGTCAGAACTTCGTTATAATTTCGAAGAAACAGCAGATTAGAAATCCTTGGCCTTGGATAGCGTACTGGCATTATAGCAAGGATGGCGGCTAACCAGGAAAATTAAAAATGGTCCAATCAATGGCTGGGAAAGTGATGGGTTTTAGGTGCCTTTGGTTGAGTTATTTTGACTAATTTCACTATAAAAAAATAATTTAAATATAATATAATATATAAATTATATAATATAAATTATTAATATATTATCATTTATATAAAAATTAAATATATAATATTTAAAATATAATTATAACATAATATAATCATATAACATAAAAAGTACGTACCCGCTATCGCCAAATCTAACTTTAGCTGTAAGAGGCGAATGAATTTGATCCACACAACATCCAAAGAAAGTTCAAAGCATTTGTGGATTAGAAGAACAGTGGCCAACGTGGTCGTATCTTGTTCTTTCAACCGGGGATCAGAAACTCGGATTTTTAATTTGCTTTAATTTGTTCGTAGTTATTTTAGCCACAGGATGGTTTTGGCCATATATATTTTATTTTTCTCAGTACTATTCATTCGGATATAAATATGATGCATTAATCATATTTAATATATTATTTTATAATTATTATATTATATTATTTTAATTAAATATTTTTATTTTTATAATAATTTTACATTGTACTAAAAATTAGCTTTTATATATATATATATATATATATTTGGTCTTGTCGAAGGGTGCAAAGCACGAGCAATGTAAAGTCAAAATCAGCGTTCCTGCTGTGAAATTGAAAAGTGTCGACATCTAAAGCCGTTTTCATCCTTTATTCTTCGGTCATATGATTCACGCCGTTTTCAAAGGAAATTACGTGTTTAATTACGGCTCTAACAAAATTTCTACTAAATTTTAAAAAATATATTACAATAAATATAATATATATCACATTGATAAAGTGTCGATTTTTTTATTAAAATAATATAAATTTTTTTATTTATTAAAATAAGTTATTTTTAGATTATTTATCGAAATAGGATTTTGAGAGAAATCGTCATTTCAAATGACGATTTCTCAACATAAAAAAAAATTATAAAATTTAATTGAGAAATCGCCAAATCAAATGACGATTTCTCAATACATAAATACTCATATCGAAAAATCGTCATCTGATTTGATGATTTCCCGACACACCTAGACAATGATATATAAACTTTGAAAAAATTTCAAAAAAAGAAGTAAACTAATAATTATTAAGAAAAAGTAAAATAAAAAAAAATAATTATAAAGAAAAAAATAATTATTAAAATTATTAATAAAAATTTTAATTACCTTTTTACTTCTAATTTTATTTTTTTCTTTATTGTTGCTTTTTTTTATGTTTTTAATGAAACCGACTCTTTCTATATATATAAAAATTATATATATTAAAATAATATTTACGAATAATAAAAAATAAAAAATTATTTTTATTAATCTTAAGTTAATATTTAAAAACTAATAAAAAATAAAAATATTTTATATTAAATCTCGATTTATCATTTACAAATAATAAAAA
>JBBYHK010000002.1:226568-314298 GCA_038382065.1 Adansonia grandidieri | reverse complement strand
ATATATTTTATTTAAATTTAATTATAAAATATATAAATATTAATAAAAATATATCTTTAATGTGATGAATAGTAATTTTGGCTTAAATAGGCAGATTTGGACACGTTAAATAAGAGCATAGGCTTGCAATTTTAAAAAAATTTGGGCCGCAGCTTGACTCGACCCATGAGTAAGTTTAATCATATATAAAAGATAAATTAAATTTTTAATATTTAATTAAGTTATATATGCTATTAATATTTAATATTTAATATTTAATTCATTTTTTATATATTATTACTCTTATGACTTTTATATTTTTTAATTTATTTTATTATTTTATTATATTATTATAAGATTCTAATTACTGTTACTTAAAATAATAATAATAATAATAATATTATTATTATTATTATTATTATTATTATTATTATTTTTATTATTATTCAAATAAAATTTAAAATTTTACTACTAACATACACAAACCTTCAATATTTAATGAGTTTAACTAATAAAATTAAAAAAAAAATGATAAATGGATGATATAATTTATTAACAATGTGTTTCAAAGCTCATGATATGATTTACTTTTTGATAAATTAATATTTTATTATATATATAGACCTATTCAAGGGTCAGGCTACCCACTCGGTCTAATTGGGTCTAGCTCAACTTCTCATATTTTTATATCAGACTAGCTGACCCGACTCGAAATAGTGATTTTAAATTAATATATTTTATTTAAATTTAATTTAATATATATAATATTAATAAAAGTTATTCTTTAATGTGATAAACATTAATTCTGGCTTAAATAAATAGGTCTAAGCACGTTAAATAAAGGCCTGAGATTAGGATTTTTTAAAAATTTAAATCGTGGCTCAACCCAACCCATGAGCAAGTTTAATAAGTTTTTAATATTTAATTAAATTATTAAAAGAATATTAAAATAAAATTCATTATTAAAGTTTTTTATTTATAAAAATTATTTAATTATAATTTTTTTATATTTATTTTTAGTATTAAATTTGGGTTTGGTTTCAGGTTGGGCTTGCGTTCAGGTTTTTTTGGGTTTAGGTCATTTCGAGTTCGGGCCATTCGGGTTCGGGTTTTTTTGGGTTTGGGCCATTGACTTTTTGGTCAAATCGGATTCGGTTCAGGTTCGGGGTCGGGTTTTTTCAGGCTGGTTTTCGGGTTCGGGTTCATTTTGCCACCTCTAATAATAATAATAACAATAATCTATATTATTATTTAGCCAAGTAACATTAATCTAAACTTAACAATATTAAATATGATTATACGAATATGATATGATATGTATAAAGTTATTAAAATATGGTACAATATGATACGTCGCGAATACATCCTTAAAATCTTTATAATATAAATTATTAACACATAGAAATTTATATAAATATAAAATATTTTAGATATAATTATTAAATTATAAAATATAAAACATAATACAAATACATAAATTATAAGTTTTTTTAATTCCATCAAGAAGATTATCAAAAACTCAAAATTGGACTATAAAAAAGATTATTTATGTCTAGTAACATTTATTATTTAAAAAAGTTATAAAAAATATCCATTTTTACAATAAAAAATATATGAACAACTTATCTCTTCAAATTCAAAAAAAAAAAGAAAAAAAAGAAAAAGAAAAAACTCGCCCTCATCGTTAGTGTACTAAATTTTAGTATATACCAATTCGTAATGTACGTTACTGAGTTTAATGTCACAAGTTAAATAATGTCAACCCAATTGGTAAAAATGCAAAATAAATCAAAAATAATCATAACATAAAAAATAAAATAGAAATTTTTTTCTTTTCAAAAAAATAAAAGAGAGTGTTTATGTTTTTTAAAATTTATTATTTAAAAAAGTTAACAAAGCTACCTCGTTTACAATAAAAACTTTATAAATAACTTATCTCTTAAAATTAAAAAAAAAAAAAACTCACACACATTTAAATTCTAGTTAATATTAATCCTCATGGTTTGAATAAATCCTTTATGATTAAAATAACAAAAAAATTCTTTCAATTTTATCACTATACTTAGGTAAATCTATATATTTTTATTATATCCAAATAAACCTTTAACTTTTAATTTGCATCTAAGTAAATTATATACTTTTATTACACGTTGTAGCCCATTGAACTTGTTTAAGGTGTTTCAACAATTGAGGGATCAGAAAACAAAAGGTGGTATGCAAAACGTTAGGTTCAGTCTCTTACTATTGGGTTGAACTTTTTGAAAAGAGTTTTGTCAGTATTTTAGACCTTGTGGTGAGTAAATCAAGAAGGGGAATTAATTTCTCAAAATATTTTGCAAATTAAAACCATGAATATGAAAATTAAAAAATTCAAATTAAGGAATTTGAAATAGTAAGATAGTGAGCAAGTAACATAGATAAAGAGAGAAGAGATAGAGAATCAAATACAATGATTTACAAAGGTTTAGCCTTTTACCTACATCCTTTTTCTTAGCCTTTTTGCGAAGGAGTTTTTAATTTACTATCTTGAATTGATAACTTTAAGCATAAGGTATAAATTTTTACATTCCTTATCTTTTTAGTAGGTGAAGATATAAATCTCTTCCTTAACTTTTCTAGGCTAAGATATAACCTCTCTACCTTTTTTTGGCTAAGGTAGTAACCTTTTTTATTTTTACAAAGGTTTTCGTGTAAACAACGGAGACCCCCAAAAGTTTAGGTGTTTAAAAAGTTTGGGCAGAGATGAGGTAATTAAAAAAAAAAAAAAAAAAAAAAAACAATGAATAATGGGAAGGATTAATACTAGAAGAAGAAGACTTACTTGAAAACTTTGAGAGATGAATTACATAGCATTTAGCTTTCTCTCTTGATGTCTCTTGCATTTATAAGTGTTAGAAAAGCCTTTTTATAGCCTAGGAAAGGGTTTTGGTCATTGGGAATTAATTACATTGGAAATGAGCCATTAGATGCTTCATAAATGTGACTTCTTGTTTAGTTCTGTGCATAAGTATCGACACCTGCACCAAGGGTATCGATAAATGCCTTTGCAAACCCTTGAAAAAAGATAGTTGGAAACTTAAGGTATTAATACTTAGGTGGAGGTATTGATACTTTATCAAAGAAGTATCAATACTTTCTGAAGGGTATCAATGGACTTTCCAATAGCACTAGCTGTTGTAAAGATCTGGTATTGATACAAGATAAAAAGGGTATTATTAGTGCTTTAAAACTCACAAAAAATGTTTTTTTTTTCTTTCATATTAACATGTTTAAAAAATGATTTATACTTAAAGTATTCATTTTTGAGAAAAGCAAGGAATCTAAAACATTTTAGTATTTTTAAAATGATTCAAGGATAATACTAAGTTAGAAATATTAAAGCAAAAGTAATTAAGTTTAAGTTTTTATTACATCAAAGCCAAGGTTAATTCCAAGCTAATATAGCTGACAAACTCCCCTATTTGATATGATAAAACTTAAGATAAATTTGCTTATAAAACCCCTCCCCAAATTATTTAAAGGTTTTTAATAAAAGCCCTTTTAATAAAAGCATTTTGATCAGTTTTACAAGAACAAGCAAGGTCATACTCAACCATTACTAAGTATGAGGAAAAGGGCAATGACAAATAAACACTATTTTGTTCAGGGTGTAAGAATAACTCCCAAACATCTTAAAGTGAAGATCTAATTAATAGTACGCCAAGATAGGCAGGATATATTAACAGCAATTTTGATTGATCAAAGAAATTTTGATTAGTTTTGTATGGTTTAGCCTCCCTACTAGGCTTATAGTTTCCTAGGGTTTGATGCCCTAGATAGGCACCAGCTAATGTCGATTTTGCTTAATAGGCGTCTAACTCTTTGTGGACTAATGTAAATTAAGCATCCAGCTCTTTATGGATTAGCTCGATAGACATTCAACTTTTTGTGGACCGAGGTAGGTAAGCATCCAGCTCTTTGTGGACTGAGGTAGGTAAACATTTAGTTTTTTATGGACTAACTCGATAGGTGTCTAGCTTTTTTTGGACTAAGGCAAGTAAGCATCAAGCTCTTTGTGGACTAAGGTAGCTAGGCATCTAGCTCTTTATGGATAGAATAGATAGACGTTCAACTCTTTATGGACTGAGATAGGTAAGCATTCAGCTCTTTATGGACTAAGGTAGATAAGCATCCAATTTTTTATGGATTGAGGTAGGCATGTGTCTAGCTCTTTGTGGACTAAGGTAGGATGAGTTTAAGGATCTTACCTGGGGTTCCCAAGGTTTTTGAAAATGAGAGTCTGTACCTAGATTTCTTAGCTTATTTGGGACTTTTGGAGATATGAGCCTATACCTTCATTAGCTGTTTCATGTATGATGCATAGTGATGTCAATGCATGATTGCATTATAAGAGCATGGTGATTTAAAATCTAATCTGAAAATCGGTTATGGCATTTTGATTGCTTAGAATTCTATTAGGTTTCTTTTGTTCAAAGGCTTACCAACTTTACTCTCAACTTCAATAAGTTCTTTCAAATGGTTGAGATTATTTTTTAAGGTTGAAGTGATCTATGATGCGAAGAAAGGTTCCTGAGTTTAACCATCTTGTGTTAAGGGTTCATTCATTAAGGTTTGTTAATAGACTTAGTGGGCTATTTTTTTTTACTTGATTAAAAGGGTGTATCTGATAGTTTAAACTGACAGATAAGAATTTGGTTAGCAATGGCAGGGGTTGAGGATTATTGATTTGGCTCTACCTTTTGGCTATGGTTTACTAAGGAACATTTTGATTACATTTTCAATATGGGTGTTAGCTATATTAATTTTGAATTAATTTCAGTTTTAATATAACTAAAACTTAAGCTTAACTAGCTTGTGTTTAAATATTTTCAAGTTTGTATTTTTCCATGAAATATTTTGTAAATACTTTGAAGAATACTGGAATGTGTTTTAACTCCTTGAAACACTCAACAATGTGTTTTTAATACAAACATTTATGTAAAACATTTTTTAGATAAGTTTTATATGTTTTAAAGTCATGAAAAACCTCTTAAAATTAATTTTAATATGAATGTATTGATACATTATGTGTATGTATCGATACAATGTTTGCTAGTAGCTTAACTTTCATGAAACCTTTATGAGTATCGATGCAAATACCTATTGTATTAATACAACAAGGAGTGTATCAATACAACATCTTCCTGTATTGATAGATGGCAATTCGATGGTCATATTTTGTATGTATCTCACAATGGCTATATTCCTTCACCAAACATTCCCAACGATCATATTCCTTAATCAAGGCTATAAATAAGCCTCTCCAACACTTCCAACAAGTAGAGGAACCAAGAGATTAACCTTAGAGTAATATTTTTCATCTCTTTCAATTTTCTAAATAGTTCATTGTGTATAAAATTAATTCTTCCTATCCATTCTTGTATTCCTTGTATTTTATCTTTAGAATTATCTTCTTTGAGCCTAATTTCTTATAAACACTTAACATTTAAAGGTTTTATTTATTTACAACACAAAATCCTTATAAAGAGGGGAGGTTTCTACTTAGCCTTTGAAAAGTAGAAAAAAGTTATACCTTAGCCATAAAAGATAAAAGGTAGAGGCCTTATCTTAGCCTAAAAAGATAGGGAGTGTAAAAGTTATACCTTATCCTTGAAAGCTTGATTTAATGAATTGGGGAAATCTGAGGCAAGTGAGGCTGAGGTAGAGGATGTAGAAAATTGAGGCCAGATGTCCCTAAATACTTGAGTTTGCTTCTCTTTCCTTATCTATTTAATTATTTTGATTATTCACTAACTTACACTCCAAAGCTTATTGTTTAGATTACTCAATTTTATTTATTAAAGTCTTAATTTACCAAAGTTTTGATAAATTAATTCATCCCCTCTTAATTTCTTTCACCATTGAAAGGTCTAACAAATGGTATTAGAGCTTGCATCTCACTCTTTTAGGCTTAGCATCCTTAAGAAAATGTTTACAGAAGATCAAGCAAAAGGCTAGTGGTGATATCTTTGTTATGGGCCAAAAAAGACATTCAATCACAAGGCCTCTTCTCTTCAACGGTAAAGATTATGCATGTTGGAAGACAATGATGAGGCTATTTGTCCAAGCAAATGATTATCAAGTTTAGAAGACAATCATGAATGGCCCATTCATCCTAGTAAAGATGATAGATGATCTTGAAGTTCCCAAAAAAGAATGAGAATATGATGAGAAAGGTATCAAGATAGCTTAACTCAATGCTAAGGCTATGCACACAATTTTTATGCATTAGGCCCTAATGAGTATAGTAGGGTGTCTTTATCTAATAATGTCAAGGAGATATGAGACAAGTTAACTATCACATATGAAGGGACCAATCAAGTCAAGGAGTCCAAGATAAGCATGCTCAAGCTTGATTATGAGATGTTCAACATAAAACCAAAGGAAAGCATTAAAAAGATATCCGATCGATTCACGGACATTGTAAATGGCTTGAAAGGTTTTGAAAGGTGTATCGCCATAAGGATATGATCAAGAAAATGTTAAATAGCATTATTAAGTCATAGGAAGCTAAAACGGCCAAAATTGAGGAGTTAAAGGACCTTAACCTTTTTACCTTAGATGAGCTTATTGGATCACTCCTCACATATGAGATAAAGATGAATCATGGAAAGGTTGCATTAAGGCATCCTTGAGTGAGGAAGAAGAGGATGATAATGAGGATGGTGAAGATATGGAGATGATTATATTTTCCAAGAAATTCATGAAAATGAATAAAGGTAATTCATCTCAAATAAAAAAGGTTAACAAAGTGGTGTGCTACAATTGCAATAAATTAAACCATGTCAAATCTAATTGCTCTTTGTTGAAGAAGAAGAAAGCATTTGTAGCAACTTAAAGCAATAGTGACTTTTTCGATGATGATGATTCTAAGGACACCAAATTGGCTACTTTTGCTTAACGACTCTTGATGAACCTAAGGTAACCTCAAACCCTTATGATTCAAGTTCTTATGCAGTTGATAAATTGCAAGATGCTTTTGATGAACTTGCAATTGAGTTTAAGGACATAAACTCAAAATATAAAAAATGATTTTAAAATTGAAAAAATAAAAATAATTTATTATTGAAATAAAAAATTAAGTTTGAAAATGAAAATAAAGATTTAAAAAATAATTTTTATGAGTTCAAACTAAGAATTGACATTTTAAAAAAAGTCAACCTTGATTTGAAAAAGAAAATTCAAAGCTTAGAAAATGAAAAGAAAATCATTTTGGAAAAATCCTTTCAAATAAATATGACCAAGTGCTCACATTGCAATTTTCATGTTCATAATATGCATACTTATCCCATCAAGAAAATGACACGATTTAAAGTTTGGCAAGTATGGGTTCCTAAGAGAACAAGAGGCATTGAGACTAACGTTTAAGGACCTAAAGCCATTTGGGTACCAAAAACTAAATGAAATTCACTTGTAGGTGTTTTAGAGCAATAAAGAGCAAAGCAATACAAATGGATGCTATAGAGACATAAAAAAGTGTAATAAGTAACCTTTAAGCCTTAAACTTGTTTTAACTTGCGTTGGTTGCCTTGTCATATTTTTTCAAATATTTTAATGAAAAACATTTTTTATATTGTTTTGATGAAAAATGATTTTAATGAAAATTCATGTTCTGTATCTTGAATGATTATAAGCTTATTCATGTATATATTTAATGATTTGGTGCTAAATGATAAAATACTAGATTAACTTGTGAAATGATGTTAAGAAGCATGAACTTAAGCATGATTTGTGCATAAAAGATTGATTTTGATAAATTACATATTTTGAGTTGTTAAGAAGCTTTGATGTATGACTAAATAATATGCATATCCTTAGAGGGAACATTTAGAGCTTATTTATATGATTTTTTGCCATAAAACATGCTACTAGCAAGTTTTTAAGACTCTTTGATGCTTTATATTTAATTTCGCCTTTATGAGGCTTAAGATGTTTGATCATGTTGTTTGCTCATATTTTATGGCTTAAACAAGTTTGGTGTACATTGAAAATACTTTTAAACTTGTGCACATTGTAGACACCTTATTTTGTCCAAGCTAATTTTTAGCAATCCGGAGTCGCCGACGAAAAAGTATTTTGAGGTCGTCAAGAAAGCCTAGGGATCATATCAAAGGTAAATGCAAAGATGTGGCATCAAATGACGTAGTTCAATGTGTCCAGGGACAAAAGATATGAGAAAATTCACAATTTTACTTGAATGTATCGATACATGGTTCTCGTGTATCGATACAATGCTCCAACGTGCCAAAAATTTAAAATGTCCCCATTTGTATCGATACAACATGTAGATGTATCGATACATAAGCCTCTGTATCGATATAGGACCTCATGTATTGATACTAGGCCATCCCAGGACTGAAACATGCTTTCTGTAAAGAAATGTATTGATACATATCAACATTTATCAATACAGTGGTTCATAGTATCGATACAGTGTTCATTATATCGTTACACACAAGGTTTTTAGACCAAATGTATCGATAAATTATGCAATGTATCAATACATAGAGGCCATTTTCACGGTCAGAGTATTTTTTATTCATCCACCATTGATCCAAAACTCGATTTTAACTTTTTCTTTGCATCAGGAAAGATTAAAACACATGTCAAATTATGAATTTAGACTTTTAAATTAATCGAAACATTTTTTTAAGTCTAAATTAGATCAAAAGGGTCAATGTCATTTGATCACCCTACTCCTCCTTAGTTGTTGGCCAATGTCACCATCAGCCACCCTAGTTGCTGGAAAATCATTTCAGGGTTTAAACTAGCCACCCTATGCCCATCACATTGGCAGCAAGCTGCCTCCTACAGCCACCCTATAGCCACCATACTGACATCACCTTGTCCCCTCTGAGAAATGGCCAAAAACACCTCCAATTTGGCTCCAAAAGGCTGGTACAAATGGACCACTTCTATCTCAGCAAAAAAAGGTTAGATTCCAGCTCATTTACACTTCCAAAAACACATTCCTACACCAAAAAACCATAATCCCGTAGCTCTATACCCACCACCCAAAAACATCCCCAAAACACTCACTTTCAACCATTAGACACTCCAAAAATCACCCTCATCCATACCAGAACCAAAACCTCATTATTTTTCTCTTTTTCTTGCTTATCAATAACAAGGAAAAAAGGGAAATTCAAGACATCTCTGCTGCTCCAACTATTTGGCCTAAGTTGAAGTTTTATTGGCATAACTTCCTACTCTATCACTTACATTTTCTGTTTTTCAGCACCTTCATCATTTTAGTGAGCTCTCTATGTTTCCATCACCCTCTTAGGATCATCATGCATTATTGTGGCATTTGGTTGTGGTAGTTCAAGATTTGGATGCCTTAATGCCCCTTTTATGTGCAAAATGCCTCATGCATCCTCATTAGTTTGATATCTCTTGCTCATGCATTTTAGGCCATGTCAATGCATCTTGTTATCCTCAATCCATGTATGAATCATTAGCCCAACACATTTCAAGCACACTTACACATTAACTTGCATGAATCATTGTCATTTTCAGCATCCACAACATTTTCTTGTCAAAGTGCATAATACTTTCTTTGTCTAGGCCATTAGTAAAATTAGCATCCCCATTCATGTTGTGTGCCATCCCTTTGTATGTTTGTTGTTAAAATGCATGTTTGATGGATGATAAAAACTGATTTTTGAAACCCCCTAAACCAAGCATGTTAACCTTAACCAATGAGGATTAGCATGGACTTAGCATTTTCCTTAAAGCTAAAAAAATTTCTTGGGGAAAATTAAGTTTTCCAGATCTGGAATCTTGGTTAAAAAAGCTCAAATCTTTTGATTTTGAAATGAAAATGGTCTTACAATTATTCCCTAATTGTTTGTGCCTTTTTCTTGAGTCTAAACCTTGAGTGGTATGATCAACGAGCTGTTTCATTACCCCAAACTACTCCGGGGCTGTGCAAATGAGCTTGTGATGCTCATGCCACTCTTTCCCTTCATTCATGGATATTCGAATGTCAATGACTCGAGTTTGGACCCGTAGACATAAAAAAATAAGAGATATCCCCTACTTTGCTTTGTCACCTGTTAGTAGCACAACTGTTGCAATTTGGAAAATCATTTTAAAATCCTAAATGGTTTTTCATGAATTTTCTAATATTTTTCTCTCAAAGCACATCAAATTATCTTTAAAACGATATCTTCTTCACCCTCAGATCATTCTGGATGAGAGAGTTATGATTTTTCAAGTCTAAACTGTCCGGAACCTCTGGAATCCAAACATGCATTTTGGTTGGGCCATTCAGGCCCACTAAATGATTTTTCCAAATTTTTCAAACATTTTTCCTAAAAAGTTCATGAAATTCTATTTCTGTAAAGGTATTATTTGCTATTTTCTGATACCAAATAAGTCCAGAATAATTTTTCAAAGTTTAAAACACCTTGTTCCTCTTATGCTCTACCAACAGCAAAGTTGATCCAAACTTGAAAATTTATTCCCTCAGAAAGTGACTTCTTGGGATATTGGAAATATTTTTAGAATGACCCTCATCGAGTTACCTTTATAACAGTGTCTTGTCCACCTTCTAAATCCTTCGAACCAATTTAGAATAAATTTGGGAAGCAAGATAGCGCGATGCTATCCCCTGTTTTCGATTTTGGTCAAAATTGAGTTGTTTTTTTGAATTTTGTCTCGAGACATATGAGTGTCTCTATGCCAACCCGATTAGACTTGAGAATATGCTTTGACCTCCCATAGGCTCGTACCAAGGCACGAACACATTTTACATCTTTACCATCCCTATTCACAATAAATCTTTTTGCCAAAAATCGTCGAACGCTCACCCATTTTCTAAATCATGAAATTTTGTCATCCACGGGGATACTCCAACCCCGGCCTTCCGAGGGATACTCTAACCCCACTTTTCAAAATTTTCAAGATGAAAAGAAAGTTTCTTTGTCAAAATTATTCGTCATCCATAGGAATACTCCAGCCCCACCTTTCCAAAGGGATACTCCAACCCTGTCTTTTAATTACAATTTTTTTCTTTTCCCGGACCCCCAATGAATATGTCAAGCAAACCTTGTTTAATCAAGAAACCCAGATGCATCTCAAAAATTATCGATTCAGTTATTCCTAGATAATCGATGCCAATAGCGAGATAAATTCCAATAGTCCACCCATTTTCTTTATCATTGCATTGAATGATCCATATTATGTTATTTCATTTATTGTCTTACTAACATGATTTCTTTGTGATCATTATTCGCATTCATGTTTTCAAAACATTTCCAAATAAAATTAAAGGTAATGTTCCGCATGAGTATCTCACCAGTGCCAAAGATGGAACATTCCATTTTCAAAGTAAAATCCATAGGTCTTTTTTATTGAAAATCTCTATATTTCCCATCTCTCTGGGGCGTATATGAGATTAAATCTTCTTCATCAAAACTTGGATTATCTCTATAAGATTCATGCATTAAAAGGGGTTATATTGAAATAATGACAAGTTAAGATTAAAAGAACCGAAACTGAGATAAGACATAGCTAGTAAGGTACCGACGGGCGTCGTAAAGAGGTTCATACCTCATCGCATGTAACCAACTCCCAAACCCAAATGACGAATCTTTGCATTACGTAGACCATGGGATCGATGTTTTGAGTTTCGTAACTCAAAACATAGGATTCAATAGGCATCTGGTCATGCCTAGCCCAAAATGATCGGTGGCGACTCCAAGCGTTGGCCATTTCATGATGGTCATCTGAAACTAATAAGATGAGCGATTCGTCTTATGGTCCCCTTCACTGTGTCACAAGTCGAGAATCCGTATATTCTCGTTCTCATAACATCACCAAAGAAAAGTCTCGGTCAAGAAGATATTTCCAAGTCAGAAAAATATTTTAAGTCGTACGCACTTATAGATCTGCAAGGATCCACCCCGGGGTACGTTGCGACACATATACTGTTTGAATGAAAATCTCCTATTTCAAAACCTTTAGTTGCATATTGCCTTAGTGACCAAATATGCTAATTCATTCACACTTGATTTTAAAAGTGTTTTTATTCCAAACTTTTGATTATTCATATGAGTTTGCAATGTTTAAAATCAAAAGTTTGCATTAGAACATCAAATTATGAGTTTTGGAATGCCAAATTACAATATTTTTTAAGCATTTTTTGGAAAACTTAAGGCATGTATCGATACTTGGAGCCTTGTATCAGTACAATCAGCAAAAACCCAGAAAAATCCAAATTGTATCGACATAATGAGCTTTGTATCGGTACATCACTGTTTGTATTATTACAAAAGCCCCCTGTATCAATACAAGAAGTGAATTTTGGCTAATTTCATACTATCTTGGTTTTTAAATGCAAATTGGTCTATTTAATGGGTTTTTAGTTGAAATGTTTCATTTTTATGATTTCTAAACCTTGATAAAACATCATTTCATAACTCATCACATGCTTAAACATCATATTTGATTAATTAATGATTATTTCACAAATCAAATGCATGAATTGTATGATTAAATGCTCAAATTGCTTGATAATGCATAAAAATACAAGATTTTTCTATGATAATTATTTTTGTGCCTTCAATGAAAATATTTTCTTGCATTATAATAATTAGTATCATATATGCTTAATGTTTTTCATTTATTAATATTTGGTGTCACTTATTTCAAAATATCATTAAGTTCATTGAATATCATTCATTTCTAACAAAACATGAGCTTAGTGAATTTTTTTTACAATTAAAATCTTGGTACCTCTAATGATCATCTTTTACCATGATTTTTGTTAAGTTTTTCTAGGTTAATAGATAAAGCTATTGCTAAAAGATGAACACTTGCATAACAAAGTTTCATGTAACCTCTTTAATCTAGCCAAAACCATCAAGGAATGCTTAAACAACAAGGAACTATGATCCTTAAAGTCATAATAAGCATATCATCAAAGCTTGGTAGGGTTGAGGTAATTACTAAACTAATGCTATTAAATTCTTATCCCTTAGCATTAAGTTTGGTGACATGCATTAGTAAATTATATACAATTAATATTCTTGTATGTCATGCTTACTTTGAATGAATCCTTGAACATGTCTAAGTACTTATTTCTCATCTTTAAGCATGTTCATTGATTGAATGATTGCTCAAGTGATTTCATTGAGATATCAGGATTACACAAATAATTTTCTAACCTACGAAAGTTTGTTATGTTTTTCTTAAAAAAATTTTTTAACCTTTCATATGGCTACTTGATTGATTATAAGTAGTATGCATGTGTACTAAAAAAATTAAAAATTGGCATCTATTGTGCATTTAGACAATAATTGGGTTAATAATTCTTAAAATCCTTCAACAATTGGTATGTTTTATTACTTATAATCTCAAATATGCTTAAATGTCTACAAAAGAATATAAAATTTGCATGAACTGCACTTAGGGCTTAAATGTATATAGCTTCTCAATAATTGGTATACATGCTCCTAAATTAGTATACCTCTTTGAAATCTTGTTGGAATTAGTCCCTTAATAAATGATTCAAAATTAGTTTACCTCTTTGAAATCTTGTTGAAATTAGTCCATCAATTTTGAATTAATCTACCTTCACCTTTTTGATATTCCAAAAAGGGAGAGAATTTTAGTGGTTAATATGCTTGCTTGTACTTTATTTATATATATGTCTAAGCTAGCAAATAGGAAGATTTCATATGTGCTTAGACTACTAATATTATTGAAATCCTTAATATCTTGTGTTGGTACTCTTGTAGCCAAATATGACCAAAAATACTACTGCAAAGCTTTTTTAAAAGCTTTTTATAAAATCTCCAAAAATATTTTCATAATATTTTTATTAAGGAGGAGTTTTATTGAAAATCTTTAAATGATTGAGGGAGAGTTTTACAAGTAAATTCACCTTAAGTTTTGTCATATCAAAAAGGAAGAAATTGTTAGTTATATTAGCTTCAAATTAATTTATGTTTTAATATAACTAAAATTTAAGCTTAAATAGCTTGTTTTTAAATATTTTTAACTCTGTATTTTTCTAAGAAATATTTTGTAGACACCTTGAAAAATACTAGATTATGTTTTAACTCCTTCAAGCACTTAAAAATGAATACATACATTTATCTAAAACATTTTTTAGATAAGTTTTATATATTTTAAAGTCATGAAAAACCTTTGAAAATTGATTTTCATATGAATAATTGATACACTATGTGTATGATAGATACAATGCTTGACAGTAGCTTAACTTTCATTAAACCTTTGTGAGTATTGATACAAGTCCCTATTGTATCGATATTACAAGGAATGTATCGATACAACCTCTTCCCATATCGATACATGGTTGTTCAATAATCATATTTTGTATGTTTAACTGCAAAGCATCAATACACAAGGTTAATGTATCGATATAAACAAGCGAGAATGAATGAGAATCACGCAAATCAGGCTCACGATAGCTATATTCCTTCATCAAACATTCCCAATGCCAATATTCATGATCAATGCTATAAATAAGCCTCTCCAACACCTCTAGCAAGTAAAAGAACAAAGATATAAGCTTAGAGTCATATTTTTCATTTCTTTTAATTTTCTAAATAGTTCATTGTGCATAGGATTAATTCTTCCTATACATTCTTGTGTTCTTTGTATTCTATCTTTAGAATTATCTTCTTTAAGCCTAAATTCTTGTAAACACCTAGCCTTCAGAGATCTTATTTGTTTACACCATAAAATCTTTGTAAAAAAGGGAGATTTCTACTTAGCTTTTTGAAAGTAGAGATGGATTATACAATAGCCATAAAAGATAAAAGGTAGAGGTTCTATCTTAGCCTAGAAAGATAAAAAGTGTATACCTTGTCCTTAAAAGGTAGATAATTCAAGTTAGTGAATTAGAAAAATCTGAGACAAGTGAGGCTGAGGTAGAAGATGTAGGCAATTGAGGCCAAACCTTTCTAAATAGTTGAGTTTGCTTCTTTTTTTTATCTCTTTAATCGTTTTTAATACTTACTAACTTACATTCCAAAGCTTATTGTTTAGATTTCTTAATTTTATTTATCAAAGTCTTAATTTGCTAAAGCTTTAAGAAATTAATTCATCCCCTCTTGATTTCTTTCACTACTAAAAAGCTCTAACAACTGGTATTAGAGCCTATATCTTATTTTTATAGGCTTAACATCCTTGAGAAAATATCTGTAAAAGACTAAGCAAATGGCTAGTGGTGATATTTTTAGTATAGGCCAAGAGGGACATTCAATCATGAGGCCTCCTCTCTTTAATGATGACAATTACTCATATTGGAGGCCAAGGACAAGGCTATTTGTCAAAGCAAATGATTATCAAGTTTGGAAGATGATCAAGAAAAGCCTATTCATCTCAATAAAGATGATAGATGCTATTGAAGTTCCTAAAGAAAAATAAGAATGGGTTAAAAAAGACACCAATATGGCTCTACTCAATGCCAAGGCCATGCACGCACTTTTTTATGCATTATGCCCATGAGTATAATAAGGTGTCTTCATGAGATAATGCAAAAAAGATATGGGACAAGTTGTCTATCGCACATGAAGGGACCAATCAAGTCAAAGAGTCTAAGATAAGCATGCTTACCCTTGATTATAAGATGTTCAAGATAAAACCAAAGTTTAGTATCAAAGATATGTATGATTGATTTATGACCATCGTAAATGGCTTGAAAGGTCTTGGAAATGTGTATCCTAATAAGAAGATGGTCAAGAAAATGTTAAATAGCCTCTCTAAATCATCGGAAGCTAAATTGATCACAATCGAGGAATCAATGGGCCTTAACCTCTTTGCTTTAAATGAACTTATCGGATCACTCCTCACATATGAGATGAAAATGAATACATGAAAAAAAGTAACCAAGGAATGTTGGAGTTGCATTAAGGACATCCATGAGTGAAGAAGATGAGGATGTGATAAGAATGGTGAAGACATGGAAATGATTATATTTTCCAAGAAATTCAAGAAATTCATGAAAATGGATAAAGGCAATTTATTTTAAACAAAAAAGGTTAACAAAGTGGTATACTACAATTGCAATGAACCAGGCCATGCCAAATTTGATTGCACTTTGTTAAATAAAAAGAAGAAAACATTTATAGCAACTTAGAATGGCAGTGACTCTTCTAATGATGATGTTTCAAGGAAAACCAAATTGACAACTTTTGTTTTATAGCTCTTGATGAGCCTAAGGTAACCTTAGACCCTTGTGATTTAAATTCTTATACTTTTGATGAATTGCAAGATGCTTTTGATGAACTTGCAATTAAGCTTAAGGAAATGAACTCAAAATATAGAAAAATGATTTCAAAATTGAAAAATAAAAAAAAAATATTATTAAAATTAAAAATTGAGTTCAAAAATGAAAAGAAGGATTTAAAAATTGATTTTGATAAGTCCAAGCTAAGAATTATCCTTTTAGGAAAGGTCAACCTTGATGTGAAAAAGAAAATTCAAAGCTTGAAAAATGAAAAGAAAATCATCTTGGAAAAATCCTTTCAAATGAATATGACTAAGTGCGTAGATTGCAATTTTCATGGTCATAATGTGCATACTTGTCCTATCAAGAAAAAGACACAATTTAAAGTTAGGTAAGTATGGGTTCTTAAGGAAACAAGAGGCATTAAGACTAACCTTTAAAGGCTTCAAGCAATTTGGGCACCAAAAACCAAGTAAAAGTTTCTTGTAGGTGGGTTAGAGCAATAGGAGCAAAGCAATACAAATGGATGCTCTGACACATAAGGAGTGTGATGGGTAACCTTTAAGCCTTAAACTTATTTTATCTTGTGTTGGTTGTCTTCTCATAATTTTTAAATGTTTTATCATGTTTTACATCTTGAATGATAATGAGCTTATTCATGTATGCATTGAATGACTGGTGCTAAATGATGAAATACTAGATTGATTTATGAAATGATATTATGAAGCATGAATCAAAACATGATTTGTGCATAAAAGATTGATTTTAATAAATTACATGTTTTTGAATTGCTAAAAAGCTTCAATATATGACTAAGTAGTATACATATCCTTAAAGGAAACACTTAGAGCTTATTTATATTATTTTATGCCTTAAAACATGCTACTAGTAGGTTCTTAAAACACTTTAGTGCTTTATATTTAATTTCACCTTTATGAGGCTTAAGATGGTTGATCATATTGTTTGATCACATTTTACGACTTAAAAAAGTTTGTTGTACACTGAAAATATTTTTAAGCTTGTGCATATGTGTTTGAATGAAAATCTTTTATTTCAAAACCTTTAGTTGCATATTGCCTTACTTATGTGATCAAGTGTGCTAATTCGTTCAAACTTGACTTTAAAGTTGGTTTAATCCAAGCTTTGGTTATCGTATTAGTTTTAAATGTTTAGAATCAAAATTTTGCATTAGAATATCAAATCATGGGTTTTGGAATGCTGAATTGCATATTTTCTAAGCATTTTTGAAAAATTTAAGGCACGTATTGATACTTAAAGCCTTATATCAATACAATGCAAAAAAACCTAAGAAAACCTTCAAAAATACATATTGTATCAAACAATGAACTTTGTATCGATACATCATGTGTCGATACAAAAGCCCCTTGTATTGATAAAAGTAGTGAATTTTGGCCAATTTTGTGTTGTTTTGGTTCTTAAATGCAAAATTGGTCTCTTTAATAGGTTTTCTCTTGAAACCCTTTAATTTTATGATTTTTAAACCTTAATAAACATCATTTCATAACTCATCACATGCTTAAACATCATATTTGATTCATGGATAGGTGTTTCACAAATCAAATGCATGAATTGTATGATTAAATGCTCATACTGCTTCATAATGCACAAAAATACAAGATTTTCTATGCATCATTATTTTTATGCCTCTAATAAAAATATTTTCTTACATTATAACAGTTAATACCATATATGTTTTTCATTTATTAATATTTTGTTGTCATTTATTTCAAAATATCATTAAGTTCATTGAATATCATTCATTTCTAACAAATATAAGCTTATTGAATTTTTTTTACAATTAAAATCTTGGTAGCTCTAATGATCATCTTTTGCCAAGATTTTTTTATCAAGTTTTGTAAGGTTTGTAGAGATAAAGCTATTGTTAAAAGATGAACAATTGTATAATAAAGAATCAAAACAAGCCGGCAACCTCTTTAAATCAAGCCAAAACCATCAAGGAATGCTTAAACAACTAGGAACTATGATCTTTAAAGTCATAATGAGCATATTATCAAAGCTTGGCAGAATTGAGGTAATTATTAAACTAATGCTATTAAATTCTTATCCCTTGGCATTAAGTTTGGTGACATGCATGAGTAAATTATAGTATGCCATGTTTACTTTGAATGAATCCTTGAACATGTCTAAGTACTTATTTCTCATATTTAAGCATGTTTATTGATTGAATGATTGCTCAAATGATTTTGTTGACAACTTATGAATGAGCAAATGATTTTTTAACCTATGGAAGTTTGTTATGCTTTTCTTTAAAAAGTTTTTTTAACCTTTCATCTGGCTACTTGAATGATTATAAGTAGTATGCATGTGTACTAAAAATTCAAAAAATTGGCATCTATTATGCATCCTGACAACAATTGGATTAATAATTCTTAAAATTTTTCAATAATTCGTATGTTTTATTACTCATAGTCTCAAATGCACTTAAATGTCTACAAAAGAATACAAAATTTACGTGAACTACACGTTAGGGCTTAAATACATATATTTTCTCAATAATTGGTATACATGCTCTTAAATGATTCAAAAATTAGTATAACTCTTTAAAATCTTGTTGGAATTAGTCTTCTAACTTTGAATTAATCTACCTTCACTTTTTTGATATTTCAAAAAGGGGGAGAATTTTAAGGGTTAATTTGCTTGCTTGTACTTCATTTATATATGTCTATGCTGGCGTATAGGAAGATTTCACATGTGCTTACACTACTTATATTATTAAAATCATTAATATCTTGTGTTGGAACACCTATTGCTAAAATAATTGCCAAGTTTTTCAAAAGCTTTTTATAAAATCTCCAAAAATATTTTTCATAATGCTTTTATTAAGGAGGAGTTTTATTGAAAATCTGTAAATGATTAAAGGGGAGTTTTACAAGCAAATTCACTTTACATTTTATTATATAAAAAAGGGGGAGATTGTTAGTTATATTAGATTTGAATTAATCTCGGTTTTGATATAACTAAAACTTAAGCTAAATTAGCTTGTGTTTAAATATTTTCAAGTTAGTATTTTTCAAAAAATATTTTGTAAACAATTTGAAAAATATTATAATGTGTTTAAACTTCTTCAAGCATTCAAAAATGTGTTCTTAATACATACATTTATGTAAAACATTTTTTAGATAAGTTTTATATGTTTTGAAATTATGAAAAACCTCTTAAAATTTATTTTCATATGAATGTATCGATACACTATGTGTATGTATCAATACAATGCTTGGCAGTAGCTTAACTTTCATGAAACCCTTGCGAGTACTGATACAAGTACCTATTGTGTGGATACAATAAGAAGTGCATCGATACAAATATCTATTGCATCAATACAACAAGATGTGTATCGATACCTCTTCCTGTATCGATACATGGCTGTTCAACAGTCATATTTTGTACGTTTAATTACAGAGTATCGATGCACAAGTTATATGTATTGATACAGACAAGTGGAATGAACAGGAATCACTTAAATCAAGTAAGAATTAAACGAGAATCACTTTTAAGATTTTTCAAAATTTTTCATGAAATTTTGTAAGTCGGTTGTCAGATATTTTTATTGATACTCTTGTAGTACTCATGCCAACACTCACTCTGAAAAATCAAAAAAATTGCAACAAAAAGTCCATATCAGCATTTTATACCACAAGGTGTTAAGTGTCAAATTTGTTGGATAATTTTGAATTTTTGCAGTATCACCAGTTTTTTTGCTCACTATTTTTTTACAAAATTTTTGTTTCGATTTTTAGGTATTTGTTTCTAGTAATAGATAGTTTGATAAATACATTGAACTCAATTTTTTTAAAACGAAAAACTTGTGCTTACTTGAAATTTTTTATTACGGAATTCTCTATTCTATATCACATTCTTCGTAAAATTTTCTCGAGTTTAAGATCCTTAAATTTTTATATCTTCAAATTAAATATTTTGAAATTAATTATTTTCATTAGCTAATTCATTTTTTAATTTTCCATTTTTTAGTTGTAGATTTCTTTCTTCCATAAGGGTTTTTCTCATAAACTTTTTACAAATTTAGAATTTTTAATTGCTGTTTTTACACAAAATTTTTTTATTTATTTAGGAAAATTCTTTTTAGAATTCAACACTTGGGATTTTCTTATTTTCACTTGTTATTTTAATTCTTGCATGAATATCCCATATAAGATGCTAATGCATAGAATTTTCCACCAACCCTTTTATGGAATTAAATTAACGAAAATACGACATTTTAGAAAATTCTCATGATTTTTAAGCTTGATTTCTTTAAATATTTCTTTGAGTTTTCCATCCAAATAATCTTTATTGGATATTTTCACACATTAATTTCATAATTTAAATTTTTCTTATAGATTTTTTAAGAATTCCTACATGATTGACTTCTCACATATGGCATTATAATTTATGTCTTAAACACATGGATTCTAATCTATTTTTTATTCTTTACAATTTGATCCTCCCAACTCAATTTATTTGATTTGATTTTTAAATAGAGCTTATTGCACATTAATTTCTTCAACTCAATTTTTCTTTATGGTCTCTTAATTGGAATTTTACATGATTAAATTCTTAATTGAATTTCATCATATCTAAAATTCTAATCGACCATTTGTATATATTGGTTTTTCTTTACACTTTGGTCCTTTTGATTAAATTCTTTCATGAGATTTTTCAATTAAAGATTCCAACACATAAATTGCTTTTATTTCAATATTTAATAGATGTTCATTTTAATTGGGATTCCATAAGAAGATTTTTATTATTACCTTTTAAATGAAGTTTGTAAATTAGAATTTTCTATTTTCTCATGAAAATTTCATTTAATTCTTTTAGAGTTTGCCATAAAATTATTTTAATTTGATTGTCACTCACTTTAATTATATGAATTTTTTTTATTAATTAACCATTTGAATTCTTTTAACTAGGTGCTTTTACATTCAGTAATTCCTTTCCAAATAGAATCCATGTTGCATATCCAACATTTTGTTTAACCAATCAAGATTAAGGTGGAATTTTCCAACAGATTACCGACCATTAGATTAGTTTTTAACTAAATCAAATGTGTTGATAGCCCTTGGATCGAATGTTATTTATTTGTAACTAATAATATATATATATATATATGTACATGTGGCATTTTTATTGAAATTTTAACTTATCAAATTTTTTCCAACCAATCAAAATTAAGGTTGAATTTTTTAATATATTCATAGCCATTAGAGTTATTTTTGACTAGTGAAATTAATTTAGCACCATTAGATTAAATTTTATCTTTTTATGTGCATAGATTTTTTATTCAAAATAGAAATTAATAAAAATAAAATTTAAATTTGTCAATTAAGGGGGGACAAAGTTGGTAGATCTCCTATATGAAGCATGGCTAAGGAATAGGTTAGTTTCTTAAATCATCGGATGTGTTGGAAATTTAGTAATAAAGAATAAAGAAAATAAATAAAAAGATGACTACTTTGGTAGCCATAGGGATGACACTTGAAAAAAAAAAAAAAAGGAAGGTGGAATTCATTTTCATCTTCTTCTCCCAACAAGAAGAAACTCCCTTGATTTTAGATAATTTTTTCTTTACAAAAGTTCCTTGGAAAAATTTTATTTCTTAAGTTTAAATGTTATGAAGTTAAGAAAGGCATATTTTTCCTTTGAAATTCTTTCATTTTTCTTCCATGCATTCATTTTTCATATTCATTCACTTGTGTTTTTCAAGATTTCTTTTTCTTGTTGGTAGCTTTATGAACCTAATTTATTTAGGTGAAAGAAACGACCAAACTTTGATGATTTTATATCATCATTTTGTTTATTCTTTATTAAAAATATTTTTTAGAAAAAAAGTTCAAAGGTTGAATCATGTTCATAGAAATTAATATTGATCTTAGCTGTTGTTGAATTTTTTTATATATATTCATGCATTTGTTTAGTTTTATTTTATATGAGATTACATAATTTTTGCTAGCATGATTCTACATGCTTTCATTAAAATTGCTCACCTGTATTGTGATTTGAGCTTGGTAGTAGCTTAGGATGATGTTAACATGCACTTAGGCCTAGTTTAATGAAAAATGAAAATTTTTAGGGGTCATTTTATGGGTAACCAAACTTTTAAGGGCTAAAATGCAATTTTTTCTTTTATTTTTAGGCCATTTTGGGGCTGATTTAGTTCATGGCAGTAGTTATAGAGGCTGTTTCATAATTTTTCCAATTTTTTCAAGCTCATTTAGCGGTGTTCCTTATCTTGGCCTAAGCCCATAGGGATCAAAATGTAATTTTTACATCTTTTAGGCCATTTAGGGATTTCTTAGCTTGACCAAACCTTTAAGGACCATTCTATAATTTTTTATTTTTTTAAACTCATTTAAGGGCATTTACATACCTAAGTCAAATAGGTTGTTGCTAGAAAAATAAAGTTATTCAATTTTTGGGCATTTAAAGGGCTTTTTTATAATTTTAGAAACCTTTTGGATTAAATTGCAAATTTAAAAATATTATTCTAAGGCCTAAGGTGTTTGGCAGAATAGTCCTAGGCCTTTTGTTTGAAATGCCATTCGTTTTTCTTCAGTTTAACACATTTTCATGCATTTTCAACTATTTAATGGCTATTGTGCAAATTAAAAAAAGTTAAGTGACCTTTTAGTGAAGTCTTGTATTTTAGGGCAAATTAAGTCATTTAAATAACAAATCATTCATTTAGGATATTTAGGATGCTTTAGGAATATTTCTAGCATTTTTAAACATTTTGAGGTTAAAGTGCAATTTTGAAAAAATTAAAAACCTATTAACAATGTTTGCATTTTAGGTCATATTTGCCATCTAAGTTACTCATTTAGGGTGTTGCCATTCCACATCATTATTGAGTTCTTTAGGACACTGGGATACTTTCATGTCAAATGTATACTTTAGGTGCATTTCAGTAATTTACCTTAGTATTGAGTCCTTTAGGGTCACTTGGATACTTTCATGTTGAAGGTGCCTTTAAGGAGAGGTAGGTTATTTTATGATGTTATTGAGTCCTTTAAGTTACTGGGATACTTTCATGTCGAACGTATACCTTAGGGATATTTTAGTAATTTACATTAAAATCGAGTTTTTTAGGGTCACGAGGACACTTTCAGGTCCAAGATGCACTTTAGAGATAGGTTGGTCATTATGTGATATTATCAAGTCCTTTAAGGGTACCGGGATAATTTCATGTCGAAAGTAAACCTTAGGGACATCTTAGTGATTTACCTTAAAACCAAGTCTTTTAGGGTCACCGGGTTACTTTAGTGTGAAAGATGAAGGTATACCTCGGGGACATTTTAGTAATTTACCTTAGAATCGAGTCTTTTAAGGTCACTAGGATACTTTCATGTCAAATGTGCACTTTAGAGATAGGTTGATCATTTGATGATGTTATTGAGTCTTTTAAGGTTACCGAGATACTTTCACAGCTAAGGTATACTTTAGGGATTTTGTTTAACCTTAAAACTAAGTCCTTTAGGGTTACGGGATACTTTTATGTTGAAAGTGCACTTTAGTGGACATTTTGGTCTCTTCAACCTAGTCCAAGTCATAGGACAAGTTCTATCATTTTTAATAAAATTAAGGTTTTTTAAAAATCGAGGTAATATCTCCAAGTTAAAGTAATATATGGAATGGTTCCTAGCATATGAAGAGGTTTTATAGATTATTTTAATAACTAGATATCCTTCTCAAAATAAGAAAAATCAAGATTTTTTAAATTTCCTAAAATAAAACTTTGTGTTTTTCTAGTTTCCTCCAACGGGATATGAATGATATTTTATTTCAAAAATATTTTAAAACTTAATATTCTCAAACGGACTAACAAATTTAGTTTGGGGGATTTTATTTGAAATACCATAATTTTAATTAAGCATCAGATAAGAACCAAATAAAGAACAAGATGTAAATTAACACATAATTAAGAGGTATTAATTTTCTAACGTCATGAAAATGATTGATCCTTACTTGTAATTGTAACCAAATCCCGAACACTTTCACGTAATCTTTGGTATTAACGTGGACCTTGGATTTAGTTTTGAAGATTTTGTAACCCTCAAAATACAAACTCTAGTAGGTGTCCACTCTCAACTAGGCAAAATAGATTGGTGGTGACTCCATAATAAATGGTCATTTTGTAATGACTATTTAAGGTTAAGTCAAGTGAGCAATTCATCTTGACGACTCGGTCCCCAAACATGAAAAATAATATATATATATATATAGAGACATAAGGGATTCACTTGCTTTTTAAGTTTGATGGGTCAAGATTCAAGTTCTGGCCACATTGTCACAATAGTCCATACAATTTTGTTTAAACAGTTTTGTAGTGGGTATTTAGTCCTTCAGAATGGTACATAAATTGAATTCCATCTTTAAAAATTTGTTATGGAAAGATTGCGTAAAGTTGTTCTTTTGTGTTGGGACCAAACAAAGTGCAAGATTGTTGACTTTGAAAAGACTATTTATGAAGTAGCTCACTATATTTTAGAGAACTAGTGGCCTTTAATTTGAATAACTCATTGATTATAGATGATTCAGTAGCTAATACAAGATGCAACCTTGAAGAAACTAGGATAATGGCACCTGCATATTCTTTTAAATTGACATCAGACAAATATTGGGGGAAAGCAGATATGGGAGATTCTATTTGGAAGGTCTATTACTTTATCTAAGTGTAACAGAATATATTAGGGCCAATCCGGTTTTTGAAGAGCATCATGTAATTGAACATAAGTAGCAAAATTCTTAGTATTTCTCAATATATGTATTAGTTTAGGGTCAAACTGTAATTGAATATATGTACTAAGTATTTTTTACATTTTGCATATTTGGAAACAATTTTTGAAATTTAAATTACATATGGTACTTTTATGCTTTTTTATGCACTTTGAATATTTAACGCGTATTTGATGTATTTCTTAGTCATTAAACTTAAATGCTATTATGTTTAGTAGTTTTGTTCTTTTTACTTCATGAAAAAGTTGCATTGTAGGCCAAAAACTATCGCAATTTTTCAATAAGTACATAAAATCACAAAAAGCCAAGCAGATTACTGTTATTTTTGTGCTCCTATTTGCAAATAGAACCTGTGCTGAAAACTTCTGTCCAAAAAAAATGACAAGGAGATTTTCCCATCTAGTGTGCCACTTTCTTATAGTTCAACCACTACATGTAATGTAAGCCAAAATGGCATGCCTTTTCAAATAAAGTAAGTGTGCCTACTATGGTATATAAAAAGCATGTCTTGTATATAGATAAAAAAACATGCATGGTGGTCTGCAAATTCAATGCATTGTTCTCATTATTTGTGTTGTAATGTTATAAAAAATGCTTCTGGCAAACCATATCCTACTAGCATTATAAAATTGGCGTGACTATTTTTATCACGATGTGCCATTTTCATTAAGTTTAGCCAAAAGGCCTACCAATTGAAATAATTTTAGCGTGCCTTTTTGCAAATAGAAAAGCATGTCCTTGCTATATATATTAATTAGCCATGCCGATTTGAGCACTCATTGCGCCATTTTTTCATTAAAGGTATCAAGCATTAAAGATGCAGGCAAACCATACTTTGGGAATTTTTTTTTATGATTTGGTAATGCTTTATGTAATTCTGATAAAAATCTTTAAGTAATGTTTTATGTAATTGGTAATATATTTACACATATATATAATTTAGTAATATTCTATGTAATTCTTATGAAAGTTCTTATGTAATGTTTTATGTAACTAATAATGTATTTATGTAATTTTGATAAAATTTTTCAGTAATGTTTGATGTTACGCATGAAGAATTTATGTAATTGGGATAATGTTTTATGTAATATGTTTAATATAATTCTGAATGTTTTATATTATTCGTAATATTTTTATGCAGTTTAGTAATTTTTTGTGTAATTTTGCAATGTTTTATGTAATCCTAATGAAAATTTGTAAATAATATTTTACGTAACTAGTAATGGATAAAGTCATTTTGTAACATTCTATGCAATTTTTAAGCAAATTCACGGGTAATGTTTTATGTAATTGGTAATGTAGTCATATAATTTTCTAATGTTCTATGTAAGTTTGATGAAATTTCTTTGGTAATGTATTATGCAACTCATAATGCATTATGTAGCTAGATGATGTTTTATGTAATTCCTTTTATGTAACTCTTTAAGAAAATTCTTAGGTAGGGTTTTATGTAACTCATAATGCTTTTATGTAATTTTTGCCTAAGTTTTTACGTAATGTATACATAATTTCTATGCAATTCTAATGAAAATTATTAGATAATATTTTACGTAAGTAGTAATGTGTATATGTAATTTGTTAACTTTCAATGTAATTCTGATAAAAGTTCTTTGCTAATGTTTTATGTAACTGGTAATGTATATATGGTTTGCTAATGTTCTTTGTAATTTTGATAACAATTCTTTGGTAATATTTTATGTAACTCGTAATGTTTTTATGTAATTTAGTAATGTTTTATGTAATTCTGATTGATTTTTTTAGTGTTTTCTGTAACTCATAATGATTTTACGCAATTTGGTAAAGTTTTATTCAATATATTTTTGTAGATACAAAATTTTGTCTAGACCTCCAAATTGGTTCTTTCCTATTTTATAAAGACATAGGAATTTTTAACTTAGAATTCTTAAATGAAGCATTGAAGACTACGAGGCTCGATATAAGTCTTGGTGTGAGTTAAAAGCTAAACATTATGGGAAAAATACACTTAAGCTTGGGACAGCAACGGTTCGAATATCTACAAGTTTTGTAATATCTGAATCTAAATTTGTAAATTAGCTTTAAAATCTGAACCCACTTATTATCCGCATTGAATCCACACATTATTATCCATGTCGGCACCGTGCCTCCCGCAAAGGAAGCGTGCACAACTTAAGAGTGTTTCTCAATTGGGTAAAAGTCCGCTCAACAGGGACTCCTTCTCTCTTTTTTTTTTACATGATGGTAGCGAGAAAGTATGGATTCTTTGCTCTTGACCCTAAAGGGAGACCATTAGACGAATCGCTCGCCTAACTAGCCTTAGCTGGCCACCATGAAATGGCCAACTATTGGAGCCACAACCGATCATTTTAGGCTAGGCAAGATTGGACGCCTATTGAAAACAATATTATGAGTTATGAAACTCAAAACACTGATTTCAAGGTCTACGAAGTTTAGAGATTCGTTGGTTGGGTTTGGGAGTTGGTTATGCATAGGGAATGACTTGCATCCCCACGACGCCTGAAATCAGTACCTACTAACTATATCTCACTTTGATCTTGGTTAAATCGACTCCATTTGGTCCTTATTTACATATAATCCTTTTTAATGCATGAAGGTTTGGAAATTATAGATCCGAGGTTTTTTTATTAAGGAAAATTAGATCGCCTATATGCCTCGGAGATGTGAGGAACATAGGGATTTTCTATGAAAATGATGTTTGGATTGGATTTTAAAAACTGGATGTTTTGTATTAGGCACTGAAAAGATGCCAACACGAAACATCGCCTCATAAATTTCATTAGAAAATAAATTTTAAATATGAATGCACAATAACACTACAAAAGGAAACAAGTTAGTGAGGCAAAAAATGAGAAATATAATAATATCATAAAAAAGCAAACACAAACAAAACATAAAAAAAAAAAAGAGGCAATCGAGATATATCTCATAATTACCTTTGGTTATTGAAGAATAACTGGGATGACCATTTTAGAAACTGGTCTAGATTCGGTGGTAATTTGAAAAACAAAGACAATTTTTATCAAAAAGGTTTGAGGCATCTAGAAGAGAGAAAATTTTAAGTTTTTGATGTAAAAGTGGGGTTGGAGTATCCCCTCAGTGAGGTGGGGTTAGAGTATCCCTTAAAATAGAGTTATGAAAATAGTTAAGATTAAAGTGAAAATTTGAATTTTTAATGAAAAATGGGTGAAAGTATCCCCTTTGAGTAATGGGGTTGGCATATGCCCAAAGTTAGGAAAACATTTAGGAACAAAGAGAAAAATTGAATTTTTTAATTAAAAATAGGGTTGGAGTATCCCCTTTGAAATAATGGAGTTGGAGTATCTCCACTAGCAAAAATTTTAATATGAAATCTTATTTTTCATATTTTAATCTTGATTCGAGTTAAAAGGGGTTATTTTGTGGCAAAATCAATCAGGCACACTTTCGAGACACTTGAATGTCTCGATAAAAGGGGATTAAAAAATTAGGTTTAAAACAGGGACAACATCGTGTTGTCTCTGTTTCTAGATTTTGTTCGGGTGCATTCGAAGACTTCAGAGGTTAAATGAGGTACTGTTCGAAAGGTAACTCGACAAGGTTTAATATAAAAATATTCCAAAAATTCTAGAAAGCCACTATCAAGGTGGAATTAATTTTCAAAGTTAGGTTCATCTTAGGACTAGCAGCATGTACAACCAAAGGGGCATGATGGATTTCGAATAATCATTCTAAGCTTATCTGGAATCGTTAGATCATAGATAATACCTTTTCGAAAAGGGAATTTTGTGAATGTTTTTGGAAAAATATTTGGAAATTTTGTAAAAATCAATGGTGGGCCATAATGGCCCCAAATAGAATGTTACATACTGGCTCCAAGGGTTTTGGATAACAAAGGTTTGAAAAATCATAACTCCTTCATCCAGGATGATTCGAGGCAAAATAAGGCACTGTTAGAAAGGTAATTTGATGCCATTTAAATGAAAAATATTAGAAAAATCAAAGGAAATATTTTATGGTTTGAAAATGACTCTTCAAGTTCGGACTATAGTGTTGCTAAAGCAAAAATAAGGGGATTATTCGATATTCTGAATTTTTCGAAGGTAGGCTTGAGTTTAGGACGTCTGAACGTCTGCGATAGGAAGTAACACGGCCTTCACAAGTTCATTCCACAATCTCATAGTAGTTTGGGATGATAAAACAACCCGTTGACCATGTCATAAAAAGGAACATGAGACTTAAGATCAATGATTAATACTGAAAGGATTTTTTTTTTCCAAAAAATGAACTTATTTCACTATGAATCCAAAGCTGAAATGTCGATTTGCCTCCAAGATTGGGAGACCAATTTGATGAAAACATTAAGTCTGTGCTACTCTTTATCTATTGAAGGTAACATGAACTTAACTAAGGGATGTTTCTAAAAATTAGTTTATAAGAAGCAAGCAAGCATTTTAATGGAGATATCATGAACAAAATACAACATATACAAAGATAAACATAGATTAAACATGTAAACATGAAAGATGATATTTTGACATGAAAATGTAAGACACAAAAGCAAGATGATGACAAATAAGGTGCATGGAAACGATATGAACATGTTTGAATATGGGGATGGATGCTAGAGTTGTCAAGACAAGATTTTTATTTCATGACACTCCTTAAAACACAAGAAAATGTTTAAACATACCTAAGACATGCCAAGGTGACCACGTAAATATGTAATAGACAGGTAAATATGGAAGAAACATGGCAAAAGATGCATGAACAGAGGCTGTGTAATGAAGAAAATGAAGGATGGTAAGTTTACATATCCCACAGCATCAAGGTGTCAGGAAGATCATCAAGATCCTAAAACTACCACAACCAAGGCAACAAAGATGCATAGGAGTATTAGGAGGGTCATGACAATATGAAGGGCTCACAAAAATGAAATGGATGATCAAAACAGAAAATATATGGGACAAGGTAAAAAATATACCAGCAAAAGCTTGAAGTTTCCTCCTTTTTAAAGCAGTGACTTTAAGCTCAGTCTCTTCTTTTTTTTGCTATTGTTTAGCAAGAAAATTATGAAAGAAAGGAGCTTTCTGGTAATGTGGTTGTTGATAAGGTGCTTTGCAGATGAAAATATGTGAAAGGCTGAGTTTTTGAAGGTGTTCTGGTAGTGGTTTTAAGGAGCTATAGGAATGGAGGTTGTTTGAGGGTGAAAGGCAATGGAACAGTGTTTTGGTGAGTAGTTGAAGCTAAAGTTGATGGAGGATTTGTGGGGATGGATGCAGAGTTTTTTGGGATTGCTGGAGAACTTTTTTTATGTTTGAAAGTTTTTTTTTCTAAGATAGCCGGTAGTGTTTGATTCCATGCTTAGCCCCTGCTTTTAGAAAACCATGCAAGGGCATTTTTTATTTTTTCCTTTAGCGCTAGGGACATCTCTAGCTACCATGCTTAATTGACTCTCTTCTTATTGGTTCTACCATGCTGAGCAAGGAGACAAAAAGGCTACGACAGCCTACAACTGGAGATATGCCTGCCTTACCCTCTTACACTTATATATCTTATGAAAGTGACCTTTTTTCATTAATTGTTTAACCTCCAAAAATTCGTTTGAATTTGCTAATGAACCCATAGTTGAGGTTTGCAATATTTTATGATAGTTCCTTAGTGCAAAAACATGTTAAAATCGGGTTTTCAAAGTCTAAAAATTGGCCTGAACTAGGCAAAAATGCTTTGGTGTATCGATACAAAACATGTTGTATCAATGCAAGGTACTTTTTACTCCTGAGTATCGATACAATGAGTTGTTTATCGATACTGAGAGCAAAAAATGTTTCCAGTCTCAAGACTTAGATAACAAAATAACAATTTTAATATACAAAAAAAAAACAAATTAAATAATACGAAAAACTAATTCTATTAATTAAAAATCTTTTTCCATAAACTAAAAATAATTAGTAACATAAAGTATATAAGAATTTTATAAAGTTAAATTATTGATAATTTATATAATATATATAACAAAATTATAATTGATCATATATTATAATTAAATACGTGATATAGTATATTACAATTAATTAATATGGTAGACTATAGTATATACCATATACTATTATATTACATCATATATTATATATTAATTTAAATATTAGATAATATTGTTATAATACATTACATAATATAATATATTAAAACTATTGATAGTATTATAGTGTGAGCATATAATACTATTAATATTATATATATATATATATATATACACTATTATAGTATTATATATTATAAGAGAAGGGATCTACTTAATACTAGTGTAAAATGAATTTAGTTTTACAAGCTTTCATCATTCTTTATACAATTTATATTTATTTAATCTAATCATCATATTTCATATTATGTTAACATATATAATGTACATCCAATTTTAGTAAATTAAAAATGTTTAACTATTTATTTGATGTAAAAATTTTTAACTATTAAATATATAATGAAAAACAATATTCTTGAGTGATACAATAGAGATATTCGATCGATAAAAAATTTACGTGTACAACGAGTATAATTATATAGATAAATCTAACAATCAGTTTGTTAAAATATTAATCTTATAAAAAGTTATGCAAGCATGTAAAATTAATTTAGTTTTACATTAACATAAATAGATTTCTCCTTGCATTATTATCGTAACGTACTCCGAGGTAGATCCTCGCGGATCTATGGGTGTATATGACTTAAAATATTTTTCTAACGAGGAAATGTCTTCTTAACTGAGACTTTTCCTTCGCAACATGATGAGAATGAGAAAGCACGGATTCTCAACTCGTGATATAGTTAGGGGGACCATAAGATGAATCGTTCATCTTATTAGTCTCGGATGACCATCCTAAAGTGGCCAACGCTTAGAGTCGCCACCGATCATTTTGGGTTAGGCATGATTGGATCCCTATTGAAACCTATGTCTTGAGTTATGAAACTCGAAACATTAATCCCTTGGTCTGCATGGTACAAAGATTCGTCATTTGAGCTCGGGAGTTGGTTACACACGATGAGGCATAAACCTTTTCACAACGCCCGAAATCGGTACCTTACTAGTTATATCTTATCTCAGCTTCGATTCTTTCGATCTTAACTTATCATTATTTTGATATAACCCTCTTTTAATGCTTGAATTTTATAGAAATACAAATCAAAGTTTTGATGAAAAGATTTAATCTTATATATGCCCCGGATAAATGGGGAACATAGAAATTTTTAATAAAAATGACCTCTGGATTTTACTTTGAAAATGAAATATTCTATTTTGGGCACTAGAGAGATACCCATGTGGAATATCACCTTTAATTTTACTTGAAATGATTGATATATCTTCCTAGCAAAGTAACCCATAATTGGTTGTTAGAACTTATAATAATAATAATAATAATAATAATAATAATAATAATAATAATATTTTTTTTGTTGAAAGAAAATTTACGAATCATTATTATTTCATAAAGTGTTGTATAAGTTTGAAGAACCTTTAATTTTTTTTACTATCTCATAAATCCCATCCTTTATCCAAGAGTCAAATAATTAATTAAGATTTTCAATTAAAGTTGTAATTCTAAAATGTTAAATATCAATTGCTTTATTATAATTTTCTTAGGTATCAGAAAAGGCTAGCTGTTCACATATGTCAAAAAATTAAGCTTAGGAAGAATTTCAAGGTTGTAAAAAAACAGAATTAATCGAGAATTAAATGCAGAAGGAACACCGAAAAAATAAAAAAATTTTTTAAAAAAATTACCATTTCATTGAATAGGTAGTGTGGTATATCAGTGTTATTCATTGAGATGCTGCTGCTGCTCCCTCCAACACAATGGAAAGCGCTCAAAATCGGACACTGAATTATTCTTAATGTTCTTAGAACGAGGAATTCAATTGGATTGCCACAACAAAATCTTTTGAGATTAGGAAGCCGCCAAAGCTCGAAGTACTCAAGTTTAGGAAACAGCATTATGCTGCTAATACTTTCTTCTTCATCTCCTAATATTCTTTCTGTCACTGCTATTACCTCTTCCATTTCATCACAATCTTCAACAGAAAGTCTTTTCAGTTGCACTAAGCTTTTAACCATGCGTGAAGAAAACAGATACTTCAACTTATGGCAGCCTGACACGTTCAAACTTGTTAAATTTTGAACACCAAAAGACATCAATGGAATCTGGTCATGCCATAGTTTTTCAATGCTATTAATTGAATCTAATCGCAATTCCTCTATGGCAGGGAGCACAGCCTGCAAATAACAATCATTTTTTATATAGTATCAACAATTCTTATTATTATGTAAAAATTAAAAGGAATTAATAAATATGAAATATTATGGCATCAAACATTGGTCTTACATATCCAAAAAGAAACAAACATGATTGAGATTGACTATTTCAATATGATTCTACATTCTTTATTTAGCTTAAAATAAGCTTCATGCAAGGATTGTATTTATCTTCCGAGGAAGACTAAAAAAATTTAAAAATGTGCTTGAATATGCAATCAGTTAGGTCAATGAATTAATTAAACTTTGAGTATGAGTTGTTGACTCTCAATCAGTAAAAACAATTTGCCATGTGGTCTATGTTAATATATAATATCAATTCCTAAGCTCATGAGGTCATACACTTGCTTTTATGGATCGGATTATTCATTTAAAAGTTTGTCCAATATTAGGAAAATTTTAATAACCATTAAACAGCCTAGACATTTTTAAGCCCATTTTAGATTTGGGTCAAGTCTTAGATAAGTACTTTGAAATTCAAGCTCGATCCAACTCAGCCCAATTAAATTATGTATTTTTTTTTTTTTAATATTATACATGTTTTAAATTAATAAATCTTCAAAGTTTGAAAAACTACTGAAAGAAAAATGGAAAGAAATTTGGCATTGGAATGAATCAGTTGGTATAGTGACTAGTTATATAGGCTTGTAGCTTTAGTTTGTCTTCCTTCTTGAGTCTCTCTCAACAACAAATTCGTCCTTGTTTGAAAGCAATTCATATCATGATTCAGCAAATATAGACTAACTGCAACCATGGACTAACGTAAATGCTCTACTATGTAATTTTTTAAGCCAAATGATGAACGAAGACTATACTCATTTTGAAAAAAATGAACAAAAATGATATCAAAAGAAAAATATAATGGAAATGAAGACATAAATGCGTACCTTTTGATCAAAAAGCAACGAGGCGTTTGATGGAACTCTTCCCTGTTGAGATGAGGAAAGTTTGTTTTCTGTGTAAAACAAGCCAATGAAACTTGGCAGACCTTTTAATCTTAAGGAGCGTAATTGACTGAATTCTAAAAAGTAAGTTACGTCATTATCACCAATGGCAATCTCTTCATCTCTTCTTTCTACAATTAACTCAGTGATGTTCTCACAATCGGATACCTCAATTTCTTGAAGTTGCCGAAGCTCTCTGGCTATGGAGAAGGAGAACAAATTCTTCAACATATTACACTTCTCAACTTTTATGACTTTCAGTCGACCAAAAGATCCTGCTTGAAGTTGATCGAAACATGTTGCCTCCAAATTGATCAAATTATAAAGAGACAATGACTCCAAAAGAGGAAATACATTACAAGAAGCCCACTTCTTGAAGTTAATGACAAATTTAATCTCTGAGACATCAGAGACGTAAAGATGCTTTATCTGTGGTAGTCCTTCAGTAATTGGCTCATAAAGCATGTTCATGACATCTTTCACTCCATTTAAATATAGACTTTCGGTGTTTCTCAATAATGCTTTAACTCCATCATAGAAATCAATACTTTTATTCACCTTGAGCTTCAACATTCTTGACGTTTCCATCCTATTGTCCCAGTATTCCCATTCCATTCCAATGGAAATCCTGTACCTTTCCAGCTTTCCAGAAAAGAAGTTACCCTTCGGCATAGCTTGCTCATTAGGAATATGTACTTCCAAAGTTGTCAGATGAGACAAATGCTGCAACTCAACAAGGCTGGCATTGCTTCTCGGATTGTCATTTTCCTCAACCACCCATCTATCAAAGCTATTATAAAGGTATAGTTCTTCTAATCGGGATAAACTTGATAAGACATTTGGTGATATTATTTGAAGATCATAACAATCACTCAGATCTAGCAATTTTAGCTTGGTCAATTGTCCTATTTCTCTCGGTAGCATTGCAATCCTAGATCTACGGAGGCTAAGGACTTCTAAGTGTTCTAACTCTCCAATGATGACTATATCTTCTAAATCACAATCTACCAAACACAATGTAAAAAGAGTTTTTAGGGAACCAATTGAGGAAGGCAAGGATTAAAAATGCATTTTGGCAAAATCCAAGACTCTAAGTCTTTGCATTCTCCAAAAAAAGATATTCGGAATCCGCAAGGAAGAATCCTTATTACCCATAGAGAAAAAGGTTAGGTTTGGACATCCCAACTCATGATCAAGAAGCTCACTAACCTGGGCATATTGTAAGCTGATAAGATTGTAACTTTTCATTTTTTCCTCATCTGACCACTCTTTGAATACATCATCCCTTCCTAAAGCAAGCCAATGGTGGTCCCTTGATGCAATCGATATGGCAACATCACGAACAACGTCATGCATATCAAAATGCCTTTGGTTAGAACCATCAAGTAACAAACAAGAGGCTTTGAGGTTGCTCACCAATGTCAATACTTTGTCTCGTGTTTCTTCCATTGTGTAAACGCCATGAAATAAACCCAAACCCATACCATATCTCAACAAGTCCTCGATGGCAGCATTATGACCCATTATGCTACAGAGTAAGAAAATTGGTCGATGTTCCTCAACTTCTAGAAATTTGTAACTCAACTCTATAGCTGAATATGCATCTGCTGGTATCCCTTTGAAGTTTCTTTGGGAAGGCCTTCTTAGTTCTCGCAAAGCATTCTTCCATTCAAACAAGTTCTCCTTATGTTTCAAAGCCTTTGCTACTGTTGCAATAGCAATTGGCAATCCAGCACATTTTCGGGAGACTTCAATTGCTGTAGATTGCAAGTCAGATCTTTCAACAATATCACCAGCCATGTTCTTAAACAGGTTCCATGCTTCATCTTCTTTCAATATATCAATTGCAAAATATTTATGGGAATCCATCAATTTTAAGACATCGAGATTCCTAGACGTCAACAAGATCTTGCATCCCATGTTTTTGCCTCTAAAAGGAATTCCAAGTGCCTCCAAATCCAACAGCTTCCAAATATCATCCAAAACGATAAGAACCTTCCCCTTTTTCTTTAGGCCATTGTGAAGCCGAGCTGCTCTTACATCCATGTTAATCTCATGAATTTTCAGGTCCAACTTCTCGGCAATCTCGTTCTGAATATCTACCATACTCTTTGGTGTTTGGGTTATAGGAATGAAGATCACTTCATCAAACACCTGTTTCTCCTTGGCTTGTTTGGCAACCTCTTTGACAAGCGTAGTCTTTCCCACACCACCCATCCCGTACACTCCAATTATGCTGAAACTATCATCTTTCAGTGCCTCCATGACCCCATTCAAGACACAGCTTCTTGACTCAAAAGCCTCGTATTCTTTAACGGGTCTAAGACCTATCCCTTCTGGAGCAGCACTGTAGGAAACTCTATCAAATCTGTCTAGTTGGTTCAAGAGTTTAGCAATAGTTTTGGCCTCAGTCTCCGCTTTCTTGCTGAGCAGGTAGCGAGACTTGAAATTAGGACAAAAGCCAGCAAAACACCTCTTCATTGCTATCTCTTCATCCTCCAGCAATTTTGTTGCAGCCTGCTCAGAGATCTTCCCATTTACCACAGTCAACCACCTGTCAACATCACCGAAGATCTCCTCCCCGTTCCTGTTAGCGTCGATAACAGATTGTTGCACTCTTTCTCTTGCATCCTTCAGCTCCTGAACTTTACTCCTCAGATTTTGAAACTTGCTCTTATGCTTAAACAAGTAACTAAGTTGTTGAGCGATAGGATCAACTGTGTACTCGGCTGCTTTGCCAACTAGAGACCCAAAAATGGATCCAACAATGGAAATAACAGCCTCCATTTTTATATATATGAAGTAGAACAAATTATAAAACAACTGGGAAGCAAATCACACTAACCGACAAAAAAGACAACAATAACAAAAATAATATTCAGTAAGGGAGCAAATATCATAATAATAATGAAAGAATTAAATGATGGAGCATAGAATCAAAGGGAAATTAAGCAAACAAATTAACATAAAGATAACAAGGTAGAAGAGCATGGAAAGAGCAGAGATTACCTTTCGTTTTGGTGATAAATTCGGGTAAAAGAAAAAGGGTCTCTCTCTCATGGGTCATGGGCACTCAATTTGAAGGTGGATACAGCGTATTGACAAGGTTGTCGCTTGAGTTTTCAAACGATCGATGTCTTTGTCTGCCATTGAAGACTTTTCACACAGGAATACGATCTCGTTCCTTGGAGTAGACGTGGGCACGTGCCAACTGACAGAGTAGCCACATCTCTATTTCTTTATTGGCCAACAAAGTGCATTATTTCTCTGCCCAAGTAATAGTTCTTTGGGCAAAATATCAAAATAAACACTCGTGGACCGAAAATAGAGAAAAAGAAAAAAAGTGAAATGATGGATAATTATTAATTAAAAAAATAATAATTATTAAAATAATAATTATAATAATAATAATAATAATAATAAAATTAAAATTACTTAAATGCTCTTACTGGAAGCATCTTTTTCATCTTTTTCCTTCCCCTCCAACGAGCTAGTTTTGTTTTCGGTTTCGAAGAATCAGATCCTTCATCATCTCAAATTTTTCTCCCGTACCCAGTCGCAACTCAACCTAACTAGCTCTTCATAACCGAGTTTCAACCCCAGCTTGAAAGAACCTACTCTTCTTCATCCTTTTCTCCTCTTATTGCTCAAATCCATTCAATATTGATGACTTGAAATACACAGATAATTTTCCGTCCTTTTTTTTCCGCTATGTGCCGGTCATTCTCATTTCCTTTTTGGGTGTGGATTTTGGTGTTCTTACTTCATAAATCCGAAGAAAGGCAACATTCGAGGAAGTTCAGGTACGACTTTTCAACGTAAAAATTAAATTATCACGTACAAATTATTGTTTTTTTTTTTGAGTAGGTATCTTCTGACTTTTTTATTAAAATAATATAAAAAAATTTTTATTTGTGATTTTAAGTTATTTAAAAATTATTTATTGAAATAGGATATTTTTGAAAAGTTATTAAAAAATTATTATTTTAAATATCAATTTTTCAAGATGAAAAATTTAATTAAAAAATCATCAAATTAAATTACAATTTTTCAATATCTAATTAAAAGATTATCATTTGATTAAGTGATTTTTCAATTCATTATAAGAAATCGATAAATAAAATGTTGATTCCTCATCAATTACAAAATCGGTACATAATCGTCAAATAAAATATCAATTTTTTAATATAACTGCAAGACAATCGGAGCTAATTAGGAAACATTGTGCATATTTTTGTTTTTTTATCGTGTTCAGAAATTATCAAATCATCTGACGATTTCGTATTTCATGATACAATTTATAAGTTTTAAGTTTTCTTTACGTTTGAAAACACATGACTTATGTATTAAAATTAGATTTTTTTTTAATAAAATAAGTTAATAAAACTAATGCAAAGTAATCAAATTTTTTCAGATATTAAATAAATTTATAAGATTAATACATGCAATCAGATTTTTTCTGATATGTAATAAGTTGATAAGACTAATGCATTGGAATCATATTCTTTCTGATGTTAAATAAATTGATTAGACTAATGCATGCAATCAGATTTTTTCTAATATGAAATAAATTGATAAGACAATGTATGTGAATTAAATTCTTTTTAATATAAAATAAATTTATGAGACTAATGCATGAGAAATGCGATTTCTGTTAATATGAAATAAGTTGATGAGACTAATACATTTGAATCAGATTTCTTCTAATATCATTTTTAGTTAATGATGCTAATGCATGATAAAGGTGATTTCTACTAATATGAAATAAGTCGATGAGACTAATAAATAAGAATCAGATTCTTTCTAATACCATCTTTAGTTGATGAGACTAATACATTAATTGTAAATATTAGATTGCAAAGGTTAGATTAATGCATGGGACAAATGCAAACATTTTGAATGGAAAAGTTTTTTTTGATTATGTTGCATTATAAATATGAGTTCATCATTGTTATTTTTATTGTCATTTTCATTCTTAACTACTATTGTTGTTTTCTGAGTTTAATGATAGTACTTTTTTATTCTCTTCTTTTGTTTTCGTAGCCTTTAATTGTTAGCATTTTCTTTAGAGTTATTTCCATCTTACCAACATGAGTAATAAATTTGTTGCACTTTTCTATTTTAATGAAGAAATCATCAACAATGAAAAATGTGTTACCTTTCAAAGTGACCATCCTAAAACTATTAGTATTGACGAAAACATTACAATAGAAGAATTGAAAATTAAAATTGGTACAAAAATCAGAGCTAGAAGCAGGACCAAAGCATCAGATATTAAGTATAGGCTTTCTATTTCGATGGGAGAAGGATGAGTCTGATATTTGACATTCCCACTTGAAGATGATGATCATGTCAAATGCATGTTTGATGTTCATCAGTAATTTCCTGATGTCGGTGTAATTGAGTTATATGTCGACTTTAAGGATGTACATCATAATGTTGAATCTTCATACATGCCTACTGCAAATTCACATATGTCATGGTCATTTAAGAATCTTGAATGTTAACCTTCTCCAGATGCACAAGTGATGATGAATAATTTGTATGAATTTTTTCATTATTCACTTATGTCACTAATAGTTTCTAGCGGTGAAGATGGAGCCAAACAACTTTATAATGATAGACTCTCCAATTAGAGGTGTTGAAATGAAATATGGAGGGTCAAGTTCATCTGTTGCTGATCCTGAAGTGTCATATGGAGCCTATAGTGATTATGTTTGTGACTTTAGTGAGCCCGAAGAGTATGTTGAAACTGATGATAGTGATGACAACCATGATCCATGCCCAGATATCGATAGTGATATCAACGCTTCACATCTATCATCTACTAGTGGAGTTAACGATTTTCTTTATCAGTATGAGCTACCCCTCCACATGTGCACCCTCGATCTAGATGCAATGCATGTAGCAGAATTTTCAGAATATTCTCAAACATTAGAGTTTTCGATAAGCTGGAATCCATTTAGTGGTGAGCTCTACGTTGGGATGTAATTCGTAACAAAAGAGGCCGTGGTTTCTGCTATAAAGCATTACAATATCAAGAACTTTATAGATTACAGAGTAGTAAAATCGTCGCAGATCAAATATCCACGGCTAGTGTACAATGTATAGCGCGGGTTGCAACTAGAGTACAAGGGTAAGATTATTGAAGAAGATACAAGTGTGAAATATTAGAAAGTATAATAGGACTTATACTTGTGCATTTGGGCGTATTTTATAAAATCACATGAAACTGATTCCAACATGATATGTTCATGCATTTTGTCCTTGGTACAAGCAAATCTGGCCATTTTCGTTTTAGTTTTGGTTACCGAGATACGGAATAAGTATAAATACATGACCTCCTATAGGAAAGCGTGGATAACGAAGCAGAAGGTAATTTTTCGACTATATTAAGATTGGGATAAATCATACAATGATCTTCCAGAATGGTTGGGTGTAATGTAACGTTTTGTTTCTAGCACAATAGTGGAATTACAAATTGTACCTACATACCACGATCATCGAATGGTGCAAGGTATGAGTATTTTTCATCGACTTTTTTTGGACATTCAAGTATTGTATTGAAAGCTTTTCCTTCTATAAACTTGTTGTCCAAGTAGATGATACATTCTTATATGAAAAATACAAAAGAACATTACTGTTAGCTATTGCACAAGATGGCAATCGAAATATAGTAACAATTGCCTTTGCTATTGTAGAGGGTGAAATAAAGGAGGCATGGTCATTTTTCTCAGTAATTTACATAGATATGTTGTTAGACAACCTGAGATATGCTTAATATCTAATCGACATGAATCCATAAAATTTGTGATCAGAGACTCAAGTAGTGCATGAAAACCTCCGCGTGCATATTCTGTGTACTGCATTCGACATATTGCAGCCAACTTCATGAGGAAGTTTAACAATAAAGAGTTCCATCAACAAGTTGTTAATATGGGTATGTAATTTTATTTATGGTTATTTACTCTTTTATAATCTTATTAATTTTAATTTTTATCTATAAGTTATTAATAAGTTCAAAAATTATCATCTTATTTTTTCAACGTATGAGTTGCGACGATCCTATTTTCAGTGGCAGTATGAAAATTTGTGCAGAGAATGCAGAAGCGATCGATTGGATCAATAGGATCCCACGGGAGAAGTGGACACAATCATATGATGAAGGAAGACGATATGGATATATGATGACAACTTGGTAGAATATATAAATTCGGTGTTGAAGTGGACTCGTCATCTTTCCATAACTGCTTTGGTGAAAGCCACATATTTTATATTAGTAGAACTATTTAAGGTGATGGGGAACAAGCAGAATGCAATGATGGCAGTCGGGCACAATTATTGTGAAATAGTCACAAATGCCATGTAAGAAAATCGAAAAAAAACTACTCACATCTTGTTCGTGGGTTTACATGAATAAATCAATATTTCTTGGTTAAGGAGTTAGAAAACTCCCAAGAGGGAGTTTTGGCTTCGACATACAAAGTAAATCTTAATTAGAGCCGGTGTTACTGTAAAAAGTTTCAAGCACAAAGGTATCCATGTTCACATATTGCTGCTGCTTGTGCTCATGTCTATATAGATTGTATGCTATATGTGGACAATGTTTATAGACTAAAGACTATAAACAATGTTTGTCGACATGAGTTCCAACCCGTTGGGAATTAAGCTTATTGGCTGGAATATAATGGTCCAAAACTGTGACCTAATCTAGAAATGCAGAGAGATCTCAAAGGTCGATCAAAATCAAGCCGAATTCGTAATGAAATTGATCTTAGGGACAGAGTTCAGCCAAAACGTTGTGGACTATGTAGGAATGAAGGCCATAGTTAAAAAAATTGCCCTTATCAAGTCGGCACATCGGGAGAAAGTTCGCATCATTGATTATCAATTTTTGTTTATTATTAGATTACGTATAATTAACTGTTTATATTTATAAAATTTATCACTTTCAATTTCATAATGTAAATGTTATTTTTTTAATGAAATGCAATTAAAGTTATTTTTTATTTATCTTGCAACATAAATAATAAAAACACATATTATAGAAAATAATATAATTACTATAGGAAATTAATATTTATAATATAATGATAATATAACGGTATATTATAAGAATTTATTATAATATAATTATTATTATAAAATATCTTCAACATATAGCTATTAATTATTGTAATATAATAATAATGATATAATGCATTAAACATGTAACCTCAACAATTATTCTAATATAAATTATATCAATGTAATAAACATAATAAAATAATTATTATTAATTATCTTCCAACATAAGAAACATAAAAAAATTTTGCAATACAAATGTATAATATTTACAGCATTGTATAATATTATATAATTGTATAACATAACTGTAAAACTATATAACTATATAACTGTATAATACAAGTGTCTTATACAAGTTTATATCTATTGACGGGGGGCGCTATCGCGCGGTGTAGAACAACAATGTGGGGATCTCTTATTACGTGGTGGCAATACTCTTTATTCAACATTTCCATCTTCATTGCCATATATGCCCTTGGTTTGATGTCTTTGGGCTCTTACTTCCATAGTTGGTGTCTCTTTTTCAGTGGCTTCTTCCTGAGATGGCATAAAATCTATATGTTCGCTTATAACCCTATTAATGTCCGCCATATCAAAAAACCCTATTACTAGAGGAAGCAATATGTGATGAGTCAAAAATAAAGAGGGTATCGCTCTCCAAGGGGGTTCCAAACTGATTTATGCGAGACACATATGCTGCAACTAACATAGGAGTCAAAAGGTTGGCATCTAACCTACTAGTGGGTGGCTCCGACTGATAGCACCTATCATCATCATCCCCACCATTACTAAATGAATATCTGCGACTGGATGATACCCCAAGATCACGCTTTAGTTTAGGACGATTAAAGGACATCCTAGGTGCATTGGTATCATCAACCTCTACTGAAATAGGTTGATTCGTCCTTTGAATAATTGCATGCCGTCGAGTATGCTTGTGAAGCTCCATAGAAGGGTTTGGATTTGAAGTTTGTTGATCATGTGACCTATTCCTTACATCTTGAAGTCCCGACAATGGGAAAATAAATGGTCGGCCTTGAGTATAAAACCATCTGATGTATTCATCTAATGGTGAAAAATTGTTGTACACAATTTCAGGACCTTGAACAATTCATCTAGAACGTTTTCTCCAAAATCGGATCCAATTTGAATGCCTTTCAGCCTAGTTTTCTGCATGATTACCGTGCATATCAACTCTGTGAACTTCGTCAAGTTTCACAGGTGGTTGGGGGATTACTTGTTGCATCCTAAACTGGCGTAAGACCCTATTCGCCTGATGTCATTCCACAATCTAAAAACATATTAATGTTGTGTTTGCTCTCCAGATGTGGCTATTTTGGAAGGCTTCTGATGGGAGGCATTCCACAATTTCATCTGCAATATATGGCCTCCATAGAAACTATGAAAAAATAGACAAAAAGTAATACTGATCATATGCAAAAAATTAGCTTAAAAATGCATGTACTTAAGGTAAACTATTACAAAATTTACCTTATTACGTCCCATGCAATCCAGTCGTACGTTAATACTTTTTACATCCATAGTTGTATGACCAAACTGCTTCGGACTACACATCTGTTTAAATACATATAAAATATGAATAACTCGCACACAAATGCAATTTCTCCAAAAATAAATTTAATACTTTTATTTATTACCTTAACGCAAGAGGATATACATAAATTTCTCTAACTATTGGCGCAAGAAATGGAAGTCGAAACCATTCCCATGATTACAGCAACATTAAACACACACCTATGTCATGTGTCGCCCCAATTGTTGCATGGCAAAGTTCTCTATACAAGAACCCCAAACATGCGAAACCCTAACTATACTTTCTTACTTCATTCAAATTCGCTAAAAGTGAAAGATACATCAAATGTACCCAATTTTCAAATTTATCGGGTATTAACATTCCACTAAAGACGCATAAAACATATGCTTGAGTAGCGAATTTTAGTTGTCGTTCAGTTGCATGATCAGGGATATAATGAAACATTTTTTTTCAACCAAGTTATTTTGACAGTTGAGCCCTAAATGAAGTTTTCGGGAGGGATTACATTTAAAAATTCTTCGAATAAAGCCTCCCAATATAACAAGCTTCCCCTTATTATTTCTTTGTCATCAATTGGTAGACCCAATTGAAGTGCAACATCCTCTAGTGTGATTGTGCATTCACCGCATGGAAAATGAAATGTATGCGTCTCAAGCTTCCATCGTTCAACCAACGCACATATTAGTCTTACCTCATATTGACATCGGTTAACTACGGCTACATGGTAAAATTCGGCTCTTCTTAAATAGTCTTCAATTAATGGATTCGGTGGTTCAAAAGATATTTTTCATTATCGTGTTTCCAACTGAGTATCTTGTTCATAAAGTCATTAATTCATTACTTGTAAAATTTATAATTTATATTGTTTTAAATGTCATTAATAAAATTTTAATACCTCAGATAATACCCTTGATGATATATGATACTCTCGTAATCTTAATAACGATGATGATGACGCAATTGAATTGATCGAAATTTTTTTACAACAAAATTTTTTTATTTAAATTCATCATTACCTAGTCTTAAAACAAAAATTAAACTAAATTTCTACAAAAAAAATTCTCATACCTTTAAAATATTTAAACGCTTCGAAGTTAAATTTAACTTCTTCCTTATAATCATTAATTGAATAAAAAATTAACTTGATTGCAATAAAAATCAATTCAACCATTACTAAATAATTTCTATTTAATAATAATAATTGACAACACCCTAATATTTCAACTAAAATATTAATACAATCAAATTAAATTGCATGATTTTAAAATGAATTATTTAAAAAATTAAACATAAAAATTAAAATAAATATTACGTATAATTAATTATAGTCAAGATGAATTAACTTTTACAAATGAAAATAAGACTAATTACAAAAAAAAAAATTATATAATCATATCAAAAATTACTTTTGCAAATAAAATTAAATCATACCTATAAAAAAGCTTTAACTCGATTGCTTAATCTTTAATAACACTTTAACTTGATTCTATTCTCTTCGTAGAAAATTTTTCTTAATCTTATAAAATAAAATCGAAGAAAGGAGCTCATTTTATAGAAAGTTTCTTCCATTCCTCCATCAAATGCTACCTAAAGCATTTGATGGAAAGGTCATGGGTAAAAATACTTGTGATCTTAGAGGGATATGACAGAGGTCATACTCTGCCATATCCCTTTGCAAAGGCTGTAAATGCCTTAATTATAAGGGTCACGGGTATGTGACCCTTATAATTTAAGAAAAAAATGCATAATAGTAGGAAATCACCATATCACATGGCGATTTCCCAACTAATGCTCCAATTATCTTACAATTACGTTGAGAAATCGTCATTTTATTTGATGATTATGCATCAGTTTTGCAATTGTAAAAAATTGATATTTTATTTGTCCATTTCTTATAAGAAATTGAGATATCGCCTAATCAAATGCTGATTTCTCAACTAGATGTTGGGAAATCGCTATTTGATTGAGCGATTTCCCAACAAAATTTTATAATTTTTTTCACGTTAGGAAATTGGCATTTGAAATGACGATTTCTCATAGCTTTTCAAAATTGGCATATTTCGGTAAATAGTATTGACATGGCCTAAAACCGTAAATAAAAATTTTTATATTATTTTAATAAAAAAGCTCACATATCCGTGACCCTTATAATTAAGGCTTTTGTAGCCTTTGTAGTGGGATATCCCTCTAAGGTCACGGGTATTGTTACCCATGACCTTTCCATCAGATGCTTTAAGTACCATCTGATGGAGGAATGGAGGGAGCTCTCTATAAACGGAGCTCCCTCCTTCGATTTTGTTTCATAAAATGAAGAAAAATTTTCTACGAAGAGAATATAATTAAGTTAAAGTGTTATTGAAGGTTAAGTAATCGGGTTAAAGCTTTTTTACAAGTATGATTTAATTTTATTCATAAAAGTAATTTTTGATATGATTATATAAATTCTTTTGTAATTATGTTTTATTTTCATTTGTAAAAGTTCATTCATATTGACTATAATTAATTATATGTAATATTTATTTTAATTTTATGTTTGATTTTTTGATAATTCATCTTAAAATCGTACAATTTAGTTTGATTGTATTAGTATTTTTGGTTGAAATATTAGGGTGTTGTCAATTTTTATTATTAAATATAAATTATTTAGTAATGGTTGAAGTGATTTTTGTTGTAATCAAGTTAATTTTTTGTTTACTTGATGATTGCAAAGAAGAAGTTGAATTTAACTTTGAAGTGTTTAAATATTTCAAAGATATGCAATTTTTTTTGTAGAAATTTAGTTTAATTTTTGTTTTAAGGCTAGGTAATGATGAATTCAAATGAAAATTTATGTTCTAGAAAAAATTTTGATCAATTCAATGGCGTCATCATCATTATCATAGTTATTGAGATTATAAGAGTATCATATATCATCAAGGGTATTATCTAAGGTACTAAATTATAAATTTTGTTAATGATATATTTAAAATAGTATAAATTATAAATTTTAGAAGTAATGAATTAATGACTTTTTGAATAAGATACTCGGTTGGAAGCACGATCACAGAAAGTATCTTTTGAATCACCGAATCCATTAATTGAAGACTATTTAAGAAGATCCAGGTTTTACCATGCAGCCCTAATTAACCGTTGTCAATATGAGGTAGGACTAATATGTGCGTTGGTTGAACGATTGAGGCTTGAGACGTATACATTTCATTTTTCATGTGCTGAATGCACAATCACACTAGAGGATGTTGCACTTCAATTGGGTCTACCAATTTATGGCAAGAAAATAATAAGGGAAGCTTGTTACACTGTGAGGCTTTATTCGAAGAATTGTTAGGTGTGATCCTTCCTGAAAACTTCATTCAGGGCTCAACTATCAAAATAACTTGGTTGATAGAAATGTTTCATTATATACCTGAACATGCAACTGAACGACAACTAAAATTCGCTATTCGAGCACATATTTTATGCGTCATTGGTGGAATGTCAATACCCGATAAATCTGAAAATTGGGTACATTTGATGTATCTTTTACTTTTGGCGAATTTGAATGAAGTAAGGAAGTATAGTTGGGGTTTCGCATGTTTAGGGTTCTTGTATAGAGAATTCTGTCATGCAACAATTGGGGTGACACATGACATAGGTGGGTGTTTAATGCTGCTGCAATTATGGGAATGGTTCCGGCTTTCATTACTTGCGCCGATTATGTAAATACTCCTGCCTTAAGGTAATAAATAAAAGTATTAAATTTATTCTTGGAGAACTTGCATTTGTATGCGAGTTATTCATAGTTTATATGTGTTTGAACAGATGGTGTAGTCCGAAGCAGTTTGGTCATACAACTACGGACATAAAAAGCATTAGAGTACAACTGGATCGCATGGGACATAATAGGGTAAATTTTGTAATAGTTTACCTTAAGTACATGGATTTTTAAGCTAACTTTATTACATATGATCAGTATTACTTTTTGTCTATTTTTTCATAGTTTCTATGGAGGTTATATATTGCAGATGAAATTGTAGAATGCCTCCCATCAGAAGCCTTCCAAAATAGCCACATTTGGAGAGCAAACACAGCATTAATATGTTTTCAGATTGTAGAATGACACCCGGCAGATAGGATTTTACGCTAGTTCAGGATGCAACAAGCAATCCCTCAACCACCTCTGAACTTTAACGAAGTTCACAGAGTTGATATGCAGGGTAATCATGCAAAAAATTGGGCTGAAGGGCATTCAAACTGCATCTGATTTTAGAGAAAACGTTCTAGACGAATTGTTCAAGGTCTTGAAATTGTGTACAACAATTTCTCACCATTAGATGAATACATCATATGGTTTTATACTCAAGGTCGACCATTTATTTTCCCATCGTTGGGACTTCAAGATGTGAGGAGTAGCTCACATGATCAACAAACTTCAAATCCATAGCCTCCTATGGAGCTTCACAAGCGTACTCGACGGCGTGAAATTAGTCAAAAGACAAATCAACCTATTTCAGCAGAGGTTGATGATACCAATGCACCTAGGATGTCTTTCAGCCATCCTGAACTAAAGCGTGATCTTAGAGTATCATCCAGTCGCAGATATTCATTTAGTAATGGTAGGGATGATGATGATAGGTGCTATTGGCTGGAGCCACCCACCAGTAAGTTAGATGCCAACCTTTTAACTTTTATGTCAACTGCAACACTTATGTCTCGCGTATATTGGTTTGAAACCCCTTAAGAAAGCGGTACCCTCCCTAATTTTGGCCCAGCACGTAGTGCTTCCTTTAGTAGTGGGTTATGTTTTTTTGATATGGCAGACATTAATAGGGTTATAAGTGAACATAGGGATTCTTTTCCGACTCATGAAGAAGCCACTGAAGAAGAAGCAACGGTGTGTGGAAGTAAAAGCCCAAAGACATCAAACCAGGGGCGTATGTGGCAATGAAGATGAAAATATTGAAAGAAGAGTATTGTCACCACGTAATAGGAGAGCCCTGCATTGTTGTTCTACACCGCGTGATAGGGCCCCCCGTCAATAGACATAAACTTGTATTACTCACTTATATTATATAGTTATATAGTTTTATAGTTATGTTACATAATTATCCAGTTATATAATGTTATACACTGCTGTAAATGTTTTACATTTGTATTGTAAAATTTTTTTATGTTTCTTATGTTGGAAGATAACTAATAATAAATATTTTATTATATTTATTACATTGATATAATTTACATTAGAACGATTGTGTAGGTTACATGTTAATGTACTATATCGTTATTATTATATTACAATAATTAATAACCATATGTTGAAGATATTTTAGAATAATAATTATATTATAATAAATTCTAATAATATACGGTTATATTATCATTATATTATAAATATTAATTTCTATAGAATTATATTATTTTTTATAATATTTGTTTATATTATTTATGTTGCAAGATAAATAAAAAATAACTTCAATTATATTTCATTAAAAAAATAACATTTACATCATGAAATTGAAAGTAATAAATTTTACAGATATAAACAGTTAATTATACGTAATATAATCATAAACAAAAAATGATAATCAATGATGCGAACTTTTCCCCAATGTGTCGACTGATAAAGGCAATTTTTTCGGCTATGACCTTCATTCCTACATAGTTCACAACGCTTTGGTTAGCCTCTCTTCTTAAGATCCATTTCATTGCGAATTCACTTGATTTTGGTGGACCTTTGGGATCTCTCTACATTTCTGGATTAAGGCACAGTTGTGGACCATTATATTTTAGCAAATAAGCTTCATTCCGACGGGTTGGAACTCATGTCAATAAACATTATTTATAGTCTCTAGTCTATAAATATTGCCTATATATGAACACGAGCATAAGCAGCAACAATATGTGAACATGGGTACCTATGTACTTGAAACTTCCCATAGTCACACCACCTCTTATTAAGATTTACTTTGTATGTCGAAGCCACAACTCCCTCTTGGGGTTTTCTAACTTCTCAACCAAGAAAGATTGATTTATTCGTGTAAACCCCCGAACAAGGTATGAGTTAGCTTTTCTTCGATTTTCTTGCATGGCATTTGTGACTGTTTCACAATAATTGTGCTCGGCTGCCATTATTGCAATATGTTTTTTCCCCATCACCTTAAATAGTTTTACTAATCTAAAATATGTAGCTTTCACCAAAGTGGTTATAAAAAGATGATGAGTCCCTTTCAACATCGAATTTATACATTCGATCAAGTTTGTCGTTATATGTCCATATCGTCTTCCTTCATCATACGATTATGCTCACTTCTCCTGTGGGATCCTATTGATCCAATCGACTGCTTCTATATTCTCCGCACGAAGATTTTCATACTGCCACTGAAAATGGGGTTGTCGCAACTCGTATGCTAACAAATTAAAATGATAATTTTTGGACTTATTAATAACAAATAGATAAACATTAAAATTGATAAGATTGTAAAAGAGTAAATAACCATAAATACGATTACATACCCATATTAACAACTTGTCGATGTAACTCTTTATTGTTAAATCTCTTCATGAAGTTGGCTGCAATATGTCGAATGCAGTACACAGAATATGTACGCGGAGGTTTCCTTGCACTACATGAGTCTCTGATCACAGATTTTATGGATTTGTGTCGATCATATATTAAGCATATCCCAGGTTGCTAAAAATATATCTACATAAGTTGCTGAGAAAAAATGATAATGCTTATTTTGTCTCACCCTCTACAATGGCAAAGGCAATTGGTCCTATGTTTCGATTGCCATCTTATGTAGCAGCTAACAGTAATGTTCTTTTGTATTTTTCATGTAAAAATGTATCGTCTACTTGGACAATAGGTTTACAGAAGGGAAAGCCTTCAATACAAGACTTAAATGTCCAAAAAAGTCGATGGAAAATACTCATACCTTGCACCATTCGATGACCATAGTATGCTGGTACAGTTTGTAATTTCACTATTGTGCCAAGAACAAAACGTTGCATTGCATCCAACCATTTTGGGGGATCCTTATATGATTTATCAGAATCTCCATATAGTCGAACAATTGCCTTCTGTTTCATTATCCACGCTTTCCTATAGGAGATCATGTATCCATACCTATTTCGTACCTCAGTAACTAAAACTGAGACAAAAATGGCCGGATTTATTGTGCCAAGGACAAAATGCATGAACATATCATGTTGGAATCTAATTTCATGTGATCTTGTGAAATACGCCCAGATGCACAAGTATGAAACTCATTATACTTTTTAATCTCTCATACTTGTGTCTTCTTCAATAATCTTGCCCTTATATTCCAATTGTAATCGACGCAATACATTGTACACTGGCTGTGATATTTGATTGGCAATGATTTTACTACTCTGTAATCTACAGAGTTCTTGATATTATAGTGCTTTATAGCAGAAATCACGGCCTCTTTTATTGCAAATTGCATCCCAACACAGAGCTCACTACTAAATGGATTCTAGCTTGTTGAAAACTCTAATGTTTGAGCATATTCTGAAAATTTTGCTACGTGCATTGTATCCAAATCGAGGGTGCGCATATAGAGAAGTGGGTCATACTGATAAAGAAGATCGCTAGCTCCATTAATAGATGACAGATGAGAAGCATTGATATCACCATTGATATCTGGCCATGGATCGTGGTTGTCATCACTATCATCAGTTTCAACATACTCTTCCGGTTCACTAAAGTCACCGACATAATCACCATGGGCTCTATATGACACTTCAGGATCAGTAGCAGATGAACTTGACCCTCCATATTTCGTTTCAACACCTCTAATTGAAGAGTTTATTATTATAAAGTTGTTTGGCTTATCATCTTTGCCGCTTGGAACTGTTGGTGACACAGATGAATAATGAAAAGATTCATATAAATTATTCATCACCACTTATGCATCTAGAGGAAGTTGACATTCAAGATTCTCAAATGGCCATGATATATGCGCATCTGCAGTAGGCATGTATGAAGCTTCAACATCATGAAGTACATCCTCAAGGTTGACATATAACTCAATTGCACCAAAATTAGGAAATTGCTAATGAATATCAAACATGCATCTGACATCATCATCATCTTCAAGTGGGAACGTCCTATATCGGACGCATCCTTCTCCCATGGAAATAGGAAGCCTATACTTGATATCTGATACTTTGGTTCTGCTTGTAGCTCTAACTTTTGTACCAATTTTTACCTTCAATTCCTCTATTGTAATGTTTTTGTCAATAGTAATACTTTTAGGACGGTCACTTTGAAAGGTAACACATTCTTCATTATTAATAATTTCTCCATTAAAATGGCAAATGCAACAAATCTATTACTCATGTTGGTAAGATGAAAATAAGCTTAAACAAAATGCTAACAATTAAAACTAAGAAAACAAAAAAAAAAGAGAATGAAGAAGCACTGTCACTAAACTAAAAAAAAAAAAACAATAATAGCTGAGAATGAAAATAACAATAAAAATGACAATGATAAACTTATAGTTATAATGTAACATAGTCAATAAGATTTATTTCCCATTCAAAATGACTGAATTTGCCTCATGCATTAGTCTAATCTTTGCAGTCTGGCATTTACAATCCATGCATTAGTCTCATAAACTAAAGATGATATCAAAAGGAATCTGATTCTCATGCATTGGTCTTATCAACTTATTTTATATCAGCAGAAATCGTCTTTCTCATACATTAGTCTCATCAACTTATTTCATATCAGAAAGAATCTAATTCCCATGTACTAGTTTTATCAACTTATTTCATATCAGAAGAAATCTAATTGCATGCATAAATCTCATAAATTTATTTCACACCAGAAAAAATTTGATTCTCATACATTAATATCATCAATTTATTTCATATCAGAAAAAATTTGATTATCTTACATTAATCTTATCAACTTATTTTATTTCAAAAAATATATATAATTTTTATACATTAATCACATCCTTTCAAACATAAATAGAACCTAAAACTTATAAACTGTGGCATGAAATACGAAATCGTCAAATAATTTGATGATTTTTAAACGCGGTATACTTAATAAAACCAAAAAAAAAATTAATTGTGTTGGGAAATCACCATGTGATATGGCAATTTCTCAACTAATTCTTTAATTTGTTTTGCCCCGTTTTGCAATTGGTGAGAAATCGACATTTTATTTATCAATTTCTTATAACAAACTGAGAAATCGCCTAATCAAATGGTAATTTCTCATATAGAAGTTGAGAAATCGCCATCTGATTTGGTGATTTCTTAACTAAATTTTATAATTGAGAAATTGGTAGTTGAAATCGACATTTGAAATGATGATTTCTCAATTAATTTTTAAAATTGACTTATTTCGATAAATAATCTAAAAATGACTTATTATGATAAATAAAAAAATTTATATTATTTAAATAAAAAAGCCTACATTAATGTGCATTTGGTTGATTAAAAATTTGAAAAAGGGAAATATATTAAATTTAAAATACAAAAAAAATTTTAAAAAAATTAAGTTAGCAAATAGATACCTTTCAGTTTTTTCTAGTTTATTAGGAAAAAAAAATTTCAAATCTTAATAAAAAACCCACCTTAAGATAACAATCTAATGAAACGATACTGTATTAAGATTTTAAACTTCACTTAGATTAAAATGTGTTAGTTACGCTTTTTGAACAAATTGCCAAGATTAAGAAGAACTCATTGTCAACTCACTTTGCTCTCTTCAATTCCCAAGACAATAAAAGCAATTTGCTCAAAATTAGAATTCTATGCATTTGAATTTATCCAAAAAAAAATTTTAATTTGATTATTCAATAGATTCATATTTTCAAAATATTTAAAACTCGATCATAAAGATGCATTAAGCAAATAATTGCATTAAAATCAAACAATAGTAATCAATATAGATTTAAGACAATAACATTTGCTTATAGCACTCAGAAAAGTGAGGATTAATACATTTGAGATACTAATTAAAGTAAATGGGAAACATGAAAACGAAATTAACTTGCATCTCATACACTTACAAAAAAAAAAAAAAGAGGAAAGTCTAAAATTAGGTTTGGGTAGAAAATAGAATTTTGGAGAAAATGTATACTAATAAACTTATATACGAAATAGAAGTGTAACAGTTAAAAATAGTTTGGTAGGGAATAGAGCTTTGGAGAAAAAGTATATGGATAAACTTGTATCCAATCAAAAGTTTAACAATTAAGAATGAGAATATGTTAACAACCAAATAACTTTAAATATAGAAACGTAACAGTTAAATGAGAATGTGTAATTGTAATAACCAAATAAATTTAAATATAAAAGCATATTAATAAATATTCATAGAATAATACTTAAAACACATCTTATTAAATTAAAATTTAGTAATTAATTTATGAAGAAAAGCAAGAAAACGAAAAATGCTACTTTTAAATAAAAAAAAATTCACATGCGTCCCCAAATCTTAAAGTTAACCAAAAAACAAAAATTATTATTTGAATTTATTCTCTTAAAAATACCTAGAAGACCCTATTTATTGTCTGAAAGTCCATTATACTCTTATTTAGTCCAGATAGGAGATGGAATTTCATGAGTTTAGCCATTTAGGAATTTTTTGAGAGGTTTTTATGCACCAAAAAAAAGTAATAATCAAAATGGACAATAAATGAGAAGAGTAACCAAAATCATTTGAAAATTGAATTAAAAATTGAAAAAAATATATCCACATCCAATCATTAAATCAAGAAACAAAATTTTTTTAATTGATATTTATTATTTAACGTGGAAAGAGAAATTTAATCGCACATGTTAATAGTGAATAATAATTAGGGTAATTAAATATTTAGTAAGAGAATAGATGACATGAAATTAGAATTAATTAGCTCTAAATAATTGAAAAGACCCAAAAAAAAAAGTATAAATGAAAGTAAAAGATACTTGAAATGTGGATGAAATAATGAAATAAAAATGGAATTGAAACAGGGAGAAAAGTATGATATCGTCAACTAAAATTAAATAATTATATTAATTTAAGAAAATAAAAAACCGTATAAATTAAAGAGGCTATTTTATTGTAAAAATAAGAGTAACCTGTATTATTTAAATTTATAAAAATTAAATTCAAGTAAAAATCAAATATAAATAATTTATTATTATCTAAATTTGTTTAATTAAAAATGTGTAAATTATCCCTATTAACTCAAAATAGGAGTTGAAAATTTTTGACCTAATTATTTCCTATATTAATTCAATTAGAAATACTGAAATACCTCTTTTTATTACATATAATACATCCGAAATTTGAATTTAGCTACCTACCAAGCAAAGGACGCAAAAAAGAGGAAATAAATCAAATAGAGTTAATATAAAAGAAAAAAAAATAACAAAAGAACTAAGTTCGACTCTTACGGAAATGGATATCCCTTAATTTTACTTACACTTGATCATATTTAACACGATTATACGAATATAACATGCATAAAGTCAAAAAAATGTAACACAATACGACTATAAATGTAAAAAACCTTAAACACGATTATGGTATGATAAATATACGAATATGACATTAAAACATGAATTATCGGATTTAATTTCACTCAATTTCTGTGTTGTAAAACATTTGAGGAAGTATGGGCAAGTGTTTGGTAATATATATACCCATAGAGAGATTGTAACATTCCAAAATATTAAAAAACATCAAATGTAACTATGAAAAATAAGATAATTAATTTGATATGAATAAAAACAATGTAATTGATTATGAAAACAATATTAAAAGCATGATTAATTAAAATATAATATATATATATATAGTTAAAAATTAGTGATAACTAAATTTCCTTCTTTTTAAGATACCAACATTACCCAATTTTTATTATTTTTGTAAATGTCTAAACTATCCCTCTTTACTCAGGTTGGGAGCTGAAAATGTAATATATATATATATATATATATATATATCTATATATATATATATTGATAATAAAAAAAAAAAAAAGAGAAAAAAAGTAACTTCTTTCAAACTTAAAACACAATAAATTTGAATAAGAACATATTAAAATTCTAATAGAAATCCACTTGTCTACCTAATAAAAAAAACAAGTAACCTCTTTTAAATTTAAAACACAAACATATAACATGGAGTAATTAAATGTTAATAAATACGAAAAAATAAGAGAAAAAGAATACATAAAAAGGTAAAAGGAATAACAAAGAGACTATTGTAACCTTATTTACCCCTATCAGGAGTTGAAAATATAATATATATATATATATATGTATAGATATAAATATATTGTTTAACAATTATAAATTTTGAAAATGATTTATTTCATAATTTTAATTCTATTAACATATGTTATTTCGGATAGTTTTGGATCAATATTTTATAAGATAAAAAATAAATCTTGAATATGTCAATTTTGATTAGAATATTAAAAAATTGTCAAATTTATTTGAATTAGAATTCAACCCAACCCGATTTTCTCATAAAAAACTAACAATCTGAATATGTTCAATACGAATTTGAAAATGATCTAAACCAAGAATAATTTGGACATGCCTTATTCGTACTCAAATTGATCCAAAATATTAATTATATATTTTAAAAAAAATATTAGTCAAAATAAATAATATAACTTATATTATTGCTTTATTTTAATTTTATAACTTTAAATTGTTTTTTATTTTTTTCTTTATAATTTCAATATTATCTTTCTTAATTATAAGTAAAAAATGAAATAAAAAAATAATGGAACAAAAAGCTGAAATAAATATTTTTAATGCTTATAATATTTATTATAAATAATTTTTTATTTTTTATTTTGATATAATAAGTAGATAAATTGATAATACTCATTTTAAAATAAAAATAATTGTTACTAATTCAGTAAAACTATATGTGAAACAATATGTTATAACTAAATTATTCAACGAAGGCTTATTTCTCTAAAAAATTTATCAAAAACTCCTTTCCTCCTCTTTTCATTTTTAGCCTTGAATTTCTCCTTAAAGTCTCTAAAATCAGCTACATTTCTAGCTAAAGGCAATGACTTCCTTCTCCATTTCCCTTTTATTTTTTTTACGGTTCGATCACTGCTAAACTCTAGTTGAGCCTTCCTCTTGCCTCACTCTATGTTTCCACCGCTGGGATCTCCAAGATTCTCACTAGAACTTTACAAACACAAAGACAAACCAAATTTCTTCTTCTTTTTTTTTTTTTTGTTGTTGTTGTTGTTTAAAAGAATAATGCATTTGTCTTTATTTTTGGGGTATTTTCTAGTGGTAGAAAAAAATTGAAGGTAGGGATAGGGGCGAAGCTAAAAAATATATCTTTTTGGGGTTGATCGATTAAACATGATTAATGTGAAATAAGAATAACATAAGACAGTAATTTTAATTCATTAATATGATTTTCATTAAAAATTAAAAAAAATTAAGAAAATACAAGAAAATTTTACAAGGTAATTATTTTGTATAAAGATTATAATACTTCAATATTTTTTAATTATTTTTAATATCAAATAATATATTAGTTGACATATCATAATTGATTGTAGGAATTTTTTTAATTGATTGAGAATAAAAATTCCTAATTTAAGGAAGTAAATACTATGTCTAATAAAGTTTAATCAAGTAAAAATTAAAGAGAATCAGCTTAATAATGATAAAGTTTAAAATGGATAAATTTAGCAAATTAAACATATTAATGTAGTACTATTTTTACCCCCAAAAAAAAAGTTGTCAAAAATAAAAATATTGGGGTCAAATTAAAATTTTCCTTTTTAAAGGTTTTAGTTCATAGGAATCCATGAATTTAGAGGGGGGGGGGGAATTAAAAATTTTCCCTTTTACCTAACTAATATAGGTTTCACTTGATAGGACTCCATGTATTTTAAGGGACCATGGCCTTTGCCAACCATAAATTCACCCCTGGTAGGGGTTTTGAGCTTAACAGGTTACGTTGCTATCTTTGTTGTGGTGGTGGTGGTGGAGGCTCGAATTTGTAAGGTTTGTGATAATCTGAGGGTTAGTTATGGTGGAGATGAGTTAGGAAGGTAGAGAGAGTTTTCTACTTTTATTTTTTTCTTGTTGTGCATCCCTTGATTTGTGAATTGCTTGGAGTTTTTATTAGGAATACACTCGCTTGATTAAAGGATCCCCTCAAGTTTTGAAAAATTGGCTTCCAAATTAAAAAAGAAAGGATCTTTGAGATTTTTAAGGATCTAGTCATCTAGATGCAAAAAAAAAAAAAAATGGTAGTGGTGACTTTTTAAAGTGTGGACCTGTTGATTTTGGCTCAAAGGTTTTTATTGAATTCATGTTAATATTAATGTAAACACTTAGTTTTGGTTAATAACATATCATATAGGCACAACTCTTGCAGGCAGTGCACCCTTGTTGGCACTCACAGAGCTCCTTGATAATATTGCTCCTTTGTAACAGTGTGCTTCCCGGGACAACATTCCCCAACAACAGTGCTACCTATTAAAGCACCCTTTAACACAGTACTCCTCACTAGTTGCACCTAACATTCTTATTCTCTATTGCTCTATTGTTCTAACATTATTTTCCTATGGTGCTTTAATCAGTTAGCACTCGTGTGTTCCAACACTCTCTAGTCGTTTGCGTACAAAATTATTTGCTATATAACTAGTAAGATCCATAACTATGAGAAGATTGTGGGCTAACTGTGGAAGGTTGTAGAATTCTTGGGTTTGTTCCATATTTGGGATGTTCTAGAGAATATAGCTTAGAGGCTTTAATATGAAGACTATTAAGAAATCCACTTTTTAACCTTCTTTTGGAATATAAGCGCTTCCTTTTCTCGTTGAACAAAGAATGCGTTTTTAAATGTGCTGTCATGCAACCATTTTTCATTACCTATAACTATAACACTCTTCAGGGTGTAACCTTTACATAACCTCCATTCCATCCACTATCTTTGGCAACTTCCATCTTTCTTTCATTACCTAAGATTTGTGAGACTTTTACGTAAGTGGTCTCTTAATAACTTCCTACTTTTACTAGCTTCTTTAGAGAGGTTATAAATAGAAATCCAATAGTTTCAACTATGATATTTTTGCCAGTTTGACAAACTTTAGCTCTCTAATTCTCTTTACAACTTCTTCTATAAATTACTACAACCACAATAACTTTCACCATCTTTGACTATTTACAATCTTCATCACCACTACCTGCGATTGCACTTGTTCTTCACGGTCTGCTCCAATTCGTCTTCACTGTTTCGCTACGACATCTCATTTCGCTGGTTTGCAATGTTTTCTCGCCTATTAAAAAAAAAAAACAACCTATACAATGAACATAGATGAAATATGAAACAAAGTCGAGAGCTAGAAATGGAGGGGTAGATAGAAAAGAGAAACAAAAAGCTAGAAATGACCCCAAATTAAGCCTAAATTAAATGAGCTAAAAGCAATCCTAATTAAAATGCTTAAATAAGCTTCCAATTTCTTGCCCTAGTGACAATAAGAATGTTAGTGAGCTATGTAAGTTTTAGTTCAATTCTGAGCATCTTCTCCCATGCTTCTCATATCAACAAGTAAAAAAAATACTTAAGTAAGCTCTAATTAGGTTTGTCTCAAAATATAATTTATGATCACAATTCATTTTAATTTGTCACTTTTACTTAATTACTTTTGAATATTTAAAATTAAATTAGTTCATTATTTATCTATTTGTACTATATATAAAGCTTTCAATTGAGCTGGCGTTACGAATTAAGTAACTCTTACTACTAACTTAATTGATGAATTTACATAAAAATCAAAATAAAATAAAATAATAGTAAAATTTGAAGGGTATTTATGTCTCTTAATTTTATAAAATAACATGTTTTCTAAGAAAATATCCAACTACTTAAAAATATTATTATTATGTTTTAAAATTATGACTTTTTTGAAGTAATTTTTTTTTTCAAAATTACTTATTAAATAATCTTTTTAACGAAAATCATATTAAAAAAAAAAAAACTAATTTTCTTATCACACACCTTAAACTTTCTTAGTTCATATTAATTGACATGGCCGATCTATCTTGTCGATTCTTTTAACACTTCTTGTTCTCTTTCCAGACGTTGGCATGTAATTTCTTGGAATTAGGCTACCACGTGAAATATTGTCACCCGCTCTACTTTCGAGTTGGCAAATTATGATGCAACCTTATAGTATTTGTTTAAGAATAATGATTTATTATCAATTGCAGAGAAAAAAAACAATTCAATTTACATCTTCAATCGATCATATCTTAATGCCGACTCCTTGAATTCCAACTTTTAACCGATTACATGCCCCTTTCTGTAGAGTTTTCCTGGTCAAATTAAGGAGCAGATCCAATGCTTTTCTAGCCACGTTTCTATAAAAAAAAATGTTGAAATAAACATTAGAAATTGTAATATAATATTATAAAGTTTAGTATGCATATATCTTTTTAAAAAAAACAAAATGCATATGTTACATGAGAATAACATTTTTAATATTATTCGATCATTCATTAACTTGTTTATAATTAATTCGAGAGCGTTCAACTAATCAACCAAACACTTCCTCAACAGATGGAGGGTTCTTAACTTTACATAGTAATCTGTATATAAGAAAAAATTTATATGAAAAGGTTAGAGGTGTTCACGTGGGAGATCTAACTGAGCCAAGCTCAATATGATCTTTAAATATCAAATTCGAGTTCATCTTGTATAGATTCAATGTATTTAAACATGTTTATATATAAAATATTTTTAAAAATATTTTATTTTTAATATATTAATAATTTGAAATATATTTAAAGATTGAAATAAAATAATATCTTGGGTTAACTTGAGTTTACAAAATTAATCCAAATCTCCTCGAATAAAATTAGATTTGTGAGTTTAACGGGCTACCCAACACGGGCTAATTATTTTTAATAAATTGCATTAAATAAAAAAATCTAAAATAATATTTTAAAATTTTAATAAATGTTATAGATACCAAACCATAAAAATAAAATAAAACAAAAGCACCAATCTTAGCAAATGCTTGAATTGTTTATGGTTAAAGGTTGGCAACACTAATTCCAAAACATAAAATAATTGTCAAAATGAACTAACTCTCTAGAAGAAAAGAATGATATGTGAAAGGAAAAAAAATTCTATGTCAAAAAGAGGAGTTTTGAAAGTTGTAGCATTCACATTTGATAAATTCATACCAACCAAAGGGAATTTGTGATTAGTTGTCAAAATTGTACTCCCCATTCATCAAGAAATCATGCCTAATAATAATTTCATCAAATAAAGAAAATTCCAAGTAATGGACGGACCAAAAATATACCTTTTAACAGTGCCAAACTTTCCTTTCATAAAATAATATACAATACATAAAACTCCTACCAAATATCCTTTTTTTTTTATCACCATTTGATAAAGGTTTAATCCAGTTGTAGTTTTTGAAATTAGTATATATACATACATATATATATATATATATCAAACTTAAATGAGGCTCCTTTGTATTACCTTTTTATCAATAATTTTTATTGTATTTAAAACAAAAATTTTTCACATTATACCGAATTCTTTATAAAAGAAAAACTTTTCGCACCATTTGAATTTTACATTTTATGAGATCAAGTAGCTTAAAAAAATAATTTATTTCGTTTCATAACTTCATTTATCCTTGTTCTTACCTGTTGTTGCGTGTCATATTTCATATTTCTTGTACAATCTTGTAAATATAAATACAATATAAATTTTTTGATGTTTTAAAATTTTAAACATGAATATAATAGTCTTAATATTATCGTATTAATTATATTAATTTTGTTTAAATATATATATTATATCATGTTTATTATATATTTTTTATACTATTAAACATATTTATTTATATTATATTTTTCGTACCATGATCAAAATTCACATATTTTTTTAAATATTTAGCTCAATAATATATATTTATGTATATCATGTTAAAATAAGTTGAATTTCCTAATTAAAAAAATCAACCTTCTTAAATCATTTGTGTATCATATTAAAAGTCTATGAAGATATGAACTCAGTTCTGAAAATTTTTAATTCCATGATTGGTAGACAAAAAATAACGATACAAATAGGAGGAAAAAAAGAAATCAAATATCACTTTTGCAAAAATGGTAATTAAAGTATTCAAGGAAAGTACATCTGTATTAGATACGAAGGGTCGAGCAATTCGTCCAATCTAGTAGACTTGATTCGAATTAAATTAAATTTTGATATAATTTTTTTATTTAGATTAATTTTATTTAATTCAAATTATTATTTAATTAATAAAAAATATTTTTTAAATTTAATTATAAAATGTAAAAATATTGATAAATGCTTTTTGATAATTCAATTGTTTTAATAATAAAATAAATTTACAAAATAAATTTAAATAAAAATTATAAAAATTTAGTTAAAGCCCTACTCTACTCCTGTAAATTTAGCATTAAAAAGCTTACCAAGGTAGTAGCAGCCTTCCTAAGTCATAACCAAGGACAGGGTCGCATCGCATATAACATCTCTGTCCAAACGCAGGACTCCTGCATTTTCATATTGCCTTCAGCATTTTTCTCTTGTCTTACTCATTCCACATTTCAAGGTTTGTCTCTCTCTCTCTCTCTCTCTCCTTTTTTTTTTTCTTCCTGAGAAAACTGCAAACTTTTCTCTACCATTTGCATCATTATGTGATGTGGGATTGTTTCACTGATAACTGTTTTTTCTTATTTGGGTTTTATGGGTGTGCTTTCATTGCGGCTTACATTTTGCTCTTGTACAATCTGAGTTCTTCCTTTTTCTTATAAACCCCTTTCAGGGCTACTTTATTTATCTCTCTCCCTTATTTGCTCCTTTTTAGATCTGTTTTCTTTTTCTTTCTTTGCTCTCTCCCTTTCATATTCTTTTACAGGTCAGTGAAGTTTTTAGTCTGACATATATATTTTTCTCTATATAAATGTATTTTTTAGTTTTGTGTGTGTGTGTTTATATATATATATATATATATATATATATTATTGTTCATATATCTTCTGTTATATCTGGGATCTGATTGAAAACTGATATGTTTGTTTTCTGCTTCAATTGAATGTAGGTATATGTTTACTGTCAGTTTAATGATTTCTGTTGTGTCTTGTTCTGGTGTTTTAGATCGAACAATGATAGAGAGATTGATGTATTGGATTTTTTTTTTCCCTTGGAGATCAAATAAATATATGACCTTTTTCTTTTATAAAAAAAAAGTTGCAATTTTGAATGAGAAATACATTAATGTATTCAAGACTTCGCAGTTGGTTTGGTTTGAATTGCTAGGAATAGCTTTTTAGGGGATGTAGCATGCTTTTAATTCCATTGCAGACAGAAACTATGCATTCTCGGTGTATTAATTTCGGTGGTTTTTGTTTGATAGGAGAGGTATTAGTGGGTTGGGTTGGGTTGAGTTGTATCTAGGCTAAGTTTAAGTGTGGTATTAATATTATTTTTGTGTATCTAAGGCTTTAAGTTCTGCCTGACCCAAAATATAAGCCTCAAATTTTGTTTAAGCTTACTCATATTCGTAAATGCATAGTTCAAGCTCATTTAGATTCGTTCACATTATTTTTTTTTTAGTCTATCTTTTAAAAAATTTACTTTGTGAAAATTTAACTTTTAGTAATTTAATTTTTTTTATTAAGTATCAAAATTCAAACAACATACATTTTTTTTAATTTTACACTAAAATATTACATATATGTTTTTTATGATAAAATTACCTAATATATAAAAATATGAAATTAATATATATTATATAATTGTAAAAAAAGTCGGGCTGAGTTGGGCTTTAGCCTTGAAAATGAGAGCTAAATCCTGATCATTTTTTATACGAACCTAATTTTTTTACCTAAGCCCATTTTCTAGGCCTAACATTTTTTTTCAAAGCCTCTAAATATTTGGTGGGCCTTCAGATTTGGGTGACCTTTTAAAATCTGTGTGATGAGTTAAGAATCATCATAATCAGAACTTAACTTTCAATCTGTCCTCGTGAATCTTTTAGCATATTATTTGCCTCTATGAAATTTTATAGATCAAACATTAGTCATCAAAAAGATTAAATTTATTTATTTTTTCCCTCAAACACCATTTTCTTACTAATTGTTACTATTTTCATCTCAATCCATTCTTAATGAGTACGTGACATTACAAGTTGGTTTTCTTTTCTTAAGCTCATGAATTTAATGGTTACAATTTCGGAGGGAAAAAAAAAAAGAGAACTTTTTATGCTTATCGGGTATTTTCTATATCTGTTGGTTTCATATCCTCTCTTTTGTATTGTTCTTTTGTCATATTTGAGCAATTTTCATTTTTAAATATTTGGGCTGAAAATTCTTGTTCCCGTTTAGGCCCTTACGCGTTTCAAGGTGGATGGTGTTCCGTAAAATTAGTCAGTGATAATAAGGAGGATTATTTTAGCTTAGATGGTGCAGACATGGAGAGTGAAGCTGGAGGGACTAATATTCATTTGTTTGATCTAGTTTTTATTTCAATTGACTTTGTGTACATCTGGAACCTAAGTTGGTTCGTCTATAATTGAACAGGGCCACATATTGTTGTCTTTTTTGAAGTTTTATTTCTTCTGTGTATACGTGATCTATAAATTGCTTTATGCCCAAATGGTGTTTGAAAATTCTGTTGTTCTTCTAATTTTACATATCTTCTCGATTTGATGTGGTTTCACAATATGAGGCATCAAGGTCATGTTTTGTTTTTCTCCAGCTCATTATGATCCTAGTATTTGGTTTCTATTGTTTGTTAGTTTTTTTGTGGAGAAGTGATGGCTGATAGGCGCCAACATCCTTCCGTCATGCAAAAGGTAGCTGGACAACTCCATCTTGGTTCCAGCCATTCACTGGATATTCAATATCGCGATGGAGGATTCCAAAGGCGCGTTCTGCATCGGAGGCATTTTGCGTCTGCTAGTTGCAATGCAGCACTACAGTATCCCATGACACAGGCGTACCAGGCAAACTATAATCTGTCATTGGTTGGTTCAAGTTCATCACCTGTATGTGTCCGGGCTCCATCGGAGAAAGGCGTTTCTAGTTTTGTTATTGATTTTCTTATGGGTGGAGTTTCTGCTGCTGTGTCCAAAACTGCTGCTGCTCCTATTGAACGTGTGAAGCTCTTAATTCAAAACCAGGATGAGATGATTAGAGCTGGTCGGCTCTCTGAACCTTACAAGGGAATTGGTGATTGCTTTAGAAGAACAATCCAAGATGAGGGCATGATGTCATTGTGGAGAGGAAACACAGCTAATGTGATCCGTTATTTCCCCACTCAGGTTAGTAGTATCTTCATGGAAATAGCCCCATCTTCATTCTAATTTAGAGCTGTCTGCTCGTTATATTATCTGATCTTTCTTTTTCCTTTTCCTTTTAATTTTCTTCAGGCCTTGAACTTTGCCTTCAAGGATTACTTTAAAAAGCTGTTCAACTTTAGGAAGGACCGTGATGGCTACTGGAAGTGGTTTGCTGGCAACTTGGCATCTGGTGGTGCAGCTGGTGCCTCTTCCCTTCTCTTTGTCTATTCCCTGGATTATGCCCGAACTCGTCTTGCTAATGATGCCAAAGCTGCAAAGAAGGGAGGAGAGAGGCAATTCAATGGCTTGGTTGATGTGTATAGGAAGACTCTCAAGTCTGATGGTATTGCTGGCCTTTACCGTGGCTTCAACATTTCATGTGTTGGCATCATTGTGTACCGGGGTCTTTACTTCGGAATGTATGATTCCTTGAAGCCGGTGGTCCTTGTTGGAAAATTGCAGGTTAGTAGATTTTTTTGGTGGCCATTTGGGCTAGAATTTCCTTTCAATTTTTTTGGCTTTTTGCATCAAATAATATTCAAACTATCTAGTGACAATAAGCTCACTGCCGTAAGTGCTTTCTGAATGTTGACAGCAGGATCTAACTAAAGGATTTTTCTCAAGTGCTTTTTTTTTCTTTGATAATATCAGGATAGCTTCTTTGCTAGCTTTGCTCTTGGTTGGGTTATTACCAACGGTGCTGGTCTTGCCTCCTACCCAATCGACACTGTCCGAAGAAGAATGATGATGACATCTGGTGAAGCTGTCAAGTACAAGAGCTCCCTCGATGCATTTTCTCAGATCCTTAAGAATGAGGGTGCCAAGTCTCTCTTTAAGGGTGCTGGTGCTAACATCCTCCGTGCAGTTGCTGGTGCTGGTGTGCTGGCAGGCTATGATAAGCTCCAGATGATAGTTTTCGGAAAGAAATATGGCTCTGGCGGGGCATAATCATGCCAACTATCTTATCTTTTCAGCACAGACGGCGATAAAAGTCATTTGCTATTCAATTCGGTTCCAGATTTTGCTGAACACATTTATTTTTTTCTCATTTGAATAACGTAGTTGAGGGGTTTCCCTCCTAGGCATTTGATCCTTTCCGAGGAAATTTTTTCCCCGTTTATGTTATTTAGTTGAGCTATTGCAATCTTACAGTCACTGCCTTTTGAAATTATATTCCTTTACGAGATTCCTCTTTGTTCCCCCTGGATTATTATATCCACTCTTTCCTATAGTAATAATGGTTTATAGTTGTGCTGTTAACGCTGGAAATTGTTAATCAGACTGCGCATCTTATATTTTTGGAAACCCAAAGTTTCATTTCATTTTTTCTTATTAATTCTCTCTCAGTAGTCTTTCAACGATGATGGTTTAGTTATTTTATTTACACCTATAAATTGTATAAACACACCTGAGATAATCTCGAACTCTTTCACCAGAGAATCATGCACCAATTGATTTAGTCAAATGCTCTACTGTTGGATAACATCATACTTAAAGCATAGGATATCTGTTTAACGAAAAAATGCATCCTATGCATAAAAGCAATTCACTGAAACTTTAGGCGCTAATTAAGCAGCAGCAATCACTCTCTAAGGACTGTCGGCACGTGCTGCTTTTTCATTCATTGTGACTTTGGGAGGTGAAAAGAGATATATAATTGTCATTTTTTTCCCCCAGAGTTGTTTACTTCGATGGGATCCCAAGTTGTCCTTTTTAAACTGTACTTATATTTAGCATAAAAGATCTTTCCTGGCTTTATTCAACTCATTATAGACAAACGGCAAGCCTCTGAACAGCTATAGGCAAAAATCTAATGACCCCTCTCTATGTTATCATCAAATCTCAAGTCTCTACATTTCTTCATTTCCAAACCTCTCTTAAACCCTTCTCCCCTTTCTTCTTATTCTTTTCTTCACACAGGTTCGCTTCCTCGTCTCAATGTAAAAAGGTCCCCAACCAGCTGCAACACACGTGCTTTGTTTCTCAATAACCCAGTTCTCTCAATCCTAGAGCAATGCAAATCCTTGCCCCAAATGAAACAAATACAAGCCCAAATGACCATCAAAGGCTTAATGTCGGATTGGTTCTTTTCCAGCCGCCTTATCGCCTTTTGCGCCTTATCTGACCACAAAAATCTTGATCATTGCATTAAAATTTTGTACAATTTGCAAAAGCCAAATGTTTTTTCGTGGAATATTACTATTAGAGGCTGTGCAGAGAGTGAAAACCCCAAAGAAGCCATTTTTGTATATAAGCAAATGCTTAGAAATAATGGCTGTATTAGGCCGGATAATTATACTTACCCTTCTTTGCTTAAAGTTTGCGCCTTTTTAATTTTGAAATATTTGGGTTTTGAAATTCTTGGTCATGTTTTGAAATTGGGTTTTGATGCAGACATGTACGTTCACAATGGGGTGATTCACTTTTTGGTTTCATCTGGGGAATTTGAGTTGGCATCTAAGGTGTTTGATGAAAGTTATGTGAGAGATTTGGTTTCTTGGAATTCTTTGATTAATGGCTATGTTAGGAGTGGGAGAGCGAAGGAGGCAATAGGGATTTATAGGAAAATGCAAGAGGAGGGAGTTGAGCCGGATGAGGTGACAATGATTGGGATAGTTTCTTCATGTGCACAGTTGGAAGATTTAAAACTTGGGAGAGATTTTCATAAGTATATTGAAGATCGTGGACTGAATTTGACAATTCCATTGTCTAATGCACTCATGGACATGTACGTTAAGTGTGGGAATCTTGAGACAGCGCAAACGATATATGATGACATGGAGAAGAAAACTGTTGTTTCTCGTACTACAATGATCGTGGGCTATACCAGATGCGGGCTTTTGGATGCTGCTCGGAAGCTTCTTGATGAGATGCCTGAGAAGGATGTTGTACCATGGAATGCAATAATTGGGGGTTATGTTCAAGCGAAGCGTAGTAAGGAGGCTTTGGCTTTGTTTCATGAAATGCAGGATGGTGGTATAGATCCTGATGAGGTTACCATGGTTTATTGTTTATCTGCATGCTCACAACTTGGAGCCCTCGATGTTGGAATTTGGATTCATCATTACATTGAAAAACACAAACTTTATTTAAATGTTGTGTTGGGGACTGCTCTAGTTGACATGTATGCTAAGTGTGGGAACATCACAAAAGCTCTTCAGGTTTTCCATGAAATGCCATCTAGAAATTCTTTGACTTGGACATCAATTATTGGAGGTTTGGCTCTTAATGGAAATGCACATCATGCCCTATCTTATTTCTCAGAGATGATTGAAGCTGGGTTGAAGCCAGATGAGGTAACCTTTCTTGGGGTTTTGTCAGCTTGTTGTCATGGTGGTTTGGTGGAAGATGGTCGTAGATATTTGACCCAGATGACATCTAAGTTCGGTCTGTTCCCTCAGCTTAAGCACTATTCTTGCATGGTGGACCTTCTTGGTAGGGCTGGCCTTTTAGATGAAGCTGAAGAGCTTGTCAAGGGCATGGCAGTTGAGCCTGATGCTGTGGTGTGGGGAGCATTGTTCTTTGCATGTCGAATGCATGGAAATTTTCTAATGGGAGAAAGAGCTGCTTTAAAACTTCTGGAACTGGACCCTCATGATAGTGGCATTTATGTATTGCTTGCCAATATGTATGGGGATGCAAATATGTGGGAGGAAGCAGGGAAGGTTAGGAAAATGATGAGAGAGAGAGGAGTAGAGAAGACCCCTGGTTGTAGCTCAATTGAGGTCAATGGCACTGTTTACGAGTTTATTGTTAGAGATAAATCTCACCCTGAATCTGAACAGATTTATGATTGCTTAATTCAGCTAACACGACAATTGGAGTTTGCTGAATTTATATATGGTATTCCTAAATATTACACCGACTTTCTCTTAGGCTTTGGAGCTTGAAACCCAAAGGTCTAATTCTATGGAAATTATTAAATGAAGGCTTTTCCATACCAGAGGTATATCAAATGTATTCTAATAATTAGTTGTTCCAATTGCTTTGTTTTTCAAGACTCGGTGGCAGAATGCTTCCCAAATGTTTTTCAAGACTGTAGAAGGTAACAGATTCAAGAACTTGCTCTCCTTATATAATGCTCTGCAGTGTCTAAAGTATCCGAGGCTTCGAATCTTACCTGGAGATTTAAATTGCACAGACATTGAGGATTTTATGCAGGTGCCAGAAATCCTTTTTATGGTAGTTTGGCATCCGTTGTGGTACTGCATTTTTTCTTTGATCTTCATTTGTCTTTAACTTTACAGAAAGCATTAGTAGAGTTTGCATGCAGCAATGGGTGGAAGAGTCAATTGGTCGACTTCTGAAGCCGTTGCTGGATCTTACAAGGTTTGACTTTAGATTTTTGTTTTGTGCAGAACTGTAGGATTATCTTAACCATTCACGCGATGGGAAAAATTTTGAGATTTTTGTATGGACTAGTTACATTGGTGATGAGCATTGATAATAATTTCTTGTCATCATTGTGCTTATGGGATTCATGTCACAGTATGCATATGAAATTTAATAACAGATCATATGAAGTGAGCTCCATGAAATCAAATAACTTGGTTTCAGGAGTATCAGATGCCAGCAGAAAAGTAGAGAACCAGATCACATGGTAGTTGCGGTTCACTTAGGCTGAAATTTAGTGATTCCCTCTATTTACTATATAATTATTCTCTTATCTATAGAACTTTGTATTCACACTAGTCTCTTGTGTATTTTCACGATTCATAACACAATCATTTTCCATCATTTCCTTTGCTGAAAGTTTACATTGTATCAGAACTATAAGGATCTAACCTTTTTTTTTCCGACCTATTCCACCTCAGCAAATAAACCTTATACCATCTATGACAAGCTCATCAAACTTGACAAACACAATTGAACTTCTATCCTCAATATTACTTCCTATCATAAATATGTTTTTGTTTGTCTAACTTGAAGGAACCAACTACTTGATCTAGAATGATCAAATAGAATCTACTCATTAGCTCTTGATCTTGTAGGATTTGTTGATGGCACCCTTCCAACATTATCAAAAACTTTTGAGTATTGAATCATCTGATTAAATCTGATCCTGCGTATCTTCATTTTGCATGGTGACCTACTTACATGCAACAACCACCAAGTTTTCTTAGCAGTACACAATCTGATTATGTTTGTAAGCTACACAAAGCAGTATTGATTATGTTTGCAAGCCATGCACAGCAATTTATCGACTCTGATGAGCTATCCAAGCATATGGTTCCAACGCTTTTAGTAACTTTTTTACTTCAGAAGCCTTGCATTAAACATTGTGTTCAATGTTTTTTCTCCAGTCATCTTCGGGTAAATTAATATTATTGCGCTTTTTTTAGATATTATTTTAACAGGAGATAGCTAGCAACTCTTATTAGAATTTATTGGGAAGCTTAGAACATCATTTAATTGTCATGATAGATCAGAAATTTATATATATTTTTTAAGTATTGAAGCCTCATAGTCATCCTATAGTGTTTGTTTTAATACAAAACAAGTACACACATGATCTTTTGCAAGGCACTGGTTTGTTAGGATGTAAGCCTTGTTCAACTCGTCTCTACCGGATCGAAATGATCACTACATGAAGGTACACTAATTACTGATCCAAGTGACTTTCGTAGCATTGTAGGTTGTCTTCAGTACCTCACCAGGACACAACCTGACATTGTGTACTCTTTCAATCAAATATGTCAATTTATGCATGCTCCAACAATAACACATCTCCAAGCCGCTAAAAAAAAGAATATTGAGATGTCTCAAAAGCACATAGGTTGTGAATCAGGTCTGGCTCCATATCTCAAATTTGTGCATTCATCGATGTGGATTAGGCTGGCTGTCCGAACTAAGGTAGTTAGTATCGTACCGATAGTCATATCGTTTTTATTCTGGTATAGGTATATATCGGTATTGCTGTGTTTATCGGAGTTTGAATATTTTTAATTTATATATATGAAAAATATTTTCAAATATGAAATAAATGAGAATAAATAAATTTTATATATTAAATATTCATCAATTATATATAATGTTCTAAAAAAACTTCATCAAATATAAGAAAATCAATATCAATTAAGTACTAAGGTTGAAATTTTTTAATGATCGTTAAATTTACGAATAATTATGTCTAATATTTATCAAAGTTATGAGTTAATTATGTATAATATTCATCAGATTTAAGATTAATATTGGTTTAACTTTTTTTTACAAGCTTATATTATGTATCGGTTAGTATAGCTATTTTTGACCGGTATTATCGAAATAGGTCGGTACTTATCGGTACGACAAGCACAGACCGAAATCAAAACCAAAATGAAATCAACTATCACCGGTATCGTTATATGTCAAAATCAGTATGTATCAATTGGTACCACACTGGTCTAACACCTAACTCTATGTGTCTACCTTGGCTCGTCTATCTTCTCACTGGATTCTTACCTTTGATATTTTCTCATTTTGTATCCGAACTTCTGCTCATACCATCCAAAGAACAATATTCGTCGGCTATTTGATAGTGTATATATATATATATATACACACACACACATATACACACATACACACATACACACGAACGTATATTATTTTTTTAAAAATAAAAAATAATAAGTAAATATCTAAATAGACATTAGATTCAGATATTTAAAGTTCATTATTTATATAAATAAAGTAGACTTAGACAATGAATTAAGATATCAAATATTATTCGAATCAGGATCAAAGTTGATAGAGACGATTGATATCTAATAGCTTACATCTGAATCGGCATTGAATTTACTACTAATATTAAATCTAATATCTAAATTCACAAATTATTCGAAATCGATCGAGGAATGTTGAATATCTATTTTTATTTCTTTATTATCCCTGGACCCTAGTCACAAAAGTTAGAAAATTTTTTTGATGTGATCAACCCATTTTGTGATTTTTCCAAAAAACCAGAAAAAAAAAAAAAAAAAAAAAAGGAAGAAAAAACTTACATGTCTCACCTTGCCACACAATCCCTCTAGGATTCTTTTAATAATAGGTTTATAAATATTTTTAAGTGATGCACCCATTTTGTAAGTTTTTCTTAAAATTGAAAAAAAAAAAAAAAAAAAAAAAACTGCCACTCGCTGCCTTCTATAGTATCCCTCATGAAATTCTTTTAATATATATGCATAGATTATCAACATTGATTAAAATTATATTTAAAAAAAAAAAAAAAAAAAAGAGATTTTGTTGCCTTGTTTTAAATTTGATTAAATTCAAAATATGAATTTATGGAAAGTGTAATAAAACTATTTGTACTTGCAAATACAATAAATAAACATATGGATAAACTGAAATCATCTTAGTTTGTGATAGTAATAAAAAAGTTTACTCATTTTTTTCTTTGTTCAACTGTAAGAATAATTAAGCGTTTGATTTGTCTACTTGATTGGTTTACAGGCTAAATATTCAGATTTGGTTTTTGAGCTTTTGTAAAGAGAGATGTTTTATGAATTGGACCAAACTCAATTTACACTTTCAAGACTTTGTCCAATTTCTTATACGACTTATATTTAAGCTTGAATATATCTATTTATTATTAAAAGATATTAAAGTATAAAATAAAATAATTTTATATTAATATTTTAAAATTAAATATAAATATAAATTTATTTATTAATAAAATAATAATCTGAATTGAATGAAATTTAGAATCTAAAATCCTTGATAAATATTTTGTTTCAAGAATGCTCCTCAACTTTTGATAACTTAAGCCCTTGAATTTAGAATGATACAATAAAGTTTACCAGTCAAGTGCCTTCTTATGTTAAACCACTTAAAAGCTTCTCTATTTCTCAACTGTGGGGGCTTTTTCCTTTTTCTTTGGAATGGAAGAACATTTTTTTTTTCAATTGGAAGACGGCATTTTCCATTCGAACGCAAAAGAATTATATGAACAAAAGATTTAAGTATATCGGGAAATGAATAGCATTTTGTATAGGTTGTTGGGTGAACTGGTCTGGCTTCCCTACATTATTTTTTTAATTATTATTCAATATAAATTTAATCACAATTCACTTTTACAATGTTTGGATAAATCTTACACATATTAAATAATAATAATTAGAGCATCGAAAAGTAACGGGTGTGATCTCAACCTTGATTGAACTAGGGTACTACATTTACTATAATTTAAGGAGATGACTTCCATTATTTGAAGTAAAATAACTGTTACCTAAAGGAAATGATCTAGATCTACTCTCAATTTGCAATATTATTTACATATTGACAGCAGAAACGCCTGGAAATTAGAGTAATAATGTATTAAGTTGTTGTGCTTATTTGGCGTAGAGTTCTTTGAGGAGCAAATTATTAGACGCAAGTTTAACATGGGGAATTCCGAGAATAATATGCATCCTTGTCTGATGGAGATATACCATAAACAAAAACTCATTGGGCAGAGATTCAATAAAAATTTCTTTTTCAGTTTTCTTCGTCAGCTTGGTTCAGAAAGACATATACCAACTCTCATTAGGAAACAATTTGGGATAGCCGCTAAGCTCAGCGTGGCCCAGCAAAGGCTAGCTGGACTGTAGCTCCGCTTATCTCTTCCCTCTTTTGGGCAAAATCCAATGGCTTAACGCTGGATAACTTTCCGGCCTCACAATTTGAGCAGGTCCCAACTTCGGAGTCTCACTTGGTTGTGGAAAGCCCGATAGATGACGGAATCTTTACCCTCCATCTTCCAATAAAATGGCACTATTCATTAGGTTTAGGACTTCAGCGGATGGCTTTCCACTTCACACGTCTTAGTTTTTCTTTGTACTCGCACCACTCTCACTCTTTCTTATCTCCTAATGCTTTGAATAATTTACTATATTTGATGTCTTTGATAATATATTATATTATATTTGCAACCTAACACTTCGTATAAGCAGTAACTTAGGCCTAGTACAACCGGCCTAATACCGTCTAATTTATTGCTACTCTTGTAAGTTGATAAGAAGACATTAGGTCAGACGATCAACCAGAGAGGCTACAACATAACCAAGCGTCCAGCGTTCCGTTCGTACACAACAAACAAACTAATATGTCCAATACTTCATCCCCGAATCTCTTATTAGCACATCAGCACATTCATCTGTTAAATGCTCTAACTCAGTGACGGATATTGAGCACTATGTCCTTATTGAGAATCAAACTCAAGAATTCGAGCAATGCCTCTTGAAAATATTTAAAAAGTAAGATGAAACAAATATAACATGTATAAAGTGATTTTACCTCACTAAAAGACATTAAAAAAAATGAAGTGATCATCACTTTTAGCTAACAGATTTAAAATCATTCATTGATTGCCAAGTATGTAATACAAAGAATAGGTTTTGGTATATTAAATATCAAATTAATGCCTTAATAACACACTTGCTAATAAATCTTTCTTCTTTTCGTTCCACATTTTTATTCCTATTTTTCTTTTTCTGAATTTACCAAATTATGTTATTTATTGAAGTAAACTTCATAAAGATATCCTATAATTTTAAATCAAAATAAAAATATCCCGAAATTCAAAACGTGACACTTAATTGCCCTTTCGGCTAGTTAGCAAATTAAGACTATAAATTTTATCAAGCATAATGGGTGTTTCATTTCTTTCAAGCATAACCTGTAGAAATCTCTAAATGCCAGCTCTTACAATCACCACTTTACTTAGAAGAACGAGGTTTTTTTTTTTGGTTGCCCACGTATAACATAACTCCCCTAAAAGGTAGCTAGCAACAACTTATAAATTCCAATTTCACAACTAACATGTCATGAACTTGCTGGCTTCTGAAACGGAAGAAAAGGTAATATATGGAATAAAACGATATCCATATGAAACACTCGGAGAGATAATAATAATAATAATAATAATAATAACAATGCCTCGAAGCTTCACCAATGAAGTATTCCTTCTCGAGTTTGCGTCATGTTAACACTTCGCTGGTCTTTTACAAAATTTGTTATCAGCGAAGGAAGTTCCTCGTAGTAGCAAGCCGCCGCGGCCACAGTTTTAAAATCCTTGCTTTTTGGTCAATTCATTATTTATTCATTCATCAAAAAATTAAAAATGTAATAATACTTTAAAATCAATGTATAAGAAATCGGACAAGAGGACGAATCGATAAATCTTAGATTATTTATTCAATTTATTTCATCGATCGACTATATTTAAAAAAATTAATAATAAATACAGTAAATTTTTATAAAAATATATATTTTACTGAATGATAAGATCTTTAATATAAAATTAAAAAGTAAAACTTTAAATATTATCGTGTACAAAATAATTTAAAAAATAAAAATTTAAATTTTTAACCTTCTGAATTGATTTTTTTGCAAGTCCAAGAAATTCATAGTTTAATGCATAATATTTGATTGAACAAACCTCTCATTCATAATTTAACTGATCCAATCGATTGATTCAATCTGATTTTTTCATCTTTGCTTAAAATATTAGTTTATTTCCTCTAAAAATTATAGTTTACGTGTTCACATCTAATACGATCAATATATCAATAAAAAAAAAATTGAATCGTAGTATTTAGTTGATCGACAATGTATATTCACTATAAGTGTATCAAATAAAACCCATAAAACTCATACACTAAAGTATGTATATTTGATACACTCACAGTAGATAAATTTATAAACTATCATTGAATCAGATAATATTATCTTATTAAAATAAAATTATATGTGTTTATTTAAAAAAACTTTTAACAAGATAACATAATTTATTTCACTTGTAATATATACATATATATATATATATATCTATGCCTTATCGATACATGAATTATATACCATATATTAAATCGTATCAATTGCCAAGAATGTGAGGATTGGAAACAATGTTAGTGGCGTGTTATTTAGGCATTTGTGATGAGATGGTGTTTGTTTTGGCAATTCAAAATAGAAGAAACCGAGGAAGGCTGCTTCCACAAGGACAGACTACAAAAGCACGATCGACAACCCTAACTCTTAGAACCAACGCCAATAAAAAAAGGGCCAACCCAACAGCGAAAACAAAACGCTTATTGGAGCAGAGAAGCCGTGAATGTTGCGTCATTCATGTGTTTTCTGTTTCACTGTTAATTGTTTAGAGAGCCGACCCCAACAATTTTGGCTAGGATTTCGGCGCTTCAGCCTGCTGCATCCATATGGGTCTTTGTGAAGTAGTCCATGACAGGAAAAAGGTTTAAGTCGGTTCCGTCTTGAGCACTGCTCCACTAGAGCAGAATAAGTGAAATATATATATATATATATATTCAGGTAGTTTCTTTTAAAGTGTTCCTTCTCTATATTTTAATTGGTGGAGTTTTAGACTCCCGATATTAAAAAAAAAAAAATTAAAAAAGGAAAAACTATGTTGTGTACACTTATCTCTCGACAACTTGTATTTAAATTAAATTTAGTACTATGAATCAAGTGTAGGGATGATAGTAATTTGAATATTTGTAATTTTTATAATATTTAAATTAGAATTCACTTAATTTACATGATATTCAAATCTTTTTAGTTTTCATTTATTATTCAAATACAAATTTGCACTTGATTTAAATATCTGAATTTAGGAAATGAATTTTTTAAAGATAAAAATATAAAATTAAATAAAAATAAAATATGTAAATAGATATCATATTTGATATTCATGTTCATTATCTAAATAAAGAAAGTAAATTTAAATATAAGATATCTAAAGATTCCTACTCAAATTCACTTTTTGAATTAAATATAATACGCGACTTTGCAATATCCAAATCTTCAAACATCAAATCCAATAATATTAGGTATCTCATTTTTACTCTCCATTACCATTCTTAGTTAAGTGATACTGATTCAATTAAAAATTTTACTCAAAAATTACATAATATATGTATGTATATATATATATATATATATATATATATATATTAGATGCATTTTAATCTTTTCAAAATAGAAGATTGATTTAAATAAATTAAGTTTATGGATTAAAGGGTAAATTTTAAGTTACAGTTATTTATTATATTTTTCTAATGTTGAGATTGTTAGGATTTGAATCATGATCATTGAAATTAAAATTTTTACAATTTACCAAAAGACTATGTAGCTGTTGGCACTTCCACGTTTAAGACTTTATGTAACTATAACTTTCAAAAGTTCTTATTTTTTTTAAAAATTTTCTTAATAGTAAATTATTTATTTGCATAAAGGTATTGTTTTTAATTATATTAGTTTTTTTTAAAAAAATTTTATACCTTAAAAGGGCTATATGGCTATCCTCTAATTTAGCCGGTAAAATTAAAAAAAAAAAATTACCAGTGAGATAATTTTTTTTTTTAAATTACAATCCTAAGATTTTGCTTAATAAGATGGGCAGAAGAATGAGAAAATGAAACTTTGAAGATATAATATATATATATATATATAGGAAGGATAAAAACTTTTCTGAGAGAAAGAAAATTTGTTTTATCCATTGCTTGACAAGGTAAAAATTTAAAGTAAAATAAATTTTTTTACTTTTATTATATGCATGTTAAGATAAAAAAATGTAAATTTTAAACATATGAATAATTCCGTAAATATGCAACATTAAACCATCATTCTCTTCTCTCGTCCTTGTAATTCTGATTGATTCCTTTTACTTTAAGGTAGGAAATGGGTCTTTGCAATTGATTTTTTTTTCTTTTTGGTTGAAGGTTGAAAATAGCCATTTTTCGTCTCACCTTTCTCTCTCACCAACAACTATTCAATTTTCTTTTCTCACTTTCTCACTTTTCCATTTACATTTTTCATCATTTTACTTTTCTATCTTACCAAACAAAACTTAAGCAATCCCCATAAATTTACTGATCCTTTTTTTTTCAAGAATTCAAATCCAATACCTTGAATTATAAAATGCATCAATTATCATTAATTATTTTAGCGTAATATTTTATATTCATATGTAATCATCAAAACCAGATTTTAGATATAAAACCTGACAATATTATATTAAATTTCTCAATTTCATTTATCACCATTAAGACATCAATGACATGAGCTATCTCGACACCACATGTCCACATGGGTTCACTTTGTTTTCTGCCACATGCACACCCAAATGTTCAAATTCACCTATTTTTATAACATGAATGTCATGTATGTTTGGCATGAAGGTAGCAAATTTTATCGAATTTTACGCGATTGACGCGACGACAGAATTTGAAGCATTTTTGAAAAATTAATTGTAAACTCAAGAATTGAATTTCGATAGTCTATGGTGAAAATAAATATCTGGTGCATACAATTTATCATCGAGACCTATTAAGAATTTGATTCAATGATAAATATATTTATTTTAATTGAAAAGGTTAAATTCGAATTTTCTTATAATAAAATTAACATGTATATGTTTTTATTTAGTAGAAATTTTGGGAAAAATGGGGTTTTTTTTCCCGAAATTATCGAAAACAAAAATGGAGAATAATTCTTTTTTTTTTTTATCGAGTACTGACAACAAATCTAGATCCTGTTGAATCGTATGAACCTTTTACCGTGCTTCTCGTCTGCACACAAAGTGGCAATGTTCACGAAGATGAAGTTCATGGTCGGCTTTATTATTTCTCTCTATAATTAAAAAAAAAAAAACCCAACGCAAATGATTGAAAAAATGAGTTGTCAATTCATTGTCCAAAGAAACATAAATTAAATTAAGGTCCATGATTGATAAGGAGCGTATTAAAATTATAAAAAATATCGAAGTCAACCTTATTCTGTCTTACAATAATTAATGTTAATATATTTGTTAAAAATTAATTCTATTTTCTGCATCTTTTTTCTCTTGTTCACGTCTTCTGAATAAATAAACTACCTTTGAAATTTTTTTTTTATGTATTTACAAAAGTAACTTATACTGTGGGTCATTAAACTTAGTATTAATTTTTATGTAAGTTAAAAATTTTTAATTTTATCAAATTATATAATTAAACTTTTATTATTAATAAATTATGTCACTTAAGCTAACTCTGTTAAATAATTTTAATAGAAAAGTTGATCTAATATGTATACATGACTTTTTTGTTGTATAACTATCTAGCAAAAGTACTTTACAAATATATATTGAGTCAACTTTTTCATTAGACTTAAAGAAGTTAACTTAGATAACCTAATTTATTAAAAATAAAAATTTATTAATATAATTTGATGAAATTAAAAGTTTATGACTTATATGAAAGTTTATGCTAAGTTCAATGATTTCGAATGTAAATCACCCTATTAGAAGTTGTTAGGGTTTGATTCTTGAACACTAAATATAAACATTTAATATTTTATAAATAAATCACATATTTATCGGCAACCTCTAACTTTTATTCATTTTTGTTTTTGTAAATATTGAGATCTAAAATTTTAAGCTTTTAGTTATATATTAATTAAAAATTATATCATTAAATCAAAATATATATTTTATATTTATTTAATATCAAAATTATATATTTAATATTTATTATATTTCAATCTATTAAGTCAATTAATAAATAATAGAAAAATCTCATCTATTTAATTTTTAGTTTAATTTTGTATTCATTGACATGAATGGGATCTCTTCGCATTTCTTTTTTATGGGATGTTGTGAACTTTTGGTTCTTTCCGTAAGTTTGTTTTTTCTGGTATGAATTGCAAGTTTCTCTTCATTACTCTCTCCTCATATACAATTCCCTCTTATTCAATTAGAATCCATCAATTTTTGAACATTTTTTTCATGACCAGTGTTAATTACAACAATATATAACAGCAATAATATGGAAAAGCAATTAATTGTTTATGTTTTAATTATTTTGCTAGGTATATCTGAAATGTAACAAATGAAAAGATTGGAGGTAATTGTGATCGATTTACAACAACATCTAATTAGTATGTGCAAAAGATTGGACTGAGTTACATGAGCTGGTGAATTAAATATTTATACATATAATACAAAACACCCTTCCTCTTGACTTTTTAATGATAAACCATAAACTAACTAACATGGGTTAGCTTGTGGTGAAGCACGAATGGGACGAAGAAATGAACGAAATTGAAGCAATGTTTTAAAGATTGACATCCAGCCTGTTATTGTTCATTAAATAAAAACATTATTTATTTAGAAAAGGATCGAAGAGAGCACTATAAAAGGGGATAGCTACAATCTCACCAAGCAAGCGACAAAGCAATAGTTTCTACATCTCTTTGCCTGCAATAGAGATCGAATACTAGCAATGGGACAGCCAAGGCTGGTTTATGCCTTGGCATTTTGCCTCGTAGTCACAATTGTGGCAGCTGCTGATGCAACTTACAAGTATGCATCTCCCCCACCACCAAGGCAGCCCTACCACCAACCAGGCCACTATAAGTCACCACCACCTCCTAAGCATTCTCCTCCACCACCTTATCATTACAAGTCACCCCATCCTCCTGTGAAATCTCCACCTCCTCCATCTAAATCACCACCACCTCCATATGTTTATAAGTCTCCACCACCACCAGTCCATTCACCACCTCCTCCCTATATTTACAAGTCCCCTCCACCACCAATTCATAAACCACTTCCTCCTCATGTCTACAAGTCCCCACCACCACCAGTCCACTCTCCACCTCCTCCCGATGTCTACAAGTCCCCTTCAACTCTAGTCCATTCACCACCTCCTCCCTACATTTACAAGTCCCCTCCACCTCCAATTTATTCACCACCTCCTCCCTACGTTTACAAGTCTCCACCACCACCAGTCCATTCACCACCTCCTCCCTATGTTTACAAGTCTCCGCCACCACCAGTCCATTCACCACCTCCTCCTTACATTTACAAATCCCCTCCACCACCAGTCCATTCACCACCTCCTTACATCTACAAGTCTCCACTACCACCAGTCCATTCACCACCTCCTTCCTACATTTCCAAGTCCCCTCCACCTCCAGCCCATTCAACACCTCCTCCCTATATTTACAAGTCCCCTCCACCTCCAATCCATTCACCACCTCCTCCTTATCTCTACAAGTCTCCACCGCCTCCAGTCCACTCCCCACCTCCTCCTTATGTTTATAAGTCTCCACCACCACCAATCCATTCACCACCTCCTCCTTATGTCTACAAATCTCCACCACCACCAGTCCACTCTCCACCTCCTTCCTATGTCTACAAGTCCCCTCCACCTCCAGTCCATCCACCACCTCCTCCCTACATTTACAAGTCCCCTCCACCTCCAGTCCATTCACCACCTCCTCCTTATCTCTACAAGTCTCCACCGCCTTCAGTCCACTCCCCACCTCCTCCTTATGTTTATAAGTCTCCACCACCACCAATCCATTCACCACCTCCTCCCTATGTCTATAAGTCTCCACCATCAACAGTCCATTCTCCACCTCCTCCCTATCTCTACAAGTCTCCACCACCACCAGTCCATTCACCACCTCCTCCCTACATTTACAAGTCCCCTCCACCACCACCAGTCTATTCACCACCTCTTCCCTATATCTACAAGTCTCCACCACCACCAGTCCACTCTCCACCTGTTTCTTATGTCTATAAGTCTCCACCACTGCCACATCCCAAGCCCCATCCTAATCCTCATCCTTATCCTAAGCCCCACCCCACACATCCCAAGACTCCTTCGCCACCAAAATCTAAGTATCTTTACAAGTCACCACCACCTCCAAAGGCTTACTAAGTTGATGCTTCCTCTCTCGTCATTTTACAAAGTTTGTTAGCTTATAATATATATCGAAAAAGAATAATAATTTAAGATGTACGCATTTGTTCACTTTTTACTTGCCAAATGTACTGTTATCATTTGTCATACTTAAGCAATAAAAAATAAATGATTTATTTTATGAGATTTATTTTTGTTTTCTATTGGTCTATGTTTTTTAACTTGACCTAATCCAAATTAGTTGGAATTTAGATTATTCGCATCAATCTATTAATTGCACAATAAATCTAAAACGAGAAAGAACCAAATTTAGGAGAATACAAACAATATGCATAGTTTCGAAATCTATTTTTCATGTCAAAGAAGAAATTTTGTAAAGGTTAAGTTTAAAATAAAAATGTCATATAACTCTCACCAAATCTTCCATTACAACCTGTTCATGTGGCTGTAAGGGTTAAGTTTAAATAATTGATTTATATAATTATTTTTAAGAGATAATTTTCAATAGATTTTGAATTCAAATATTATTATATGTCTCCCTTCCTTTACTCTCAATTTGTGATCTCATTTGAACAAAAAAAATCATCAGTACAACTGCAATTCTATATTTTCATTATTCACTTACAAATTAGGTTTTAACTTTCTTCTATTTCTCAGTTTCCTTATTATAGCTTTTCATAAAAACCTTAAAAATCCTAACTCAAAATCAGGTTTAGGAAATTGAATGAATTTTAAGATAGAATTTTTAATTCAACCTGTACAATATTTCCTTCTATAAAAAAAAAAATTGGTTTAGGTTCATAAATCTTCATTTTGGATTGATTTCTTTAAGCTATATTTCTAAACAAGATTTCTTCGATGCTTAAAACTATCATTTATAAATAACAAGATTGATTTTGATTTGAATGGCCTCGATTATTTGATGCGACAGTACGTGTGTGTGTAGATGCATACACACACATGGTAGAAGGGTTATCTAATAGAAATGTAATTCATGATTCAAACTTTAAATTTAAGAAACAACTTAAAGCTAATACCTACAAGGATTTTGTCCTATCTTCAGTTCTTTGGTTGGCCTGATTTGCTGACTCCTCCAACTCCTGATTTTGTGGTGATTCTTCCGGTTGATATGTATCGTTTACATTCCCCCGCAAGGTGGAGCCATCAGATGCGCCTTTCTTGGATCTTAAAAACATAAACTGTTCTTTAGCTATAGGTTTTGCAAGGCCATTAGCAAGCTGATCGATTGTGGAGATGTAAGAGACCCTAAAGTGACTAGATCGAACTTGTTTGTCTCACAAGGTGGTCGTCAAGGGCTAAGTATTTCATTCGAGAGTGAAAAATAAAGTTAAACACTGGGATAGGTAGCACCACTGTGAATGATTGGTGTTAAAGTGAAGGAGAAAACGATTCAGATAAAAGATTCTTGATCCAAATGAGTTCTGCAGTAGTATTAGCAAAGGCTCAATACTTTGCTTTAGTAGATGGTGCAGCAACATTTCTTTGGTTTACTGATTTCCAGGATGTGAGACTGCCATCTGTAAACACCTGATTCTATCCGAGGCCTTTTGATACGAAGTTAGCATCAATGTGGGTCAAATGAATTTCATCGAGCTTTGGAGCCCAATAGACTAGCCCATGTAAATTAGATCAATTCATTGTTATTTTATTTTAAATTATTTACAGTTTTATTTTATATTTTCTTATTTCCTTAAAATTTAGATTTTATGGTATTATTTATTTTAATTTATCTTTTTTTTTATTTACTAGAAATTTAAAATTGCATTTTATTTTATTTTTATTTCTATTTTTCACATTTCACTTGCTAATTTCAAAAATTAGAAAAATAACAAAACAATAAGAAAATTACATCTTTGAATGTTGACTTAGTGTTGATGAAAATTACATCTTTGAATGTTGACTTAGTGTTGATGAAAATTAACATCTTTTAGGTTTATGAAAAGCATGTTGAAATAATTTCTGAAAAGTTCTGGAACCAAAGAAAATAAAAATCTGGAAAAAAATAAAAGAAAAAATAAGCCAAGATCGTATCTGCCTTGCATTCCAAGTTTAAGACCCCAATATAAACCACTGTTATCGATATTATACTGGTATTGACCGTATTAATAAATATATTAATTTTTTAATAAAATATAATTATTGTTAATATACTTAAATAAATTATTAAACTAAAAAAATATTATATATATAGTTAATTATTTTTGAATAATTTTTTAAGAGAAAAAATTTATATATTTTTATTTTATTAGTATATATTTCTAATATTAGTAATAAATATATTATCTAAATAAAAAATTAATTTTATGATGAAAGTTAGATTTTTTGTTTGTTAATTAGTAAGAATTACAATTAAAAAATTACAGCAATTACACAAATTTATTATAAAAACATTACTTAATTTGTAATGTATGTAAGTAAAACATTTTAAAAATAAAAAAATAAAAAATTTTCTTAAAATTATTTTTTATTAAATATATTATATATGTAAAATATTAATTTTTGAGTATTTTTTAAGTTAAAAAGAAATCCTAAAATTTGAATGAATCCAATTACACTATAAAGAAAATTAAGCTCCTTTTTACATAAAAGAACAGAAAAAAAAATAAAAAAAGAAGAAGATAAGTAGATTGGAATCTCATTGTGGTTCGCCATTGATCTCTCTCGATTAGTTAATGACGATGAGAAACAGCGGATCGATTCCTGCACTAAAAAAATGACTTTTACTGGCATGACCTTTATCAGCACTAATGCTCGCAAATTAATTATTTTTTTTATATGACTTTTATTAGCATTTTAAATGCTGCTAAAAAGCTAATATCTTTAAGGGCATTTTAAAGTGCCCTTAAATGTCCTAATTTATATTTTTTATAATTTTTTTTGACATTTTGCTATTACTTATAATATGCTTGTAAAAGTTTAAATTTATTATCGGCATTAAAATCTCCAGTTAAAAGTTAAATTTTTTTATTAAAAATGCTATCATGTCAATCTATAAATTTTAAAAGGTAAAATTTTTACTATTTTTATTATTAAAAAAATGGGTAAAAAATGAACTTGAAGAAATCTATATATAACTTATGTTCTATCAACTTTACATTAAGTACAAAAACTTTGACTAAAAGTTATAATACGGTAAACGTATTCGTCCACCAATAAAAGATTGAATTTACAAATCTGTCATTCATAACAAATAAACAAAAAGAGAATCCATTTATTTCTCACATACATTTGAAACCTAGTCATGTATTTGCACTTCCAAAGAACTTGATACATATGAAACTTGCAATATAAAAGTTTATCTATAAAAGTGTAATAAACTTTTATATTTTCATGTATCAACAAAATTCAATGACTACCAACAACGAAGAACAAAGGAAAATACGAAACAAAATGAAAGGATACTCAAAAGGCAAAATAGATGCAAACCTATGTCAAAGACTTGAATATATAAACAACTGGAGTAAAATCCCTATGTGCTTCATACGATAAAAGCATTTTTAACCTATCTAGTAGTAACCAACCAATCCATCATCAAGAAGAGATGCAACCAACCAAACTTGAAATGCAGCCATGGATATTGATTCCTGTCTGGCGGCCATTGATATAACAAAGTGACGTTGAATGTAACAGCCATAACCCCTATTAATAATAAAAAACTTGGTTCAAACACGTGAAGGAGGAGGGGATTAATTAATCAACTAAGATATGCTAAGATATGCTAATACAAATAAAAACATGTTATATTAAGAAACTCTTTTATATTAAGATATGCTAATACACGAAAAATCTAGCAACTCTCTTATATTAAGAAACTGTAAAAAATGCATAAATCCTTTAACAAAACATAATTTCAGATAAGTAACTTATTTCTGTATAAAACTGCAGTAGGTAGCAAGCATGCATAATAAAAAGCAGGGAATAATTTTAGGGCTTTGAGATTGGTATCCTACATTGAATCATCTTCTTCCAGCAGCAACATTAAGGGTGCGTAATCGTTCAATCAACTTGGCTTTCTTTTCCTAGAATCCCAGCTTTTCAAGTTGAACCTGCCATATAAAAACATAAACACTGTAAGATATATGTAAAGAAACTTCAATGAGTATAGGTTTTGTAGCATCCGATCAAGTCAAACAGCACATGAAAACTGACCTTTGTGCTTCTTAAGAGGCTTTTTTCGGACTTCTTAGCAGTGGTCAACACGGTTGGCGGCATGAGACTTCTTGTACAAGGATTCAATGTTATCTGCCTCAATTCCTCTCTTAATATACTCACCGAAGTGAGATTGATACTTCTCTAGCTCATCTTCTGTCAAAGTCGACAAAAAAAAAAAATACATTAATTAACGACAACTATATTGCTTTGACTCTTTATTTTTCTTTACATAACCATGCCCAACGAATTTTCGGATATGGATATGGGGATATGACCCCCCAAATACATGAAAAAATTTTAAAAAATTGAAGATACCCATATCAGACACATAGCCATATCCAACATAGACCTGACTACCAATAACATAAAATAGAAGTATAAATATAAACAATGATATCATTAAATTTAATGAAAGTGAGGTACTATTATGGATAGCATATTTTTTACCCTCATATATGCAGTGACATAACCAACATAAATGTAGTTGAGGTGAACCTCAGCATCAAGCTACTTGCTGTCCTTGGAGAATCCAGCAAACCTCTTGTTGCTATGAAGAATATCCAAACCGGCATCCAAAAGTCGTTAAAAGAATTAGATTTTAGATTTTTTTGGAAAGAAAGTTGTAAACTTTAAAAGAAGTAAGCAAATTTACTTTGAACAATGCAAGTATGGTTTGAAAGAAATAAACACTTAAATTAAAAAAGGCAGCTAACTATTATTATTATTATTATTTTCCATGTTGTACGCAGGGATTGTTAATGAAAAGGATGCTTATATGTGAAGCTTGGAAAATAATATGTAACATTATTCCAAGCATATTACCTCCGTACCAACAAAAACAATGGCGAGATCAAAAGAGTGCTAATGTTTCCTCCCAGAGCACTAAAAAACAAAACAGAAAGTGATAATTAATCAAGGCAATTAGAAATCTTGAACCATGGTTATAATACCAAAGGGAATGAAAGCTCAGAATACCACTAGTCAGCTCAGCCTCTATGAGAAAGCACAGAGTTGGCTAAATCCTTTGGGGACATGATCGGATAATTTTCAGATTCCTTTAATTCAAAGCCTGAGAAGCTGTAAAGCACCAACAAAGATGTTCAAAAGATACGGGATCCCAATTTACAACTCTTAACAAGATGAAGAATCCTAAACTAGAAATTTTCAATTTTTACAAATATGATCCCATAAAAATAAAAAATACGAAAAGAAAAAGAATTTACCTCGGAGGCCATAGAAAAGTAGGCACAATGGATGCCAATGAAATCTAAGCTACTGCAACCAAACACATCATCGCCACCAGAAACAGAATAAGATATTCAGCTGCTGAAAAGCTAAATGAACGAGAAAGGAAGAAGGAAAATTTTTAGGTTAAATGTTACCCGGTTAATAGGTAAACCAAGGTTTTTTTCCTTCTTCTAGCAATGTTTGAGATGATGAATTTTGAAATCAAAGGTTTATTTTGTTCTAAGCTGATGGAAAGCTCAGCCGATTTTAAAATTTTCTCGGTCCCGCCCTGAGCCGTTTGGTAGCTTTCTTTTTTATTTTTTTATTTAATATTTTGGGTTACAGTTCTGACTTTTTTATATAAATAATATAATTTTTTTTTATTTACGAAAATAAGCTAAAATCAGATTATTTATCGAAATAGGCCAATTTTTCAATTTAATTGAGAAATCGCCATCTGAAATGCCGATTTCTCAATTTAGTTGAGAAATCG
>JBBYHK010000002.1:146368-226468 GCA_038382065.1 Adansonia grandidieri | reverse complement strand
ATCAAGGAGTTAGGTATTCTAGAGATAAGAATTTAAATTAGAATGTTCTAGTTTCCTTTTCTATCTAGGACACTATACGTGAAGGTTCAAACCTCCTGTATAAATAAACCTACAAACAGCTTGTAAAATAACAGAAATAAGAAAGTTACTGATTCAATTTTAGTTTTATCAGATAATAATACGCATTACTTATCCAAAAAGAAAGGGAAGACAATCACACATATTTTCAACACTTCTTTTTGGTCAGATTCTGATATGCTATAATATAGAAAAGATAACCAGGTAATAGGGAGGAATGCCAAATCACATGCATTTGAAAGAAAATTGAACAATAAATAAGAATAGCTTTGTCAAGAAAACTCAGTAATAGATACGCAATTTATATTCGATAATAATGATTGAATAATTAATTGTCAATGAACAGTAAATTATGATGTAAAAAATTTATCCTATCCAACGATAGCACTCAGTTATAACTAGTAAACAATGGAACTACCAACTAAATGCATGAATATCAGCAAAATTGTTTACCTCCAGCATTTTTAGCGACTAGTGCACTGCATTCCATTCCACAGTGTGATGGGCCACCACAGTCCTAAAGTATCACAAGACAATCAAATAAAAGAAGAGAAAAAGCTCGTCAATAATGACCCGCATCATTATTCTGGATCCTTTCATAGTCAACAGGTAAATACTAAAACTCAGATAAAATTAAAGAAGCAATTACCGAGCACTCAGCACATCTAGGTGGATCATGGTTAAAAAGCATTCCGCCACAAAGCTGCTCCATTGAGTCAATGGAAAGAAAGCCAATAAGACAATAAGCTAAATTTATATAGTAAGACATTTTCTACTTGCTTGTAAGAGACCCTCGAAAACAGATCAATAACAACTTATAGTTTCTGCTCAATGGTTACGAGTACTCTAACTAAACCCAAAAATTTCTTGGGAGGACACAACCAAAAAGAATTTAAAAGCACAATTCAGTATTAACCACATCAGAATCCACATAAAAAGTTCATACTTCAAAAGAAAACCTAAAGAAAACTTTGTTACTTAAACAAAGTAAAAAAGTGTGACCTGATGGAGCCAACCTGAAACCAGAGCACAGTGTCATTTGCCAGCACCTTATAAAACCTACCACAGTTAACGAAATAAAACATATTTCAATAAAAATGGAAGTCGACATAATTGAGTTATGAAAGCTTCCAACCAAATTAACATAATGTGCAATGCAACACAAGCTAGCTGATTCTCAATTTCGAAAACAACACAATTTCAACACTCCAACAGCTCTAAAGTTCTGCTAAACCAAGAAGAGGACTTTTTCAGAATTAAACTAGTCAAACAAGTGTTTAAGCTTAATAATACCTTACCAACTATGACCCGGATTCAATTCTAACAAACACCATCTTCTCTTTAACCAAACTCATAATGAACATTCGTTAAATAAAATATAAAAGTTGTCTATAAATAATCAAATCGCAGAGCATAGGAACTTCTTTCCTTGATTAGTTTATTATAATAAGTAGCACCAAACAACTGAAACGGACAATTCTAAATTGGTATAATATATACATAAAAAATGAATTACCAAATTTTTCAACAACCTCGTACACTAAAAACGAACAAGATATATATGATATAGATACAACTAAATATAATTTAATAGAAACGAGAGATATTTAGATCAGAGAAAACAGAAGGCAAGAGAGAGGGCGAGTTAATGAGTTACCCGTCTTCGCTGAGGACGCCATGAGAGAATCCAGGCAGAGGAGAAGCCAAGCTGAAGTTGTAGAGCTTGTTGCGGTCAATGAAGCTGTGTTCGCAGATCCCACTGACCGAGTTAGCTCGGAGTTGAATCGTCACGAGAAGAATTATGAGAAGAAGCAATCTCCGGGATTCGTAACCCATTATCATTTTATTGGCTTAACGAAGATGATTTATGATTATTATTATTATTATTAAAATTCTTTTATTTATTTGATTCCTGAATTTCTTCCGGTTTTCTTTTAATTTAAGTTATTCATCGTGATGGAAATTTTTTCTTTAAAAAAAAAAAAAAAAAAGGAAACAAATACAAAGCTGGACCGAAGGAGACAAGACAACTCGACAAACAAGAAACGAGCTTCTTACGCTGCATTTAAGAGGAAATTTAAACTTTGAGTTAATTGCTCGATGTCATCTAATGTTTTGTAATTACAATTTGACCCTTTTATTTAAGTGGTACAGTTGGCCAACCTGCTCATCAGCCCAGTCTGTTTCAAACCGGCCCATTTTTCAGTTCTATTTTCCCCAACATTTCAGACCGTAAAAATTCGTTACCGAAAAAAATCGAAAAACGGCGGTAAATTGGACTGTGAAGCCGTTATGGACTCAAGCTCAAAGAATCCAAGCAGCGCGTTGACCGACACTCGCTTCTCCGACCTTAAACCGCCTCTCTCCGAGCCGATTATCGAAGCCTTATCTCAAGCTGGCTTTAAATTCTGCTCCCCAGTCCAAGCCGCCACAATCCTGCTGCTATGTAGCTTCAAGGACGTCGCCGTCGACGCCGCCACCGGCTCTGGAAAAACCCTTGCTTTCCTTATCCCTATCGTCGAGATTTTGCGTCGGTCCTCCTCTTCTTCTCCCAAACGTGATCAGGTTCTTTCCTTTTCCTTACAAGAAAACTTTATATTATTTTCTCTTTTCTCTTTGGCTGCTGAGAAAACACAGCAAACTAGTTGGATAGCAGTAGAAAGTTTGTCAGTTTTTCCCAGCTTTGAAATGATAAAACAACTGCTTCATTTAAAGGCTAGTTATTGATTAAGTTTAAATTGTCCGTAGGTGATGGGGATAATTATATCGCCTACGGGGGAGCTTTCGTCACAAATCTATAATGTAGCACGGCCTTTCTAATGTGAAGTCTATGCTTCTTGTTGGAGGTGTTGAGGTAAAAGCAGATGTAAAGAAAATTGATGAGGAAGGAGCCAATTTATTGATTGGCATGCCTGGTAGACTATATGCCATAATGGACAGGATGGACGTCTTGGATTTTCGCAACCTCGGGGTAGTTATTCAAATTGCCGTTTTCTTTTATCTTGTTTCAAAAGTAGGAAATGTTTTGATTGAAAAAGTGCTTAATTGTCGGTTCAATGCTATTGATAGTTTACTTAATTTTCCTATTAATGTCAAAGGTATATAACAACAATCAAATACTGATTTATAGGTTGTTGGAATATTAAGTTTGTCGCTCATGCGCATTAATAATGTAACTTTTGGTAGTACGAAATTTCTCCTATTTTTTTCCCTCTGACAATTAATATGCATCGCAACTCGAAACTGGAGTGCCTTCATCATGCTTATTTAATAAAAATGTGACTATCATGTTTGATGCTATTCTTTTCATGAATGTACACTCCATTGAATTGTCTGTGGTCCTTCTGGTTGGTGCAGATTTTGACTTTAGATGAGGCTGATAGGATTCTGGACCGAAACAGACAAATTATATCATATCTCACTTGCCAGAGCTTCGTAGAACTGGTCTTTTTTTTCAGCTACTCAATCAGAGGCAGTTGAAGAGCTATCCAAAGCAGGACTGAGGAATCCACTGAGGGTTGAAGTTAGAGCTGAGACGGAGTCACTAAACAATTCAGTTTCATCTGAGCAAGTAGCCTCATCAAAAACACCTTCAGGGCTTCACCTTGAGGTATACTTTACTTTGATCTATTTCTATTTACCGTCAAAGTTTTATTCTTTAATTGCGCATTTCTCCTTTTAGAGTTCAATATTCCCTGGCCAATGCTTCTATCGTTAAGTGGAAAATAATTTGTTCTTTAATGTTTACATTTTTTTTGGGGAGGGGGGGTAAGTAATGTTTTTTCTTTAATTTTTCTTTAAATACGAAGAGGGGCCTTTGTTCTTACATGAATACTTGACATTTGGTTCTTTCTTGTCAAATGGCATTCATTGAGTGTTCCTTTCCTTCATGAGATGGATATTCCAATTGAAAACTACCATTTAGTGCCCAGCTGTCTTCTCTCTTTTACCATCAAGGGTGGAGGTGAAGAAAAGATAATTGATTCAATATGTTGGCTTTGCTGTTATGTCATTCTACATTATCCTTTAGTAATCACTTCAATAGGAAACTCTACCATGTTTGCTTATTCTAAGAGCAGTTTTCTTTGAGCAGTGCAAATCATATCTGATTTTTTTTTTCAATTAGTTTTCTTTTGACCATGCTGTATTTGGAATATTGAAGCAGATAAGAAACCATCACAGCTTGTTGAGCTCCTCATACAGAACAAATCTAAAAAGGTTATAATGTAAGTTATATATGGAGATTTTCCTCTGAGTACAGTTAATACAATTTCATTTTACCAAAAAGACAATGAATTATTGTAGCTTATCGAATTACTTAATTACTTGTGTAGATATCTCATGACTTGTGCTTGTGTTGACTATTGGGGAGTTGTTCTTCCGCATCTCACTGCTTTGAAGGTTTTCTCTTTAATCTCTCTACATGGAAAGGTGAAGGAGGTAAAATTATGGAAATCGGCATGTCTTATCTATTAATAAGTTTGGAAATTCATTGACTGATTATATTGTGTATTCTGATGTATTTACTCTTGTGCTGCCCTGTAGACTGCAAGGGAGAAAGCACTAGCTTTATTTTCCTCTCTTGCAAGTGGCATCACATGGGCTTGACATTTCTTGTGTTAACTGTATAGTGCAGGTAGCTTAATAACCAGAGACATTCTAATTTTTACTAATAAACTTTGAAGCATGGGTACTCCCAAAAGTCTAGAGTACTCATACCAGGTATGCATCGGGTACCGGTACGCATTGGGTGTGCTTGGGTAAGTACCGGATACAGCTGGGTACGCATCAAATTTTTATCTATAATGGGTATAGCTTGACCAAATTTAACACTGAAACCTAGTGTTTTTATACCTTAGGCCATGTTTCCCTTCATTATTGGTCTTCTCTTTTTTCTTATTGACTTGCTTTCTTCAAATTTTGTGCTCTAAGCTACACCCCTCTTGCGTGGAAAAGAGCATCAACTAAACTGTTGATCCATGGTCCCTCCTCACTTCTCAAAAGCCCTAGCCCCCAAATCTATTTAACAAGGAGAATCATGTTAAACAATTTAAGCTCTGTATATGTTATCTTGGAATTTGTGTGTTTTAACTTACTTTGTCACATTTGACCATATGAAATTTCAGTTATATATATAATATTTTTTTATAATATTAACGTATCCGTACCTTAGAATTTTAGAAATTGCTGTATCCAGCACTCGTATCCATACTGGGGTACCAGTACCATGCCCATATCTATGCCACGTGCTAATAAATAACTATTTAGAAATTTACTTCTGATAGGTGATTGATGACTATGGGTTATGTGCTTGGTTCTTTTGCAGTATGATCGCCCACAAGATTCCAAATGTATTGTTTTCCTATTACCTAAGGTGCAATTCTTACTTCTATGTTTAAGTGGTTGATATTTCCTTGTTTGATCAAGTGGTTTTTATAGTTTTATTTTCTTATTAGGATTTTTTTTGTTGTTCCCTTTGCTTATTTTCATCATTTTTATAAGGTTGATCGATTTTTTGCACTTTTACAGGACGGAGCATATGTAGAATTTTTGCGTATAAGAAGGGTTCTGCTTCAAGAGAGGAAATGCGTTGATGATGCTTCTGATGTTGTTCCTCAGGTAAACAATATTTATATATGGACAACATCCTTGCCTCATCTACTGCATTATCCTTTTTCATCAATTTTCTTTTCTTAAACTTGTTTCAGCTAAGGTCTGCTGCAATGAAAACTGCAATGTGATGGAGAAAGGGCTTAGAGAATTTGCATCTTATATCCATGCATACAAAGAGCATCACTGCTCTTACATTTTCAGGTTCTAACTTCTAACTTTGCTTTGTCTTTTTAATTTGCAGCTTATCCTCTTATCTGACAGATGGAAAGAACTTGAAATTGGAAAGTTAGCTATAGGATATGGTCTATTGCGGCTCCCTTCGATGCCTGAAGTAAAGCACCATTCACTTTCCACCTGGGGTTTCACTCCAGTTGAGAACGTCAATACGGATGATATCAAGTATAACTAAGAACTCTACAGATTGTCCAACTATGCCTTGTTGATTAGACAATTAATGGTTTGACTGGACATGTTGTGAATGAAATTTCTAAAATATCTATGCTTCATTAGCAAATTCCTTTTTTGGTTAGAAATTCCTAGAAATTGTTCCTTTGATCAATATTCCTATGGACTTTGTATTTTAATTTTTTGCCTGGAATGTTATTGAAGGACAGTATGATCTCTACGTTTGAATAACTCAGCTCTCAACCTTTTTTTCCTGTAGTCTATAAAGTCTTAACCTTTTATCTTCACCAATTCCTTGCCCATCTATCGTCCATCTAACTTATTCTAGTTGCTAACAATGGTGATTATTTAGGTATAAATGTCGTGAGAAACAGAGGAAGAAAAATTGGCAAATGAACAAGGAACGAGAGAAACAATATCCAAAAAGCCGGAAGCCCAAAAAAGACTCAAATGCTGCGGCCCCTGTCATGACGAAAACTGCCAAACAGAGACGTGCTGCCCAAACAATTGAGGATGAAGAAGAATTGACCCGGGAATATTGTCTACTGAAGAAACTTAAAAAAGGGCGATTGCTGAGAATTAGTTTGCCAAGTTGACAGGAACTGAAGGTTTAATTTGAAGTATTTGACTTGCTGATTTTGACTAGGCCCGTTGGAGCTGTGAATGCATTCGCCTGGGCTCCAAGTTTTGATTTTAAGGGTTAGAGATGAATGTTAACCCGTTCTCCAGGAAAAGTTTGAAGCATACTGAGGTTTTTCTTTGAAGATTCTGGCAGGTACAGTTTTGCTGGTGACAGCAGGTGCCTCAAATGGAGATTGACTATTGGTTGTAAGTGTTAGAATGAGTATGTTCAATTTTTTTTTTATGTTTTTTTTTTATATGTTTAGAAGGTTTTTGAAGGATTATATTCTTATATCAACGTCCAAATATAAGTTGGATATGGATATCGGACACAAAACATAATATTTCTAGATATGATTTTAGTGTATTGTTAGTGATTAAAAGTAAATGCATATTTGAACCGCAGATAATTCTTTCAGCCTTGGTTCTGAAATTTGGGTGGTTAGAAGTTACATGGGAATCTCCAACTCCCAACCCTTGTAAGTTTCTTGGAAGACTTTCGAAGTAAATGCATATGGCAAAAGATCTACCGTTTGCCTGCCCAATTGGTGCTCTGCCGTGAATAAACGGTTGGTTGTCTCTAGGTCAAGTCTTCTGCATAAATCTTCTGCCACGAAGTTACTGCCTTCAACATCAAATATAAAAGCTGCCATGCCACTGGTAACGGCATTTTATTTGGTTTTCCATTTAAAATTGAATTTGAATAATCTCGTTGAAATCAGAGTACATTTCTAGAGATATATATTTCTGATTGTATTAATTAAAACATTAAAAAGAAAAGGAAAAGCCAAAAGAAAGTAGCGTATGTTTTGTATGTTTACGTATCTTCGCGGACAAGAAGAATCTCCTTCATATTTTTTCCACTTTAAAATCCCTTTTCCCGCCGGGGTAAACGTTTATTCAATAGCCGAGGAACAAAACGACCAATGCAAAGACTTGGAAATCAGTGAAAAAAAAAAAAAAATAAGCCTCCTTTCGAAGTAGCTTCCGAACTCACATGGCTCTTAAGTCGTTGCCCCTCCTCCTACTCCAGATTTTCCGTTCCTTTATAACACGCAAAACTCTTGTATTTCTCTACAATCACCTCAACTCATTTCTTAAAACCATCAGAAAACTCCTCCCGAAAATCATGTCCGACCAATCCGATGATAAAAAATCCGACCCACCACCACCACCCTTTGATCCATCAAAGCCGTCTGTTCCCATCTCCTACCCAATCAAGACCCTCGAAGACCTTGACTCCGGCTCTTACTTCACTTCTTTTCACTACCCTTTTAATAAATCCAGTGTTCCTCTCCAACCCAATTCAGCTTTGGCTCAAAGGCCTAGGATTTTGGTTTGCCATGACATGCAAGGCGGTTATGTTGATGATAAGTGGATCCAGGGTGGCGATAATTCCAGTGCTTATGCCATCTGGCACTGGTATTTAATCGATGTTTTTGTTTATTTTTCTCACAATTTGGTGACTTTGCCTCCTCCTTGTTGGACCAATACAGCTCATAGACATGGAGTTAAGGTTAGCTACTACTTTTAGAGTAACAATAAAGCTTTTCCTCCTCCTTTTTTTTAATAATTAAAGAGCAGGGTATGATGATTTATTTCATCGAATTCGAAAGGTGTTAAAAAAAAGGGTCGGCTCAGCTGACTCAACTGCTAAAGCTGGGGGCGGGGGGCGGGGGAGGATTTTGAATCTATGATTTTTCTTTAGATATATGGATTTTATGTTTATATCGTTTAAATTGAGAAATGGTTTAGGTAATAAATCATTGTCCTTTTGAAAAAAGATCCAATATCTTTATTACATGTATGATGTATCATTGGGTTTTAAATCAGAGTACTAGGTAACTGTAGCTGTTCCTTTTTTTGATTTTTTTTTTTTTTTTTGGGTTTAAACTGCGTTGCTATGTGAAGGACTTATAGTATAGATCAAGGGAGAAGTTTAAGTTAATGGATTGAAAATCTTTTAAGTACAGACAATTACCATAAATCTTGTAACTTTTTATATGAAAAACCCAATATAAATGATCTCTGTTTCTTTTCTATTGTAGTTGGTGTATTATAGCAATCCTTTCCTATGTGTTTGGAAATTTGGTTCATTTTCTTTGGATTGTTGTGTGTTAGAGACTAATGGAAGCTTTATATGTCTCTTTTGCCTACGCTGTGGGAAACTTAGGTATTGGGGACATTTATCACAGAATGGGATGAAGGAAAAGCTATTTGCAAGAAACTGCTCTCGACAAAGGAGTCTGCTCACAACTATGCTGAACACTTGGCAGAGCTTGCCGTTGCTTTGGGCTTTGATGGATGGCTGGTATGCATGTATGCTACTCATTGGATATCAAGCTCAAACATGTTAAGGTTTTTGGACTGGAAAAAGTTAAAATTGAGACAATGTTTGACGCTATTTTGGAGGAAGACTGGCAATTTCACAATTATCAAATAATGTGTTTCCTTCTGTCACTGTAACCTAGGAAAGTTCCATATTCGGATCTTGGCACTTCCTTTTCTAGTACTAACCTTGGAGTGCTTACTTGCAGCTCAATTTTGAGGTTGAACTGGACGTCCTGCAAATCCCTAATCTGAAAGAATTTGTTAGCCATTTAACTCAGACTATGCACTCTGCACTACCTGGATCTTTAGTTATATGGTTTGTAAAAGGCGAAGCCACACTCAAATTTTGCAATGTATTTTGAAGCATATTGAAATTTTTATCTGATTAATAGTGTTGGTTATTCAGGTATGATAGTGTTACAATTGATGGAAAGCTTAGCTGGCAAAATCAACTGAACGAAAAGAATAAACCTTTCTTTGATATTAGTGATGGAATCTTTGTTAACTATTCATGGAAGGTGTTGCCATTAACGTTATCATTCATCTCAAAAACGCAAGTACATTTTTTTATTGGATGTAAAAACTTTTATGTACCTTGCAGGAGGGATATCCAAAGCTTTCTGCAACAGTCGCTGGTGATAGAAAGTTTGATGTCTACATGGGGATAGATGTATTTGGAAGGGGAACATATGGTGGCGGTCAATGGACTGTATGTTTCTTACTAATCTTATGATAATGTTTCTACCATATATATATATATATATATATATATATATATATATATATAGTTTGGCATTTTGGTTGGTGTCAGAAGTCAAGGTGGATTCTGAAGCGTGGAACATATCTCTACGCTTTGATCTTAATCAAGTTCTGTTTTATTTTTTATTTACTTGGATAAGTAACCATGTTCTAATTTAGATAACTTTATATTCTTCTTTATATTACTTTCTTTGTGGTATTTATTGTTGTCATTTGCATTTGGATGATATCTGCTCTTGCAACGCTAATAATCTCACGTTAGCTTTTGAGAAACCATATGTCCACCATTATCCCTGCAACTGCATATGCAATAAAGATACAATTATTAATGTGTTTACATGTTTGAATATTGTACTTGGAAAAAGAATTATTTAGTTTGTTATGAATTTAGATGTTACAAGACAAAATTTAAATTAGTTCTTTGCTTGTTTGACATATATTGAGCCTGGGAGTGAAATAAAGGTGAAAATCAGCTGTAATGCATGGACATTCTTAAATCCACGATAGACTCGAAGTTTCTTGTGTTAATTGGCCTTTGATTTTGACTGATTGAAACCATAACAATTCTTTCCCTGACAGACAAATGTTGCACTTGATGTGATAAAAAAGGATCATGTCTCAGCTGCCATATTTGCTCCTGGATGGGTTTATGAAGAAAAACAACCCCCTGACTTTCAGACTGCTCAAAACCGGTAATAGACTTATTTGTTTACTGATTACTGTGGTTATGGAGAGCTTATTTATTTTGGTTTAGTATAAGATGTCTAATCTTCGCTTTACATGATGCTTTGATCCTATACGTTTTTCAGGACTCTCTTGTTGATTTTCCACTCCATGCATGAAATTAATGTTATTAAAGAGTATCATTTTATGTCTGAGATACTGACAAGTTTGCAGTTTGATATTGTTGCATTACTATAAAAGGAAGTTCTTTGGTTAGGGACATTTATTACTTGATTTATTTTCTTTACAATTTGGGCCTTGTGGGTTCCTCTGCTTAAAGAAGAGAGAAGCATAACCAGAATTACTGATGGTCAGATAATACAGGCTCTATCTAAAGAATAATACTTTTATTTGCAATAATGCTTAGGTTAGTATGGTTTCTTCATAATCATTGTGATAGATTTTTCTAGATTTTCTTCTATAAGATTAAAAAGCATACAGATTTTGCGGAATCATTAACTACCCACTATCACGTAAATCTCTTGATATATGACTACTCTTTAATTTTATTCTGTTTTAGTCATTTGTTCATCTTTTTAGTTCAGTTCTTCTTGTTGCATTGCGATGTATCTATATTCATGATTTATACTCGTGCTTTCCTCATATGATTTTGCAATTTTTTTCTCATTTAAACGTTTTCAATTAACTTCATTACAATCTGGCTTTTGCAGTTGGTGGGATCTGGTCGAGAAATCATGGGGAATTCTACAAAAATATCCTAAATTACTACCTTTCTATTCAAATTTTGATCAGGTTAACCATGACAAATTCTTTTCTTTATCTTGTGTCTTGTTCCAAATAGCGGGCATTTAAAAGTTACTGCAAAGTAATCAATTCATTATCTATCCAAACTCTTGGGCATATACGCATCTATTGTCTGCACATTAAATTGTTCAGGGCCATGGTAATCATATTTCCATCGACGGAGCACAAGTATTAAGCACTCCATGGAGTAACATTTCTTCACAAACCTTTCAGGTTTGGACTAATGGAAATATCATTTTCTTTCTCTTGCTTGTCAGTTTTTTTTTCTTTTTCCCTAGAGAAAAATGTATATACTTACGCATTTTTTTCCCTAGAGAAAAATGTATATACTTACGCATTATTTTCCCCTTCTCGTTTTAGCCTTTCCTAGAGTATGCTGATGATTCTACTTCGAAAACTATTGAAGTCCATGTTGAGTAAGTTTGTAGTAGTCATTGTACTTGACATGATTTGGTCATATATACGATGTTCAAAGGTCTAAGAATTGGTTGGTAAATGGTAGTTTCAAGGAAGCATCTTTTAGTGGAGGAGGAAACCTCACATTTAGAGGAACTCTTGAAGCCAATGCCACTTTCTCAACCGGACTCTTTTCCGGAGAGCTTCTTATGGGTGGCTTACCAGTTCACTTCACATATTCTGTAAGCTATCTTGACTTAGTGCTTTATATTATTACCAAATGATAGGACGCTTTTCACATTCACTGAGAACGTGGCCACTAACAACAGCGTTTGATATGTTCCATCCTATGTTTCTTCCTGTATTAGTTGGGTTAACCGGAATGCCACCACTTGCTTCAGGTAAAATCGGAAGGTAACTCTCAAGTGGGCCTTTCTCTTGAATTTTCTTCTGAAATGAAAGGAAAAAAGAAGTTGCTTCTTGCATCCCAGGGAATGAACCAATTCTCAAGCCAATTTAGTGAAGTGATTGTGCCACGTCAACTTACAGAACCAGACAACGCTCCAGGATGGGTTATACAAGAGAGTAGCATTGCAATGAATGGATACACATTAACAGAAATTCATGCTTTATGCTACAGAAAACAGCCTGAAAATAGTTTACGTAGATCAGAAGCCAGATCAAATACTCAGGATCCGGCAGAATACTTCGCCATGCTTGGACATATTAGAATTTCAACTTCTGACAAGAATAAGGAATTCCCTCCATCCACTTCCTGGATCGTTGGCGGTCAAGATGTTGAATGGGGAGATTCTCAAAGTTCCAAAACCCTTAGTCTTAAGATCAGCTGGAAATTTAAAGATGGAAAGAATCCTCCTTTCCCAAGGTACAATATCTATGTCGAGAAACTAACACAATCAATCAGAACTCTAGGAAGAAAGCTAGAAGGCGTCCAGGAGTACATTGGAGTAGCACATATAGAAGCCTTCTATGTATCTGACCTTGCCATCCCTTCGGGTACTTCTGGCCTCAAATTTATTATTCAAGTTTGCGATGTTGATGGTGCTAGCCAAAAGCTCAATGACGCTCCATATTTTCAACTCAATATTTAAGGTCAATGAACATTATCACTTTCGTTTCTTTGCTTTAGTCCTTTGCAAGAAAAACATAGATTAGCTGTGAATTTAAGCCGCTGTATCATGATAATAAACTGGAAATAAACTTTGAGCTCTTATAAATTTGATACTTTACTTTGTTTGCTTGCACTGCAAGATCATGTGGCATTACTTGTAATTACTTTTCCACCATGGCTGGCTCTATCAATCTGCAGCATTAGTATCTTCTTTCGTTGATTAGAAGACAGCATTGCTTTCTACTTTTGTAGCCGGTTATCCCGCTTGCTAGTTTATGAAGGAAACATTTCAGTTGTCCCCAAAAAAATAAATTGTAAATTCTTGCAGTTAACAGAAATATTTACTTGCAACTTTGAGCCTAACTCGGTTAGTTTACATAATTATTTTTAAAAAGCGACTTACAAAAAAAAAAAAAAACTTGTGAATACAAAGAATGAATTCTAAAATATGTGAATAAAAGTGAAATATTGTATAAAAATGAATGTTTGGTGCTATAGTACAATGTTATTTTACTCTCATCAGTTCCCCTAATGAGGCTTCAAGGGTAAATAATGTGGTATTCTGTCTTGCTTGTTAATAAAAATTATATAAATGCCAATAATAGAACATCGATGATCATATCTTCTAAACATGAATTCCCATATTGTGGACTACCCGATCTACAAACACAATTGAAAAACCTGTTTAATGTAAACCCTATTGCAAAACCATGTAAAATGTGAAACCTTTCTTTCTGATTCTCAACAACTAATCTCCTTTCTCACCTACCGACATGCATCACCTAAAAATTCAGCCATATTTCCCTTGGAGAAATAATCATTACCTTTCGTAGTTTTTAGAAGTTGATTTTTAAGATGTCGGATAAAGAAGGAATTATAGATGTTAAGGATTTGAATTCAGATTTATCATATATCATCTCTTAAGTACAATTACATGAACCAAGTAAATTAAATCTGAATTCATTAAAATAAATTAAAATTGCTAAAAGCATGTTTCCCTGTTAATAATCACACCAAAAACATTGGGGTATCCTCTACTTTTGTCCTTAGAAAAAAAAAATATTGCGAAAATGGTGAATCAATTAACACGAAATTTGGAGGGAATATTATCATCATTAACCAGCATATGGAGTCAAGCGGTGATTTATTTCCATCTTTACCAATTGGACTAATCCATGGGAGTAACTTATTAAGTTTCCTGTTTCGCTAACATTTTAACAATACAAGACACACTCCATGACAAAAACCATCGTCCTTAAACTTGAAATGAAGACTGATAAATAACTGGAAAGCCTGCTGCCATGTCATAATCATTTAATCACTCTAATTTTTGAATTGAGATGGAAAGGGCCCCAGAAATTAAAAAAAAAAAAACACACACACACACACACACACTCAATTTCATTGTAGTTATTGGAAAATGTTTGTCTTCCTTTCTGAACATGGAATTCAATAAATTAGATAAGCCCCAGAATCTTTTTGAACAATCAGGTGATGATTGACTCTTCCATCTCAATCACGTTGGCCTTTTGTGTATTTAAGCAAAGTGCCTAAAAAATATTCTAATTCGATGACTTAGACACGAGAAAGAGTAATACAGTTGAAAATAGGGAATGTAATTTGAAAATAAAACAACCTTTCTTGGAAAGTATTATAGATATGATTAGGCATTCAATTTAAAACTGATTAATAATAAAGAGAGAATCCAATCTAAAACGAATTAACAATAAATAGAGAGGTTGAACTTGAATATATAAGATCATAAACAATTTAAGATTTAATTTACGTAAGATAAAATTACTTTAATATGTTCCATTAGGCACAGGTAAAGATATAAAACCTATCACATGACAAACTAAAAAAAAAAATACGAGATTAAAGTAATATGTAAGAATAATAAAACAAAACCAAGATTTTGATATCATATTAAATTACATTCAAAAAATTTAATTGGTAATAGTTAATTTTAACTTGAATATAAAATCACGAATAGATCAAAACTTAACCAATATAAAATAATACCAATTTTAATAAATATAAGAAAAGTTCTTCCCCACTATATGTCATTATGTCCCCATGAATGAGTGGAAATCGAGCTTGATAGATCAAAAGTAAGATACAATTATCGTCTTATGTCCTTCCAATCAAGTTTCCTGTGTATCTTATTTTCAACTTAGAATTTGACTCTCTACCTAGCTGTAAAATCCCACGGAAGAAAAAAAAAGAAGCTTCATGTATTAAGCCAAATTCAATCAAGTTTTACAGCTAAATTCAGCTTATAGGTTGTCATTTTCTAATTGATTCAATATGACGTATCACCGCCTCGTGACCTGAAGTTAGTACTATTTATTATTCTTGTAATTAGATTTAGCTAAATCATATATATGAACATGTGATCTGCTTGGACATGACATGAATATCAATTAACATAATGTACATATCATAATTATAATTAATTAGATTTTTTGCTAATGATTTTATTTATCTTTACATCATTTAAATGTTAAAAAACATATATATATATATATATATATAGAGAGAGAGAGAGAGAGCATCATTAAAAACGTAGTAAATTTTGCAATGATCTAACTAATTTAAATAATATTACTTTAGGCCTAAAGAAATGGTAATCTCTTCTTTCTTTTTCACGTTTTTTGTTACTTTTTAAAAATAAAAAAAATAATTAAAAATTAACTCGAGTACAACTTCATTTAAACTAAAATTGAAAGTCATCCACATTTTTCATGTTTTACCTTTTTTTGGGCTCCGCATCGCCTGCCTTCCATATTTAGGACACCAGGCCTTCTATTTCTATTTATATATGTTTTATATCGGTCAAATTCATAAATATTTAGTAATAAAGTGTAAAAAGATATATAAATATTGATACAAACAAACTTTTAAAATAACTGACATTTTCCTTTCCATTCTTTTTATCTCTTAAAAAAAATCTTTTAAGTATTTACTGACTTAAATATTAAAAAGACACTATATAAATTTAAAATTCGATATCCTCTTAATTTTTTTATGAGATTGTTAAGTTTAGCTTACCTTACTTTTAACGGTTTCTCTAAGCTCACCGGCTTCACCTCTCATGAAACATCAACAATTCGTAATTATTTTATCAATAAATAATTTTCTCAAGGGAATTATTAATTTGTTAGGAGTCTTTAATTTTAATTTCTTCTAATAACTATGAATATCTGAATTAATGCAATCTTTTTGTATTTAAGCTTTTTATACCCATAAATAATTATTAACCTTTTCTATCATCACTCATCCAAATTTATTCTTGTATTTTAAGATAGATGGATTTACTATCACATATAATTTTTTTTAAAAACTTCATTCTAAAAGAAAAAATAAATTATATTAGCATATCTCCAAATTGAATTCGAATTTATTAATTATGTCACACTTTATATCAGATATAGATTACGATAAAATTTATATTACTAATAACAAATAAATAGCGACAAAAATTTAACAAATATTCAAACTAACCATTGAACATTTAGTTTAAACATAGGATGAATGAAATTAATGACGATAGAGCCCCATTATTTTAGAAAAAGGCGACAAGAAAAGCTAAGTTTGGTGAGGATAAATGGAAGAAAACTTGGGAAAGGTTGACGTGGGAAATGCTTCCACATTAAACAAAGCAGTTGTGAGGGATTGCCTTTGTCTTTTACTTCACCATCTAAATACCTTGATAGACTTACGGAGGGAGATGCATTTTAATTACAAAATCATAGTATGGATTTAAAAATATATAAAAAAAAAAAAGGAAAAGGGACCAAAAATAAAATTATATTTTGTTTGTGTACTTGGTTGCTGCCATGAACCGAAGACTGAAGAGGTCTTTCCTTGCATTTGCCTCCCACGTGAAGAAGCTAGGTAGATGAAGTGAGATGTAGCATAGATGGCTCATGTCAGCTCATCAAGTTTATAAACAATGGAAGCCATTGTAACAAGCATGTTCAGTCAAAACATAAAAATCTATATAGAGGCAAAGGTTGCAACTACTCAGCCTTCTCTGCTAATTTTTAAAAATTGAGATGTAATTTTACCTTTTTTTTTTCTACTAGATAATAATTGGAGGATTAAAAAATGAGAGATTAGCCTACATTAATTAACACAAATTACAAGAAGTCACGGATTTTCCCTTTTGCATTTTTTTTCCTTATATCATAAACCCAGAGTAGCTCCCTTTTAAGAGAAGGTTTTCGTTTCAACCTAATGATTGAGTGATTTTAATAAAGGATAATTATATATAATTCATTTAAAATGCTTATTCATTAATTAATTAAGATAGGTTCTTTTCTTTGTATTCATGTCCTAATTATAAACTTCCAACTGATTTTCACCAGTACAGACTTTGCTTAACCTATAGGCTTCAGTTTTGTTGAAAATATGCGGTTTTTTTTTCCTGTAGTCATCAAGAAAAAAAAAAAAGGAAAAAACTTTCAATTGAAGGAATAAAAAACAAAAACGATAACACAATGACAGACGAAAAGAAAGAAAGATGAAAAATATAGTTGGAGATTCTCATATAACTTTCTGCTTTTGGTCGCCAATGAAATCCTAGCTGTCCTCTAAAAGAAGCAAATCCAATTGATCACCTGCTACTTGATTGCAAATTTACAAGAAAAATAGGTAAATAAAGCAAAATACTTTACACCATAATTCAGGGATTCAAATAGCGGCCGTAAGGCAAAGTTAGGACTACTATTTAGTGATTTTGAAACCCTTCGTTATGGATATAGCAATCGATATTTTATCACCATTGACTGCAATAATATTTATTATATCCACAACTATAATAAACGTGATAAATCAAAAACGTATCTGCGATTGCATTTTAAATCCCTACTATAATTCATGCCTTTACCTATCTTTTTTATTTTATTTATCTCGGTATGGAGTATTTCGAATGTAAAATCTTAAATATAACAGATTAATATACGATAATGCGTCCTAAATATCTCTCCGTAAAGAGATTAGGTCCAAGTAAAATTTGAAATACCCTCACTCACTCGTATTATCGGGGGAAAAAAACTATAATTTTTTTAATTCATGATTCATGGCTATAGGAATTTATGTCTAAAACCATTTTAGAAAGAGCAGTAACCTCACTTCCCTTTGCAAGCTCAGTAAATAAATGAAGGGACCTAGTTAATTTTGTTTATTAACTCTGGCTAGTTTACTTCACTTCTCACATGCTAGAGTTGACCTTATTAACTTACTCTTGTCTTAGCAACATACTTTATGTATAATCTGTCTCTCCTTGTCATATTAATTAAAAATAAAGAAAATAAAAGAATTAATTTAAAAAAGAAATTAAAGACAAACATTTTTATTAAGAAACCATGTCTCCAAAGATGCTCTCTCTCTTGAAAGAGTCATGAATATTTACATTGGCAGATGGATTAGCAAAATTGAGGTACTGATGATTGTGGAGAAGAAATGATTTGTCATCTTGGTCCAATAATATTTGGGGAGTTGTTGTAGTTGGTGGTACAGCAATTGGCTCTGCTTGCTGCATCTGGATGCACAGTATTTCTGCTTGAGCCACTGCTAGCTGCATTTGAAGCTGAGAAACCTGGTTCTGTAAATAAGATATGGCACCCACGCATCCGTAAACAGGGTCTCGAACCCTTGCATTTGCTTCATACACCAAACTGCTCACTGCATCTGCCCTTTGCTGCACTGGAAGCTCCTGCTTTCAAAACCCAATTTATAAATCATTAGTAAACAAGATAAATAGTGATCGATAAACTTATAATATTTGATTATATACAAATATAAATCAGTCAAATTAGTTATTTGATATTCTAGTCTTAAGAACATATATATATATATATATATATATATATATATAGCTGTTTAGGTTCACAAACAAAATCGGGTACAGATGATTTTGTGAACCTGCAACATTTTGCTGACATTACTAGCGCCAAAAACCTTGTGAACTATGGCAAACTTGTGTGGATCATCAGAAGGGAAATAAGGGGCAAAGATGCAGTCCTTGGCACAGCGGCGACGAAGCAACTTGCAGGAAGCACATGGCGAACTTCCACCCATATTTGGGAAATCAAAGTGTTTAAAATTTGTAGGTAATTGATGAAGAAAACTAGAAAGGAAAGAAAGAAAAGAAAATTAAGCAAAGGCTAGAACTGATCTGCTTGGGAGGGAAGCTTAATTAAATTCGAGTTGGGGAGAATAAGCTAAGAGGGTTTGCATATTTATAGTAGCCCAATAACGTGTGTGCCCAAGGGTAGATCAAACCAAGGTAACTATTTTTTTAATATATATAAAAATAATAATTAATTAGTAGCAAGGGTTGATTAAGTATAGTACCAATGTATTAATATCTAAGTGTGTTAATTAGACAAGTTCTTGACAGTATATATCAGAGATATATATAGGGCAAATTCCATACTTTAATAGCGTTATATATATGATAGCTATAGGTCAGCTTAATTGGAGTTAGAGTTAATCCAAATGTTAAAAAAAAATTGTATTTTGAAAGTGAAAAAATATTAACTTTTAAAAATAATAATTTAAAGGTCACAAATTTAAACCTGGCATGTCAACACTTAACTGACAGTATTTCTCAAAATTTCTTGACAATTAAGATTAGACTTCTTGAGTTCATATGGGTCCAAAATGGAACCATCGAATGACTAAACTGAATTTTTTTTTTTTTAAAAAAAAGGAAAGGGACAAATAAAGTTTGGACATTGAGGCGACGAGCTAGAATATAGGTCTAATTGAATGGGTGGTAAAATTAATTTTTGTGAGATTAAAAATAATGATGTTATTAAAATTAATTATTATAATGATAAGATTAAAATTGATGATGAGATGTATGTTTAAATTTAAATACAATAATTACAATGAGACGAAAATGAATATGACCATAAAGGATATGAATGTAATATTGTATTGATAATTATTTATATACATTTAATAATTAAAATTTTAAAATATACTATTTTATATATTCATTTAAATATTTTGATTAATTAACTAATTATAATAATAAGTGTATAATTTTATTTATTATATTAAAGAAATAATTAAAACATTTAGATAACTTATTTAAAAGAATTTAAAATTTTAAAAATAAAATTAATTTAAAAAAAATTAAAAAAAAATGAAATTGAAATTCCAACTCTCTTGGAGGATCCAACGGGATCCACCGGACCCTTACCCTCTAGTGCCCCATTGGAGGGGCGGTGAAGTGGAACTTGTAAAGGACATCTTTAAAGGGGTAAAAATTCCTTTTAAAATTGCTTGGATTCCATCGCAGTGGACTTGCATTGGAATCCAAACAAGGTTTATAAAGTTCAATTTTTACTATTTTTTAGTTTTTAAAATTAAAAAAAAATTACTTTTTTACAAGTAAAAATCATAAAATTGATAAAATTATATTTGTAATTTCTTTTTGTATGTTAGGGATTTTGAAGGAATATATATATATATATATATATATATATATATACTTTCATCAATCTAGCTTCTTCTTTATTTATTTATTTATTTTGTTTTTGCTAATTTAATCTAGCTTCTTCACTCTTCAGCCCCATATAAAAATTTTGACCAAGTGATATCATTAATATATTTTAATTATTATCTAATTGACAACCTAGTTAACTACTTCTATCAAGTACTTGCATCATCATGTGGTTATGCGTTCTTCTTTCATCTTTTGAGTTTCTTTTTTTCCCTCCCTTAATTATAATTCTATAATTAGAATTACAATATAGTACTATTACTTTATATAGTTGATTCATAATTTTTAATACTTGAAATTATTAACTATCAATAGCTAAAAAAAAATTGTTAAAGATCAATTATTGATTACTAAAATTAAAATTTTAATATTCTATCAATAAATTATATAATGTTAAAATTTCAAATTACAAAAATAATGAAAAATAAACCCTATGGTCGAAGTAGACCAAAATCATTACTTAATTCAACCAACCGTACATCAACATGAGCAAGTGTGTATAATATAATATAATATAATATATGTACTACACAAATTGTTATTAGCACACTGCCATACTGATATTTCTTCAATTTAATTAATTAATTAATCGTTTGTAAATCTAACATAATATGTAAGTATTCCGAATTATTCAACATAAAATTGGAATACTTAACCATTCTCTATTCATATGATAAGAAAATTGATAATAAAGAATTATAACTTTTTTATTTTTCAATAGATGATCGGAGACCGAACCCGTGAGCTGTGTTCTTCAATCGTTTTCACTCGATCATCTACTTGACTTTGCTAATTTATAGAGATAGAGAAGTTCAATTTGGATAATTAGGTCATAGGACTCGTGCAATGTTATAGGCAGTTCATTTATTGACCAAGTCATTGAACCTGTGACAAATTTCTATAATTTTTGTAATGGTCATTATCATCTACTAACAAGGAAAATGATTGAAATATTTTTAGTTACAGCCCATTGGTTTCTCTAACTAGTTGTGGAAAACTGGGATTCGGTTAGATATGATCTTGCTAGCTTCTGTACTATCTTTGAATCCTAATACTTTTTTTTATTTATTCAACAATGAATTGTTTGGCGACAAAGATTTATCCACGTAAATAGGTTTTTTTATCAGAAAAAAATAAAAAGATGAAACTAATAAATGAAATAGCTAACCATGTTTAATTTTGAAATTGAAATCTCAAAATAATCGTCGAATTTGGATATTGGTAGGTACATATAATATTTAATTTTTTTAAATCATTTTATATATTTAAAGAATTTAATTATCTCCGTATCTATATTTTATTATTCATGTTGAATATAAATATTTAAAAATAAAAAATTAGTGTAACATGATAATTTAAAACATCGATTACTGATTTCATCTTCACAAGCATCGCCTAAGCTGAAATGAAATGCCCTTCGCGAGTTTAGCTGTTGATTAGCTGCTAAACCCACTTGAAATCGTATGAAAACAACGGATGTTTTAGCTGAGTCATTTATTAGTATTATTATTATGGTTATTGCAGCATTATTTTTTATGGGTTTTTTTTTTTTTTTTAAAAAAAAAAGACCTTAAAAATCTATAGTCCAGAAGGTGTAGAAGTCATTTCACATGTGTGCATTATTAGTTGGTTTAATGATATATACTTTGATCAATGAAACGAGAATAAGAAACTATCAGATACTCTTTTCTGTGAAACTAATCTGATCAGGATGAAATTTAATAGTGAAGATAATCGAAAAACAACCCCACCTAGAAATTAATGAGATCCAGACATGAAAAATTAGATGTAGGGATCTTTAAAACAAAAAAAAAAAATGAAGCCTATTTCGAGGGAGATTGATATTGAAATTTGTAGTTTCGTTTAGGAACCCTAAGTCTTATCAGTATTCTCTGTCACTCTTTGCATTTTATGGCCCATCACATGATTCCAAGCTTCCTTTTATGTCTTCAAAAATAAAACAAAACACAAAAAGCTCTCTTTTTCATTGTGTCTTTTGTGTTGGTTTCTCTTATGAATTATGAAATCTTTTGCTTTTAAAAAAAAATCAATTGTTAGCTGATGATGAATTGTTTTTGCCAAATTGGGCACCCCTTTCTTCCTGCGTATATTTTCTAACTGATTATCTCCTACCTTAGTGAAATGACTAGCTTGTCCCCTACCGACAATGCAAGGCCAATTCTACCTTTTCTTTTCCCGACTAAATTTGGAAGAAAAAAAAATAAGTCACTTTTCTCATCCGCATTGCAAATTTTGTGCATCAATTTTTAGTTTGTATCATATTAAGGTTATCATCAAAATGAATTCCCATTTCAATATCAAATGAACAAGAATAAGCATATTATTCATACTATTTATATGATTTTAGATGTTAAATTTATCGCAATTGTAGTACTTCAATTAAGCAATTCAAATATCCAATACCACTCAAAAATAAAATTTCGGGTGTCAAATTAAAATATTGCTTTCAATTAAAATGAGGATATAACGTGATTACAAAAGTTAAATGTTAAGCGTTTAACCCTAATGATTAAACATATCTATCATTGATATTTTTATTTTAATTACATGATCATAAGAACTAAGAGTTAGGATATTTTACTTATTATGACTGTCCATATAAATAAAGTTTTTTGGCTAGAGTGCCGCTTCTGGGGGCCTCTCTAATGATAATATATTATGGCCATTGTTTTTCTTAAACCTAAGCTCTAGGGAGGTGAGACCATATAAACAAGGGAAAGAATCAAAGAACCTTGCTGTTGTTAGGGTTCTGTGAAATTTTTTTTTTTAAAAAAAAAAAAGCAAATAATTTATGAAGAAAAAACAGACATCTTCACCACCTTTGAAGGAGAAACATGAGACCTCCAATGTATGTGCATTAAATGAGCTTCGTAGCAATGAATTTGGTTCATTTTCGAGATGCTTAATTTTCTTTCATTTTTTGTACTGTCATGATTCGGTCGTAATTAAAGTTGATGGTCTTTCAACATCGGTGATATCACTGTTGGGGTTGGGGCATTGTGCAATGTTAATCTCTTCCAAGCTTTTTTTTTTTTTCCCCTTGTTGGTTTAATTCTTTCTATATTCCTTCCGCTCAAGCTGTTTGTACATATGAATTTTGCTAGCAATCACTTGAATAAAATCTTTCTTTTATAATAATATTTTTTTATTAAATATGATAATTTTTTTTATTATGTAAAAAGATCGCATTATGAGAATAAAAGAATAATTAAAAAAGGTTATAATTATTTTGATATTTAAATTTTAATTTCTATGCTAAGTTTTAAAAGTAATCGTTGATATAATGAATTCAAATACATAAAAAAATAATTAAATTTTATTAACGAGTGTGCTGATAAAATTACCCTATATAATATATCTTTATTAAATATATTAAAAATAATAAATAAAGTTATAAACTATTACATTTCATACAATATTATTATCAGGTATAGTATATTAATAAACCTTGAGAAACATGTTTAACAAAATCCAAAGTAAATTACTTTTCTTCGACGAGGCAAATGTGCAATGATCTCATGAGCTTAAAATAAAATTGAAATGAGGAACTCATGTTAGAGCATATGTTGGGCCCAAACAAAGCCTTAACAAGATAGCACAAAAATGTCAAGATTACTTGATGAAGCCAGTCGAGCTGGTACATTTAACAACCTTGGGGAATTTCAAGCCTTTCCAAGGTGGCTAAACTTATGCTACTCTTTTATATAGCTTTATGGTAGTAGGCTTTTGGCATTAGCCCATTTTCTCAACTAAGAAATAGCGTTGTTTACAACAACATTTTGACCATTCCGAGTATCAAACGGGCCCAAAATATATCATGCTCCAAAAGATGCCCACTTATTAATGTATCAACTTCTTAGACATCAAACCAATCATAATTTTGCATTATGTTAAGATCACAATTAAATATATCTAATAATTTTAAATATAATATAATTATGTAAAATAGAAAATTAATTAAAATTATAATGTAAATATGATTTGAATTATTAATATTTAAAAATTTATATAAAATCTTAAATATAATAAAATAAATATATATATATAAACACTTGTCATTCACAGGAACAATTAAGTGACAGAAGATGCCCACTTTTAAAATTCTTTTCAAAAATCATCAACCATTAGCCTAATGAGCAATATAATGTAAATATGATTTGAATTATTAATATTTAAAAATTGATAGATAAAAAATATATAAACACTTGTCATTCACAGGAACAATTAGGTAACAGAAGATGCCCACTTTTAAAGTTCTTTTCTCAAATCATCGACCTTTAGCCTAATAATCACACTTTGTTTTTCTGAAAAGTGAAAAGCCTCAACTTATTATTTGTTCACTAAGACCACTTGCAATTCAAATCAAATAGAAAATAAAAAAATCAAAAGTTTTACTCCAATAAAGATCTGACACACCTCTATCTTCCCATCTTCATACTTAAACTGCTTTTGTCCCCACCCTCTCTTCTTGGATGCTTTTCTTTTCCACACATCCCATCCATTTCCTTTTGCAAAAGAAATTATAAGTAACTATTATATCCACTTTTGAGACAGTTAAAAAGCAAAGAAAAGGAAAATGGTGGAGATATTTTTCTACTTGTGGTGAAAACAGTTTTCAAATTTGTACAAAAAAAAAAAAAAAGAAAAAAACCTTGAAAGTCAATATTTTATATATAATGTATGATTGAATTTTGATTATGAAAATTAAAATCAATCACTTCTAATTTTTAATATGATTAATTTTGTTTGGACTTTCTCAGTAACATTTAAAAGAAATTCAAATGAGATTTTAGATGGAATAATATTAAAGGTTTTTTTTTTATATATGCATTTAAAAATATCTTAGTGTCATTAATTTAGTTGCAAGTTACTAATAATCTAAGTTTTTAGTCAAAAGTCATGTTATCTAGTCCTATTGCACGAAAAAGTATAGTGAAGATGTGACTGCATAAACGGCAACTAAATCAAGTATAATTTTTTATTATTTTTTAATCAATTATTTAAATTAAAATTGAGATGTACTGCTTCAGGGTGATTGAGATTTGTGTCTTTTAGCTTCTCTCTTACTGATCCTAAAGCAGTGTTTGAAAGGTTGATGAGTGGAAACGATGTGTTGCACTTCCATATATATGTATATAAATATGCTGATGATATTTTTATTCTTACATGTAGAGTTCAGTAAGGAAAAAAAAAAGACATTAACTAAATATTGAATGTATATATATATACAAAATAAAAACAAGAAAGATTGTATCAATGACACAGGTCATGATAAAAATTAAATTTGAAATTTAATTCAAATAATTTATTATTTTTTATATAAATAAAATTTTCATAAATAAAAAAATTTTAATTTTTAATATTTACGAAATTTTTTTCAAATCTTCATAAGTTTTAACTTCTTTTATATCTATATCTATATATATATATATATATATATAAAAACTATGTTAGGACTATTTGTATATGTATCTTACAATAATTTCTTTCATTCGATAAAGAATTCAGTTAGCTAAGAGTTTGTAAGTATTGAACATTAAAGAATATATATTAAATTATTCTTTTTTCAATAATTACAATTTTAACCAGTAGACATTAATTAACATATTCTTTCAACAAATACTTCAAGACTGAAAGATATGCTTTTATTTAATGAAGTCAAAAGTTTCCCCCTAGAATTCACTGCCCACCACCCATTATTCTACAACCCTAAAACAACACCAAAAAAAAAAAAAATTTTCTTGAGCTCTAGAAAAATGTAGATGCTTAACATCCAAATTTTTAAACTTCAAAGTTCAAATATTATATATATATATATAATATTGTATGATTTAATTATCATATATATAAAAACATTGATTAAAAATAATTAAATTATTATTTTAAAAAATATTTTATAAATTAGTTTTTATCAAATTTAAAGTGTATATTTATTTTTTAATATACTTCAACCAATATCATCGAACACACGTTAACATTTTGTTATATTTATTACATTTTATTACATTACTTAGATGAAGGACAAAGATTTAATAAAATATATCTCACTGGAATGGAAAATTTACAACACACAACTAAATAGTATCCAACCCAAATACAACAAGCTTGCAAAACCAAAAGTCAAAATAAAATAACCTGTATCATTATCAGTTTTTTATTTTTTCTGTTAAATAAAATATGTATTATTATATTTTATTATAATAATATTTAAAATATTTTATATTTATATAAATTTATATTTTATTATTTTATATTTAAAATATTATATTATATTCCTATTATATTTTTGCAATGATATCGTATTATATTGGTGGTCTCGTTGGAGTTCCTAATATCTTCTTTTGAGTATACTGACAGATAACCAGACTATGAATCTATGCTAAATGATTACGGCGAAGATTACAGCAAATAAAGAAAACCTTTTTGGGATCACAAATGGGATTTCTCCAGAACAACCATGAGCCTGGCACGCTCCCACCCTCCACGTCCTCATCCACCGTCCACGTGTCATCTTCCAATAGTCACTGCAATCCCGAGCCACCCTTTTTATTGCTAATGCTCCGCCTCCCCACTCCCCATCTTTATCTCCCTTTCTCCTTCTTTCAAAAGCCAATTGGAACCCTTTCATTTCTTCTTCGATTCACCCCTGTTCGTAAAAGTCTCTGTTTTTCTTTTCCCTTTTCATTAAGAGCTTCGTTTTTTTATTGTTTCTTTTGAGCCATGTTGCTGAAAGCTGCTCCGGCTTTTTCTTTGTTGAATCCTCGAGTGGAAAATCAGGTTCCCCTGTTTTCCTCTCTTTCTTCTTCAATTCTGCGGCTCTCTTCTCCAAGAAGTGGAACTGGGTCTGTTGTAGTTTGTGCAACCAAGGGAGCCAACACCAAGCCACTAACCGGCGTCATTTTCGAGCCCTTTGAGGAAGTGAAGAAGGAGCTTGATCTTGTCCCAACTCTGCCTCAACTGTCTCTGGCTCGTCAAAAGTTCACTGATGAGTGTGAAGCTGCTATCAATGAACAAATCAAGTGGGTTCTTTTTCCGTTAGATTTAAGTCAACTCTATGTTGAACAAAAGGTTTATATTTTATATTTTCTAATGGTGTTAGCTTTAAGATACTTGAAAAAGATGGTTCTTTTATGCTTTGATCTGTTTTTTTGTGTGACGGAGAAATTCTTCCATTTCTTTTTCTTTAATTCTGTATAAAGCTAATTCCATTGTATGATTGCTTTGTATTTCACTCAAAAACTAGAAGGTAGCCGCAAGATTCTTTTACCCCCCTTTAAAGAATGAATTTCTGGATGTGCGTTTAACTTTGGTATATCTTTCTCTGTAAAAATGAGTTTGGTCTCAAATCTTACGCCTATGGTTTTAACTGAAAAGTTTCTGATTTGCAGAGTCTTACTCTGTTAGACGCTATTCCTATTTGTATATGCTTATGTTCTGATGTTTTGTGCATTTCTTTTGGAATGACAGCGTCGAATACAATGTTTCCTATGTGTACCATGCTATGTTCGCGTACTTCGATAGGGACAACGTTGCGCTCAAGGGTCTTGCCAAGTAATTCTTCTTGAAAATTCTCAATTTTGCCGAGCCTTTTGGTACCCCTTTTTGGTAAAATTGAGCTAACTTCAGGCTTTCTCATGGATAGGTTCTTCCAGGAATCGAGTTTAGAAGAGAGAGAGCATGCTGAGAAGTTGATGAAATACCAGGTTTTTAATCTTTACTAAACTGTCTACTGCTTATTATTGGTATTCTTTATCACTTAATATGATTCCTTTTGTCTTTCATTTGTTTTCCTGGTTCATGTTCGTTTACTTTTCCCAGAACAAACGAGGTGGAAAAGTGAAGCTGCAGTCCATATTGATGCCCCTCTCTGAGTTTGATCATGCAGAGAAAGGAGATGCATTGTATGGTGAGTTGAAATTATTAGACCTAGATTCGCTGTTGGTGCTGTAAAATATGTCTATTTCTTGTTTGGCTGCCTTCTAGTTTTTTCACACTGTCAGAGGTTATATATCCATAAACAAAGCAATGAGGTATAGATTCAAGTTGCAACTGCGAAAATTTGTTTGTAAATTTGTATGTTTAGTGTGTTTATATATCAGAAATCTGGACAAGCAAAAGATATTTCTTAAACATTCATGTGTTAATTCCATGGAGCGTTGGATTTTGTGAGATATACCATTCCATCATCCTACTTAATGCTGAATTGTACTGCATGATAATGTCTAATTATTCCAAAGTAGCACAAATATGCTTTACATGTTAGCATTTTGTATGTGATCAAAACTGATTGTGTCTAATTCCTTGGTTCAGCGATGGAGCTTGCCTTGTCTCTGGAGAAACTAACAAATGAAAAGCTCTTGAACTTGCACAGTGTAAGACTTCTTTTCTCACCATTAACTATACTGTTTTGTGTTGTAAGGTCTCATCGATTTGGTTTATGATATCATTGGTTAAAACCTTGTTAAACATGCACAGCAATGTTGTCTTACATTGTAGATGTCTCAAGATGATAACATATGATCTTGTTTGAACTAACATTCAAGGCTTTGCCAAACAGGTAGCTGAGCGGAACCATGATGTGCAGTTGACAGATTTCGTTGAAGCCGAGTTCTTAGCTGAGCAGGTGAAAGACGAATTTGGTGTCTATAATCTTAGGCTTTTCATATACATTTGCCGAAATTACAACAGAAATAATAATTTCCCATGGTTTTAATCCTGGGTTGCTGTCTTCGTAGGTGGAGGCCATCAAGAAAATAGCAGAATATGTGGCTCAGTTGAGAAGAGTTGGCAAAGGGCATGGTATGAATCTAAACATCTGTTTGATTGTTGTCTTTTATTTTTTTTTTTTTTTTGAAAAGCATGATCTTAGCTGTTACGTTACACACCTTGTCTAAAATTTTTATGCCTTACTGTATGTTCCTTGTTCCCTGGACTTATCTCTTTGGTGGATAACTTGATATTCAGGGGTGTGGCACTTTGATCAGATGCTTCTCCATGAGGGAGAGGAAGCTATTGCATGAAAACCATACTGTAGCTGCGTGCTTTCAATGTCAGAGGTTGTTCCATAAGTTGTTCCATTAGGTCTTGTGTGAATCGTTCCTTGTCGAGAGATTTTGATTTTTGTAAAATTAGTTCAAAGACTTTGTGTTGATGATAAGAGCTCGTAAGTCCTTTTAATTGAAGAGTTAATAGATTCATGGATTTCCTATCAACATTTATGACTGTTGTTCTACGTTTGAATCATGCACGGTTAGCAGATAGCTCAAAATAAAAGCTTGAGAACAACTAGAAACTAATCAAATGGGTAGAGTGGTGGTCATTTGAAGCTTGCTTGTGTTTTTATGAATGGAAAATGAACCAACATGAGCCTAGGGTCGATCACCATATTATCTTGTCAATACCTGGGTTGTCACTTGACTTCAGTTCCCAAATGGGCTATAACCAAGCCTAAAAATAGGCAGCCCACCCTTACTCTAATTGATGAACAGAGTATGGGCGAATCAATTTCAAATTTCACCAATGATAATACTTTAAGAGCCAATCATCTTTTTCGTTTTCTTTTTTTTTTTTTTCTTTTTGTCTTTTCCTGCCATCTTCTTAATGGTGAAAGCTATTGAATGCCAATTTTTTTTTTTTAAATACCGTATAAATTTAATTAAATTTCGGATAAAATCAATTTTCTCTTTTTTTTTTCTAGGAAGAGGATGACCTCTGTTGAAACAGAAAATTGGCAGTGCAAATTTGGTTGGTGAGAAATTAAAGTGGGAACCAATTCTCTCCGTCAAGGCATAACAAAGACTCCAAGGAATCAGTAAACCTTGTGCAGCGCAAATTCCTTCTTTCATATTGCATTTGAGTTTGGTAATTTTGAATAAAATATAAGATGCATGACGTAAGAATGATATGTTGAATAAATATAAAAATATTATAATAAATACAATAAGATATATTTAAATATAATTGACATAATATATTTTATATGATTATCATATTCATATATAAAATTTTGATACATCTAATAATTTATATTATATTATATTTATATTGATAGAAAAAATAAAATAGAGATAAATATATAAATTATCTCATCTAGGTGCATTGAAAATTTTCTGCATTCGAACCCTAAAATGGTTTGAGAAAAACAATAACACGTAACCCTGTGACTTTGTCAACAAGTGAAAAATAAAAGCTCACTCTTGCCGTAAGGAAAGTGCATATTGCTTTTGAATGGAAAAATGTACAAGTAGAATTCGGTGCTTACCTTTGTGTCACGTTATATTTAATAATTTTAAATTTTAAATTTTAAAATATATAATCTTTTCTTCTATTTATGAATTATGATTTTATATATATATATAAAAAAATATAAAAGCGGATGTATGACATAACATGAATTTTTCACATAAAATTTAGATTGATATTACACAATTTTAAATTATAATTGATAAGTTATCTTTCGATCCTTATAAATGACGAAATCCAAAGAAATTAAAAAGAAAAAGGTTAAATCAAACGGAACCATCCTTGGTTTATATTGAGAACCAAGATAGGTAACAACGAAATTCTCTCTCTCTCTCTCTCTCTCTCTCTCTCTCTCTATATATATATATATATATATATATATACACACATATATATTTATATATCCTTAATTCTTATTTACTGAAAACCAGAAAAAAAAATCATGCCCATGTTAGTTGTAGTTTTTTTTCTTTGTATTCTTTAATGCAAATTTAATTATTTGTGACACCATACAGCAAAACTCTCGTGAGAATTATATTATAGATATGAAAGATCCCACCACCTTACAATGACAAGGATATGGGGTCCGACCATGAGCTATATGCCCATCAATTCTTAAGAGCTTAATATATATATATATATATATATATATATATAATAATTTTAAATACAATATAATTATATAATATAAATTTATTAAAATTTATATAAATATATAATACGTTGAACGTATTTAATATAAAAAAATAATACAAACATAATATGAATACTCAAAATATTATATACATATTTATATATCACAATCAATCAAAAACCCACAATTTTATTTTATTCCTTGACTTGAATATAAACCTATTAAGCATGTGATATAGTAAAGGATCCAGCAAAGCACTACCAAACTATTTCATTGACTCTTTCAAGGTTTCCCTTTTTTTTCACTCCATCCTTTTTTTCTTTCTTTTTTTTTTTTATTTTATGTATTTTCCTTTTCTCTCTTTCAAAGCAGAACCAAAACTTTTGATCTCAAATGTCAAATGTGTGCAATAAGTTAAGGAGGGAGCCACATGATTTTTATCACTTCACTTACCACATCAAAAATGGTCGCCTACTAATATATATATATATATATATATATATATATATAAAACTGTAAATTAATATTAAATAATAATTCAGACTTTTATTATTTTATTGCAATTAATTAAATTCTTAAATATTGATTTTTATTCATTAATTTTTTTGATTAGATAAAAATTGATTAATGAATGACATCAATTCACGTCCAATAATTGAGGCATAATGGGTGATACTGATAACATATTTTGACACTCAATTAAAGGAAAATGGATGTTTAAAAGTTTAATTATTATAATAAAATGATAATATCTTAGATGATTATTTAACTTTAATTCAAACATTTTTTATAGTTAACTCTTAATATATAATACAACATCATGAGGGAATAAGTTTACTGTTTTTTGTATTTTTTTTTTGGAGTTATATTATTCGTATTTAGTTATTTACCAAGTGATTACCATATCAAGTTATCAACCATTATGAAAGCTCTTTGAGGCAAGTTAATTCGAATTCAAATGGATGTATAATTCAATTTATTAAGACTAAACACAAAATTTCAATCATATAATCTCCTGCCCTCGTAATCACTATTTTTTTTTTTAGAATTTTTTTATTGAAATTCTTGTTTAGACACTATAAAAGTTGAGAAAACGTGAAAGCATCCGTTTGGAATATTCATTTTCATTAGCTATAATATATAGCAAAGAATATGTGAAATAAATTAAAAAAATGTAGTTTTTATAGAATGTTATGAAAAGTCAATGAAATTGCTTTAACACCTAATTAGTAAGACGTATAAGGCTGATTTTCGATAATGTTGAATAAGATACGATGATACAACATAAATATTACATAAAAATAATTAAAATATAATAAAATATAAAATAACATAAATTATCCAATTTTATCTTTAGATCTACACCATTCTCGTTACTATTATTATTATTATTATTATTATTAAATCTATTCATAACGTGAATTAAAATTAATATATAATAGTTCACTCGCTTCTAAATATTGGCTATGATTGAGGACCTTTGAACATGTAGCAAATTATTGAAAATTATGGGAGCAACTTTAACGAAACTTCTCATTAAAATTTTTTTGTTCCTTTGGTTGGATAAGAAAATACTAATACTTAAAATAATTTTACAATGCACATCAATATTTGATTCAATGAATATATATATATATATATATAATAAAACAAATATGTAAAATGGAATTTATTTATATTATTGTAAAATTAATTTAATTTTATATTTTTATATATTTTTTGCACGTTTAAATTGTTAATTCAACTATTATATTTCGTATTTTATTTATATAAATTATGTGCAAATGAATAAGTTAAAAACATTTAACTATTTGTTTGATTTTAAAAAATTTTACCTTTAAATATACACAATGGTCTTTTCGATCAATATGACTATACGAGTGTAAGTCATGCAATTATATTACTAAATCTAACGAGCAGTTTATTAAAATATAAAAGGTACACAAAATTATAAAATTAATCAATTTTTCACACCATTTGTCTTATCAAATTTAAATTTATAGAATTTCAACTATTCATTCAATTCCACAATCAGAAATATATTTGAAAATCATTTTTAAAGAAAAAAACATTTATGGCTCCTCATTCTAGACTTTTATTTTAACTACTAATTGTAATAAAATATTTTGTCAAAATAAAAATAAATAAATAAATAAATTTATTCAATTTAAATATTTTTAAAAATTTATATATTTATTATAAATTAAAAGTTTATAACCATAATTAAACTATATCAAAATTCCCTATTTACTTGCCCGAATGCCAAAATCCTGAAATCAGTAACTCTAAAGACAAAGGAAGTCAAGTCACTCAAAATCACCCATTTAATAATTAATTAATTAATTAATTTCATTAAAAACCCTTTAAACAACGTCAAAAAAATAAAATAAAATAAAATAAAATCATTAAATTAAAATCAACTACATGCCATATAAGTAAGGCTTGGACCCGCCCACCTCAACCGCCCAATTCATAATTGCCAACTTTTTCTTTTGTTTTGTTTATAATCTTTTGCTGTCAATTCCTTTCATCATGAAACGTCATTCTGCCACTGGCGTGGCCTTCTCCATTGCTTCACTTTGTTTATAGCGGATGAAACAAACGGGGATTTTAACTTTACATGCGTTAAAAGGTTTCAGACTTCACTCCAGTCTTTGGGCGAAGTACGCCACCAAGTGTTTTCAAACCCAAAACAAAACAAATTTTCAGCCACTGAGTTGATCAGCTGCATTTTCTCTCCCCACCCAGTGTTTGAATCAAACTTTGATCAAAAGAAGAAGGAAGAAGATGATCGTGAACAAGAACTGCAAGTTTGTAAGATTAAGAAAAGAGTTTGGAGTTGTTTTCGTGCTGTTTTTGTTATGTCAAAGTTTCGTTTGTTGGTCTCTGAATGAAGACGGTAAGTTTTTTTTTTTTTGTTTCGTCTTAAGTTTTCCTTTCTTGAGAAAGTTGAGGAAAAAAGATGTTTTGGTAATGAATGCAGGGTTGGCTTTGTTGAAATTAAGAGAGAAAGTGGTGAACGATCCCTTTGGTGCTTTGTCGGATTGGAAGAAAGATGGAAAGATTGACCCTTGTTCCTGGTTTGGTGTCCAATGCTCTGATGGCAAAGTTGTTGTTTTGTAAGTTTTTCATTTTCTTTCCCATGTCTCACTTCTTCTTTCTCCGATAACTTTTTTTTTCCGGGGGGGGGGGGGGTGTGAATGCTGCTTGGTTACCAAGAAAAGAAAGGAAAAATTTTGATGGCTGGGTTAAAATGCAGGAACTTGAAAGATCTTTGTCTTGAAGGAACATTGGTACCTGAGCTTGGAACTCTAGTTCACATTAAGTCTATGTAAGTGTCTCTGAGTTCTGTTATTTAAAGCAAAAGTACTTCCTTAGTCTTACATGGTTGCTTGACGGTTGACAATCTCTTTAAGTTTACCCATCTTTTACTTTCTCCTATTCACCATTCCGATGCCATTCTTTTCCCCTTACAGTAATTTGCGGAACAACTCTTTTACTGGGACTATCCCTGAAGTTATTGGAGAACTGAAGGAATTAGAGGTTTTGGACTTGGGATACAATAACTTCAGTGGACTAATTCCGCTCCAACTTGCTGCCAATCTGTTACTAACAATCCTGTAAGTCAAACAATTCAGTTCTCATTCCAGCAAGTTTTCTCTCTCACCCACACCCGGTAAATAACTTAATTTTATACATATTGTTTTGTTGCAGTTTACTGGACCATAATGACCACCTTAGTGGTTTCACTCCTGAAATATATGAACTTCAAAAGCTTTCAGAAACTCAAGCGGATGAAAACCAGCTATCTAAGGCTGCTAAATCGCCTTCCAATCAAAGATTCAATACATGGTATGCCAGCATATTTGAGTAGAAGCCATTCTTATTTGGCTAGGGCCAGTAAGTAAAAAGATAGAAGTGGGCATTTCATGAATATGTTTAGTTGTGTCATATTGTTCGTTGTTCTCAGGCACCTTTTAGTGCCACTTAGTAATATAAAAAATACTTTGGCTTGGATCAAATGGATGTAATTGTCATGAAAATTTTCACCCTTTAGTGATTAAATAGCTCTGTCTCTTTCTCGGATAATTTTTCATTGGCAGTTTCTTTATGATTATGTGTTCTTATTGTTTGAACTTTCTTGATGTCTTTGCTAGGAACCATGGCCGCCAATCTGAAGATGCAGCGAAGAGAAGACTGCTGACAGGAAAGCTTGCCACCTCTGCAAAGTCACCAAAACCACACTTTTTAAAGATAAATATATCTTCGCCTCCTTCTCATGCAACTCAAGTTCCAACTCCTCCTGCATCTGTTGAATCTTCTGCAAATCGTACATCGGCAAGAGATGCTCCAAAAAAACGACCTTCTTCTGCTCCAGCTCCTTCTCCGTCAGAAAATAAAGTATTACTCAATGTTTCTGCTCCAGCCCCTTCAGGAAGCAATCCTTCAATTTCTCATTCTAGCTCACATCACCAAACTGCAATAATGGCTGGAGCCGTAGGGGGTACCATATTTCTTCTAATATTAATAGCCATTGCCTATCTCTTTAAAACATCCAAGGTATCTACTGTGAAACCTTGGAAAACAGGGCTAAGTGGACAGCTTCAGAAAGCATTTGTAACGGGTAATTCATCTGTTCCATTTGCAAAATTAGACAGTAGACAATATTTAATGTCTTTCTTGATTTCAGATCATATTGATGTTTTCAAATCCAGTTTAAGACGGTTGCTAAATACAGGACAAAGAACAATAGTTAAGATTTTAGTTTAATTCATTATAACCTAAAACAAAGTCTTCTTTGAAGAAAATGTGTCATTGCCCATCTTCTATTTGGCTCGCAACATAAATAATGTACAGGTCATTACTGAAGAGGGAATCATCCCAAATACACAGCTAAAGTAGTGGTAAAGGGACCTTAAGTTGTCTTGGTTTGGTCCATCTGTTATTAGGTTTATATTTTTATTCAAGGGACAAATTTGCTTCTTTTTCAAATTCTGCCAGAATATTTATTATTTATGATAAATTACTTGCGTTTCAGGTGTACCAAAGCTGAAGATATCAGAGCTGGAAGCAGCCTGTGAAGATTTCAGCAATGTAATTGGTAATTCAACAATTGGCACCGTCTATAAAGGGAGACTGTCTAATGGGGTTGAAATAGCCGTGGCCTCTTTCCCCATAAAATCTGCCAAAGATTGGTCAAAGAATTTAGAAACACAGTTCAGGAAGAAGGTATTCTACTGAAAAATTCAATCAAGATACACGTGCTTGATGTTGTTCTTATAGTTTTGTTTAACTATTTCTAGCTTAATGTTTTCAGATTGACACATTATCGAAAGTGAACCACAAAAATTTTGTCAACCTTCTTGGATATTGTGAGGAAGGCCAGCCTTTTACTAGGATGGTGGTTTTTGAATATGCTCCAAACGGCACACTCTTTGAGCACTTACACAGTAAGTATATAATTTTTGTTTTTGGAGTCTTTGTGGATGGACCTCTATTTTAATTGCCTGTTACCATCATTCCTATTTTTAACATGAAGTTTAAGCATTTGGTCTGGTATTTCATGGGCTCCAATGGAGCCAACAAATTATGCTACTTCATGGAGAGAATCTGGAGCTGAGTTAGTATTACTTATTTGTTCACGATATGACAGTTATGTCAATTTCATTAATTTCTTATTCCTCTATGTCATATCATCTTCATTGTTTGACATTTTCAGAATAGTGCCTAAAGAACTCCTGGTATTTCTTAGTCTCCAATAAAACTCATCCTGCACTTTTGACTTCTGGATTAAAATGTCATGTGATTGACATTGTCTTGCAATGTTGTTCATGTATATGAATCGTACAAATGAGTGGTTTTTGTGAACCTGATAAGTAGGAATCCCCATATAACAGTTACATTAAACCCTTTTTCCTCTTTGTGCCGATGACTTCCGAGATGAAAGGCTAATCAATGCAATATACTTTCAAGGTTCCTATATGTTTAGAGATATGCATGGTAGTTTGCTACATAACCTGGCTTTAGAAGATCATATGCTTCCCTACTCACTGCGAACAAGTGTTTTTCATTCACTGCAAGCATCTGCCATTTTACTTTTTCCTCTGGTGTTAAGAATTGAAGTATAACATTGTATCTTTTTTAACTGATTTTGCAGTTAAAGAATCTGAGCACTTGGATTGGGCGATGAGGTTGAGAATTATAATGGGCATAGCTTACTGCCTTGAGCATATGCACCAGCTGAATCCACCCATACCCCATCAAAACCTGTCATCCTCAGCTGTCAATCTAACAGAAGACTATGCAGCCAAAATCTCAGATCCATATTTCTGGAATGAGGTAGCTCCGGCAGACAGAGAAAACCTGTCAGATACCCCACTAGCAAGCCTAGAAAGTAATATTTATACATTTGGGGTATTATTATTTGAAATAGTAACGGGTAGGATGCCTTACTTGGTGGATAATGGTTCACTTGACGACTGGGCATCAGACTATTTGAGGAGGGAGCAACCCCTCATAGAGATGGTTGATCCTACTCTAAACTCTTTCAACAGGAAGCAACTTGAGAAAATTGAGGAGGTCATAAATTCCTCTGTCGGCCCTGAACCTGGGGGGAGACCAGACATAAGAGAAGTCAGTGCAAGATTAAGAGAGATTACTGCAATGATGCCTGAGGATGCGATCCCAAAACTTTCTCCGCTTTGGTGGGCAGAGCTTGAGATTATGTCAGCCGAAGCAAGCTAGGGATGAAACTTGGATGTTTTCTCTATCGTATGTAGGTGGAGAGGCTAAAAGAAGTTTGCACGTAGGTCATCACTAGTTGTATTATTTTAGGGTAATGGAAAGTTTGCTGTATATACTTGAGATAGAGAGGAAATATGGGAAATCTTCCTCGTTTTAGCTTTCAGTGTGAAAATACATGAAAGGAAAAATCATAATTGTAACAAGCCGCTTGGTTTCTATCATTCTGATTGTTCATTGTTACCTTAATTCTTGCAATGGTGAATTAGTTTTTTGCCCAATTTAGTCCAACCATTTAATTCATAAGCAAATCGAACACAATTCATGTAAACAAATAAAAATAGTAATACTCTGTCATATTTATTGATGAGTAAATACAAAGAGCCAACCTTCATAGGATTGGCTCCTGAAAATCTAAAACTGGAAAGGAAAATTTTGAACTGGAAGTACATTTCAACTTTAAAAACTTACCCCAAAAGTGACGAACCAAGTCCATTGATTTCCAGACAGGCTTTAAATTGTCGTCAATCCCCTTGGATAAGCCACTGGATATGAAGTTTGAAGCTTGAGCAAATGACAGAGGGCTCTTATAAAGCAAGATCCTATCGGATTTTCTATTCCAAGTTCATTGTTTATAGGAAAGTGGCCTTCACGTAAACAAATAGACGAGAGAAGGTTGGCCATACTTTGTAGTTAGTAGCCTCCACGTCCATCAAAACTTCAAAACTTCCAAAAACTTTCCCCAACTATATATAATACCACCCGGGGGGTAGCCCTCCAACGCAAAGTTCTTAGAGCCTTTTTTTCCCAAGTCTTCAAGCCCCAAGCTGTTATACCTGAAAAAATGGCTAGCAGTCACCTAGCAGTTTTCATCTCATCACTGTTGCTTCTCCCATTGGCCTTCTCCTCCACAGTTGCTTATGGAGACATCCCACAAGAGAAGGAAACTGAGGTAGTTGTGGAAGGAATGGTCTACTGCCAAAGCTGTGACAATTATGGATCCTGGTCCTTGTCCAAAGCTGAACCAATCGCCTCAGCTAAAGTTAGTGTCATCTGTAAAAACGAAAGGGGCCAAGTTAGCTTCTACAAGGCCTTTGAAACAGACGGGAATGGTTACTTCTTTGCTGAACTTAAAGGGCTCCAAATGAGCCACCCTCTTTTGGACCACCCTCTCCAATCTTGCCGTGTCAAGCTTGTTGCATCACCTCTTGAGAACTGCAACATCCTCTCTAACATTAATTATGGACTCTATGGCTCCCCACTTCGTTTTGAAAGCAAGAGGCTGCACAGAAAGGATTACGAGGTTGTTATTTATGCTGCAGGTCCCTTGGCTTTCCGACCAGCTCATTGCCCTGCCCCAACTCACTATTAATGTCACTACTAATTTATTTTTCGACCCGAACTTGATTAAGTTCTAATTTTCATTTTGATTCTTGTTTTTCTGATAACAATGTTTATCTATCTATGTTGGTACATTGTTCTATTTCTTGATTAAATTGAACTCTGCTTCCATGCAGGTGCAGGCTGATGTAATTCCTTAGATTTTTTGTTGTCTCAAACAAGACAAAAACTGTCATTCAACTTTTTCTTTTTAGTTTTGTTTCTTGTACTGTTTATACTTGAGGCAAGCTATGGGCATGGATCTCAAGCATACGCACCTATATATTTGGAGTGAGAACGCAATTCAAATTATCACATGAAGATATATGATAGAAATTCCTTGGTCTTCACATTCAAATACATGTACCAACTCATGATGAAAACTCAATCCAAAGTTCCTCTCCAACAAAACTAGTAAGTTTCTTTCTAAAACAGTTAAAATTGACATTCAACTTATCTAAGATTCGAATGTTTATAACTCTTTTATTATTTTTGGTTATGATCTTTTTTATATCAAGTAACCAAACTCAAAGACGTTAGCGACCTGGCTAGATAGCATTATATTAGTGTTTGGACTTATTTCTAGCTGTTCTACCCACTTTGAATCTAGCCCAATGGCTAATGCCTTTGAAAGGCCTTGCTATTGGGTTGTTAAGGGTATGTTTTTTAAATAAGCCTCAAGCTGGCATATCTCAGCTGAACGTTGAGCCACCTACCAGCAATTCCCTTAGGAGATACTGAATTTTTAATTTTTAGTTTGGAATTATTTTCATCACAAGAATAATGTGGCACCTAATATATGCCTTTGATATTAAAATATCAAATATAATATTAATCATAATTATTATTGTCTATAAATGTTCCTTTGTGAAGGCAACTGATAAAATAAATAAAAATTGTAAATCAGTTTGCACATTACTTACTACATTCGGCATAAGTTTCATACAAATTGTAGTTTATTTATTTGTGCAAATAAACCATTTATTTGCTTAATTAAAGAATTATGATCATCATGATGTCATTCTTGATTACTAGGTCAAATATGTTTCTACCTATTTTTCAATGATTGTACGATTTTTTCATGCTTGTAGAGGTAGAAGGCCAGCGTAAGTAACACCATTAATATAATTTTTGTGAGTCCTTTTGTCTCGAAGTCTTTTAATTAGTATTTATTAGATCTTATTATTTTACAAGTTAGGAGTCAAATTTATGATTTCTTTTTTTGACTCACCTTGCCAATTACCTAAGCCAATTAAAGGTTTTTTAAATTGAAAAAATAAAAGATGCTTCTTTATTTGGAGGATTAATAAATAGTCAAATTCATTTCTTGATGCTCAATACAAACATGTGCATAAATATATATATATATATATACTTTAATTAACTTGAAATGTAACATATATACATAAATAAAGTATGAAACATAATAATCGTATTAAATAAATAAAAATCATATAAAAATTTAAAATTAAATTAATTTTATACCGATATAATAAACTATATTAAGATTTCGTACGTTAGTGGCGTTGGCTCAAGGATTAAGTTTGTTCATCTGGTTAATCCTTTGTTGTTAACATGGAATTTAATCAATAAAGTTTTATGAGGTTTACATCTTGGCCCCGCAGAGTTTGGGAAATAAGATGGAATTAATCATATGATTAAACTGAAGTAATTTGAAGCTTCCTTGAAATTTGAAATGGTCAACTATGAGTTGAAAGGATTTGAGATAGTAATAAAACATATGTACACATAAAGACTCTTGTTTTAGTTGTAAAAATTTTTAAAAGTGTTGAAGTAAAGACAGACATCCTAATCCTGATCATCCATGGATGCCGATGGTAGATCCGCATTAATAGGTTCACGTATTCTCATACAAATTAAAAATTATATAAAATAATAATATTAAAAAAAAACCCTAGAAAAACAATGGAACCAGGTTTGACTTTACAGGTTGGGAAATTGAAACAGAATCTGTCAGAAGCCAGACCTTTCTATAATAATTTTCACAGGCTAACCAAACCAATCAGCTGTACCCCGTCGTTATTCAAAATCATATTTGAAGTAGATCCTTTATTTGTCGTCACAATTAAATTTGCTCTTAATTGAGAATGGAAATAATTAGAAACGTCATTTAAAAGCTTATAGTAATATATATATATATATATAAGTGTGTGTATTTTTAAAATAATTTAGTTTGGATTCAAATGTAAAACAAAAATTATTAATATTTTTTGGTTTTTTTTGAATCTATCCTTGCAATTATCTTTATAAAATAATATTTAATAAGTTTATAATACGAATATCAAAAATTGCAATTTCTTTTATTCTTAAATTGCTATAGAGATTTGGGGCAAGCAAGGTAGACCTTCATTTCTGATATAATTATTAAACAGCCGAAACATATCCATATTTAATTCCCCAAAGCTTAGCTAAATTCCCAACAGTCAATGCGCAACATATTGCGTTTGTTCTTCCCAATAGTGGCCAAACATATATACTAATAATTAATAGAAAACTATATACATATATATATGTTGAAATATCTGTTAATGGAGAAATTCCAATTATATGCTGCAAATTAAGACAATATTCTAAAATAGGTTGCATTTTCTGTACGCTTTTATCATTTTCAGCTCCGTACCAACTAATAGCATTGGTTTCCCATAGGGAAAAAATTTCTTGGACGGCTGTGATTTCTCCCCCGAGATGCCCGTGCACCGTAAACAACTTTTGAGTTAAGAAAGTTCGAAACCTTTTTTCCAGTTTCTAGTTATCTGCTATGATCATGCAGGAAAAAAAAAATGAGCTCTTCTTTATATGCATGGAGAAATTATTAATGAAAGAGAATACACACGAGGATGGAATTGGAATTCAAGGTTTCACGCACAAAAATTTAATGTTATGTTCACCTAAACAGCCTTTTTTTGTCAAAAGTTGCATTATTTCATCAGATCACGTGAATAACGGTATGCAACATCTTCATGTTGATCATGAGATATACTAGTTCACGGAAATATAGCACAATTTCGTTCAGTTTCATGACTTAATTACCCCTTAAATTCAAAATTTTTTATTTGAAGAAGAAAGGAAGGATTTGAACCCAGATTTTTTTAATAAAAAACCATGCATCTATTCCCTTCCACCCGCCCCCCCTCAAAAAGAGAGAGAGAGAGAGAGAGAGAGAGAGAGAGAATACACATATGAACAATTGACAATATTACTTTTTGATTGATGATCTGCTTCTTTTACAACCTGTCTTGACCAACTTTTAAATTGGGAGTGAAGGGAAATTTGGGATTGGATTTCTTGTTCTAAACTTTATAGGGTTGATACAGGCATTGAGTGGAGCATGACTCCATGGCATGGTCAAGAGGCCAAGCTGACCCTTGAATAGCTGTAGCCGTAAGGAGCAAGTGTGAAATGAAGGAAGACACTGCTACCTGTTTTTTTTCTTTCTTTCTTTTTTTTTAAAGAAAAAAAGTTAATATTCAATTGCTCCCTTCGGTACTGTAATAGTGGTGCCCCCCCCCCCCATTTTCCATTTCTGCATTGGGAATCGTTTTTGAAATGCCCATTTCATAATCATTTTCAAAGTTTTCTCTCCCAAACTTTCTCCGAGACCAAGTTCAAATACGTCACTGTCCCACCCTGCCAAAGGGAGAGAAAGATAAGAATATATATATATATATATATATATAGATAGCTTAATTGTTCTAAAGTACGTATTCTAATCAAAAGTAGGTTAAAATAATAATAAAAAATCTCTTTAATATTTTATCTATATATATCTTACTTATTCTAAATTATATATTATCTATACATAAATCTTTAACGTTTCATTTTTGTTCATATAAATTTTAATATTTAAATTGTATTTAAATAAACCTTAACCTTTTTTTAAAGATTTTTAATTTTTAATTTATACTCAAATAAATTTTTAATATAAATAAACATTTTACTTCAAACAAACTTTTATTTAAATACAAATGAAAAGGTAAAAGACTTAACTGAGTGCAATAAAATAAAAATTTATTTTAAAAAAAATAATTCAAAGACTTTTTTTAATATTTTAACGGCAAAAGTATTATCAAACGCCTATTCATTTAAATGTTACTATCATGCTCTACAGAGTCAAATTAATCTAATTACCTAAAAACTTTGCCATTGTTAATTCCTTCAAACATTCTTTTGTTTAGTTGGCCCACTCCCAAAGACCCCACCAAGACGGTCCACACGTATACGGTATTTTATTTATACGTTGGTTCGGTGAAAGTGGGCTCTCATCATAATATAAAACAAAGAAATCGAGGGCTAGCTATAATTATAATTATACAACTATAAAAGCATTAAAGACCCAAAGAGAAGATTACCAAAATTTCTCGATTTTCATTGAAAGATTGACTTAGCCAAGCAAGAAATGATGAAGGGCGGGGTTTGAGTCATCAAATGGGGACAAAAAGCCAAATCCGTGATTCTCGACGGGAAAGACAGTGGCATTTCTCTAAGTTTGTGAATTATGAGTGAATGAATGACAGGCTACCACCTTTTTAACTCCACATTGATTGATGGGAAACTAAACTATATGCCTTAATTACACGCATGCAACAGCCTTAGCTCTTTCCCCCTTTGCCTTCTTTTATTTATTGACATATATATATATATGTTATATCTCTAGTTGTATATTAGACAAGTCACGAGCTGGCCAGCCCTAACCATGTCTTTTAGAGCCAGCCAACAGTCTACAAGGTGCTCGTTTACTGTGCATTTATAGGTTCTGCCTTTATTAATGAACCCATATCTAATCTTCATTTTCTTTTAGTATTTCTTTGATATTTGCAATTTGTTGAAGGGCTATACATGAGAATTAAGCTAAAAATTTGATATCTGGCAAATGCAATTACTAGTGAATGATGATTTTTGTCATAGAAAATGAAAAAGTGAGAGGAGAAGAAGACTAAAGTCTAAAGAATAATACCCATAATTTATATAGTACTCGCTACTTTAATCAATTTCCATTGAAGACTATGGTCTCCTTTAGGTAAACTTGGTAAGATCTTCATTCTTATTCTTATAATTATTTTGCTCGTCACCAGCAATTATTATTATAAACAAAGTTATAAGAGCGTCTCATTTACGCCATTCAATTAGGTAATTTTCTTATTAAAAAAAAAAACTATGTAAAATTTTTCTTTATTAATTAATGTCTAATTATATTACTAATTATTAATTACATCATATTAATAATGCATCATGCATGGAGGTCATATAACTATATATATATATATATATATATATACACACACACACACGCATATAAATAGTAAACAAATAGAGAGGTATCTATCTCCCAATATTTTTGTCAAATATAGGGTTGAACCTATTGCTCCAATAAAAGGTTCATTTCTTTTTTATTCTAAAGAATAAAATTTCAATATTCAATCCGTCTTGCTTGATCTGGGTAACCAAACGACTTTAAACCCTAATCACTACTAGTTTTCCTTGATTATTTACTTAGACTTGCAAACAAAGACAGCTAAAGATCGTGAATATGGGAAGTACTGATAGTTTTGAAGATTCCGGGACCAGCCTGAACAACGAGGAAGGCGAAGATGAAGAAGAGGAGGATAACAAGAGCAATTGCGAGCCAAGAAATGGAGAGAGCTCAAGCAATGGCTCAGTTGAAGAAAATGGAAAGAAGTCTGCTTCTGGATCTGTAAGGCAGTATAATCGTTCCAAGACACCGAGACTCCGGTGGACACCTGATCTCCATCTTTGCTTTGTTCATGCAGTTGAAAGACTAGGAGGACAAGATAGTAAGTAGCCAGATATAATCCAGTTAAATTATGCTTTCTTTTAACCTGTGATTAACACTAACCGATCGATGGCTTGAATCCACAAAATTCTTGATGATTTATACAATAAAAGTGTATTTTTATTGGTTCAGGAGCAACACCCAAGTTGGTTCTTCAATTGATGAACATCAAAGGCCTTAGCATAGCTCATGTGAAGAGTCATCTACAGGTTTTGTTCATCTACTAAAGTTTCTTATTACTAAATTGTTTCTTAGACACAAATTAAAAAAAAAAATTATAGAAGATTTTTGTTGTCAAGTTCGATATATATCTTGACTTGTTACGAATTTGCTTTGGTAGATGTACAGAAGCAAGAAGATTGATGACCCCAATCAAGGTACATAAGCTTACTTGATTCCAATTTCTATAATTAAATTAACAACGCATAGATTTTAGGGTTTGATTTAAGGTGTATGAAAGTAAAAAATTTCCATATATATGGCAGTTATGTCAGATCGAGGGCTCCTGTTTGAAGGTGGAGATCACCATATATACAAACTTAGCCAGCTTCCTATGCTGCACAGTTTTAATAATCAGAGGCCTTTTTCGAGTTTTCGGTATAAAAAGCTGTTATATTCCTCACTATTTTGAGGATTGTTGTATCATATATTCATGCTTTCCAACTGAACAATGAAATTATGATTAACCAGATTTTTTTTTAACTAATTTTGGAGGTATGGCGATATTTCTTGGAGAGGGAATGATGGTTCCCACATGGGAGACAGTGCATTGGATGTAGCAAGAAAAGGACTTTATAGTTCAGTAACACAGAGATTATTTGGAAACTATAACAATAATTCACTTAGCTTTAGTTCCCAAATTGCTGATTCTTGTTTCAGTGGGGAAGCTGCTTCTTCAGGAAGAACGACTCGCCAAACTCGGAAAGAAGTTCAAGCTTTTCATGGATCCGAGCAATCACAGGCAACGCCAATAAGTAGATCAATGGCTTTCAATGTCACAACCCAATTTCAAGAGAGAGGAACCGATCAATTTGCATGTTTGAGCAGCATTAGTAACTCAGCACAAAAAAGTAGTCGGAAACTGACCCAAGAAGCCCAAGACAAGCTAAAGAGGAAGACCTCGGAATCCAATAACATTCAAGGCTTAGATTTGAATTTGTCCCTGAAAATAACAACAGCACCAAACAATGATGGATTTGAAAAGGGAACTTTGGAAGGAGGAGTTGATAGTAGTTTGTCTCTTTCTTTGGCTTCATCTTCATCATTTTCAAAGCTTAGTCAATTGAAGGAAGGAAATGGTGATGGCAGAAAACACGCAAGGACTATGGCCAGTACTCTAGATCTGACTTTATGAATGAGACAATTCTGAGTGAGATCTTGAAGTACTGTCCAATTAAAGAGCTAGCAAATGCTCGTATAAATCAATTTGAATCATATTGTCGATTTCAATAAATCAATGTGAATCATTGTCGAATACCAGAACACAAGGTAATCTTAATCAACCACTTGTTTTCTTCTTTTGTTGTTTTCATTGTTTCTTTGTGCATGAATTCCGAGAAAATATTGGATGAGAAATAATAAATTTAGCATTACTAGATCTAGTTGCTGGAGAGCTAGTTTATGTTTCAAAGAGGATTAGTTTAAGATTTAAGGGTCTCTATATCCTAGAAACTGTTGCTTAATTAGAATTACTAGGGCGAAATAAACGAAAAAGAAAATGAGGATTATTGATCAAGAACCATGGCTTTGAAACTAGGTTGCCAGGAAGCGACAGGAATTTAATCTCTTCTATAATATTCAAGTCATCTTGGAAACAGGATAATAAAAGTAATTTAAGTAAATTAACATACTTCAGGGTAGTCACTGAACTGTGTTGGAGGGAATCAAGGAGATGCTGCTGTGTATATATATATATATATATATATATAATTTTTTGGTCAGTATATCTGTATATGGTACCTTAATCCCCAGAAAAATTAATTTTGTTACTTAAAAATATTTCTTGAGTAATGGTCTTAATATATTTCTATATTTGACTGCAAAAAATGCAGCCGAGGGTATGAATTTGTAATCAGCAACTAGTCTTTTTCTTCATATATACTGTAGTATAATTTAATGAAAATTTTTGCTCCTTTTAGGTTTTGAAACATGCAGGTTTGTGTGTATGTATATATATATATATATATATATATATAGATATATCGGAGAAAATATATACATCTATATATACATTCCTAAGTCCTAACTGGAATGTAGCTAGGGATAGGGATTATAAACTCTAAGCAATCCCGCCCTAGCAGTTGGAACTTGGAAAACAGTGTGTATATATATATATATATATATATATATATATGAGAGATGAGAGCATATATAGGAGCAAAAATTAACACGTTTAATATTGTAATGATTGAACTTTGATTTGCATATAATAATAGATAATCTATAATACCTTTTTTTGGAGAATATAGGTTCATCCATTTAGTTCACATATATGTATGATTGTATATACTGCTCATTTTTGCACAGTAAACAGAGATTGTCCAATTCACTATAAGTTAATCTTTGCTCGAAAATCAAAATCCGATCGTATTGCTATTAATTTCGCTATTTGTCTTCCAGCTTAAGTCGTATGGTATGTACCGGCCATGCATGAATGCATGCATTTACTATGTATGACTTGCATTTGAATCCAAATTCCACCGTCAATTTTGGCATTCCTCACTGAGTCCTGACTAGGTTTTGTTAAATTATTTATTTATGATAGACATGGTGGCTACGTAGACGTGCACCGCTTGCTTTTTTGGATGATTTAGAGGAAAAAAGATCAATATCTCATCAATTATAAAGACATTATCAGCAAAGTCCTCCCATATCAAAACCTATATTATTGATTAATAAAATTAAATTTAAAATCAGGTACTAATTTTTTTTTTTAAATAAGACGTCATTTTGAGATATCAAAAACACACACATATATATAGAAAGTACCAAAATTTCCAAAGTCATAGCTATGAAAGCGATGGACCTTGGCTAAGATGAGAAAAAAATAAAACTACATGACACGATCAAACGGCATTAAAAATTTGAAAAAAGACATAAAATATGATACGATACAAAAAATAATATAAATACGATATGAATTACACATATATTTCAAATTTTATAATATGAACCATTGACATCTCAAAGTTTATATAAATATAAAATACTTTAGGCACAATTTAGATATAATAAAATATATGAATATGATATGCATATTCAAATTCTAACAAATTAAAAATATATATATATATATATGAATATGGGTAATAATAAATATGCATTTCAATCTTATTAGACTTAGTAATTTGTGTATTCATGTCTATTTGTATGTTTTATCATGTCATAATCATGTTTAAAGTTTTTTACATTTATATAAATTTTAATACGTTTATAATTCATATTAAATAAATTTTAAAAATATATTTATATCATATTTTTAACTTTATATATATTATATTTATATAATTATATCAAATATAATTAAATTTAGTCTTGATCGTCAATCATATTACTTACATCCATCGACCGATACACCTAATGTAGCCAAACGGAAGTCCAAATTTGTCTGAGGTACAGGCTTGAGCGAGAGCCAAGGCTAAGATCCAAAACTGAATTGGTTCTGGACCGAAAGAAGTAACCCAAGGTTTCAGCCCAGCAATCAAGCCTTGAATTTGCCTAAGATTGAGCCCAGCAACCAAGCCTGGAAGAATAAACCCGAGGGGCCAAGAGAGAGTGTTCACTGACTGACAAAGATTTTCATCTCTTCGGTTAATACCAGAAATACCCCAGCAAAAGTTAGAGTGAAAGAAAAGAAACCCTCCCCCCCCCCCCACCAAAAAAAAAAAAACAGCACAATTCACAAAAACCAATCGAAATTGAGCAGCATCAGCGACAGATGAGTTTTCTAGACACCCTTTTAGGACAAAAATTCCACGAACCAGACACGTTCATACATGTTTAACGGTTATATTTCCAAACCCCCCCCCCCTTCACTTTCAGCCCTTGCTCTTGAGGGAAAGAATCCTCAGCATATGCTTCCAGCATCTGTTCTTATCCTCCTGTCTTTTCTTCTGTTTCCCTCCCTTTCCATTTCTCCTCCACTGTTATATTTCCCTTTTTCCTTTCTTTTCTTTTCATTTCCTTCCATTGTAATCAATGGCCAGCGGCACAAGAACTTCTTCCCTTCTTCTTAATCATCATAAAACAAACCATTTTATTTTCTCTTTAAACTCCAAAAAACCTTGCCTTTTCCATCCTTTTCCCCCTCTTGCCTCTCTATCTTTCTCTTTATCTGTCTCCTCTTCTCCATCATCTTCCAGCAGTATCACACGCGTCACCACAGCGCCTTTAGAGTGCGCGCCACCGGCACCGGACTCCAATAATTTCCAGCTAGAAATCTCCCGCCTGAAAACACTGCGTTTGAAACTTTCAATTTCCAAAACCCTCAAGCAGAAACTCAAAGTGCTCAACTCGGATTCAAAAGTCAAGCATTTTTTAAATACCCAAGGTTTTGGGAGGTTTTTTAATTCACTTGGTTTGAGTTTAAAAGAGTTGTTTCTGGTCAAATGCTTGGTTGCAGCTGGTCAAGACCATGTGCTCGACATGAGTTTTGGTTTCAAACAGAGAGAAGGGAATGGAGTGAGGAGTTCAGTGAAGACTGCGCTCCATGCTTTGGTGGAAATGATTGAGAAATGGGATGTAAATAATGGTGGCAGCGGTGGGAGAGAGGATTTTCTAAAAACTCAAACTGGTATTGTTTTGGTGGATGAGGAAAGTGAGGACTTTAAAAATTTGTTGAAGATTTTGGAAGAGATTGAGGAGTTTTATGATTGCGTTGGAGGAATTATAGGGTAAGCTCTTAATTACTCGTTATATCATTGCAGCTCCATTTGTTCTGGCTTTTTTCAAAAGCATTTTCCCGTTGTATGCTATGCAATAGTTTTCCTTTTGTATCCTTTCTTTGTAGCTATCTGCTTAAATAGGAGATGGACATAGTTTAGCAGTTTTATGTGAAGGTTTGATTTTCATTAGTCCCACTAGGATAGAAATGTATACATAAGCTAATATTTAGGGTGCATTGTGACTAAGCATGATATAATTCAAAGAAAGGGCTCAATCCCTGGCAGAGCTATAACCTTCAGGATTCTAACAGAAAAGTACACATTTCATTCTCTTGGAGAATGCTTCTCCGCATGTATTTGTCCTGTTTTTATTCTGTCGCAATGGCTTGGATCAGAATTACTTTCCTTTGAACCTGTGTTATTTTCATATCCCATGGAAGACTTTGTTAATAGTAAATGCAAAATGATTGATTAAATTCAAATCACAATTGTAAAGTTTCCATCGTCATCATTTCTTTTTCATATCCTCATCCATTGGGTGGAGGATTGAATCATTTTCTTGAGTAACACTCCAGACATCTTTACTATGGATTTTAATCCATTATTGCTTGGTCGTTTTCCCTATCATTTCTTCTTGCCAAGTATTTTCACGTTGTTCCATATCCTAAAATTTTGGAATATATTATAGAGTTTAAATACTTGCTACAGATATCAGATAATGGTGCTGGAGCTCCTTGCGCAATCCTCACTTGAAATGCAGACTAGAAATAATTCTCAGCGTGTACATGAATCAATGGAATGCCAGTTTTTAGAGCTTCATCCTCCTACTGGATGGGACCTTTCTCAAAACACTGAATATGCATCTCAAGCAGCTTTATGGGGAATTGAGGTTAGTGCCAACAGTGTCATGTTCTTGTAAATGAAAAGGATGTGCTACAGCCTACAAGTTTACTTGAATGATAAGATCTTATCTGTTTTAGGGTTTGCCAGACTTAGGTGAAATATATCCTTTGGGAGGTTCAGCAGACAGGCTTGGTTTGGTTGATTCTGACACAGGTGAATGTCTTCCGGCTGCAATGCTTCCGTATTGTGGGAGGACATTGTTGGAAGGTCTTATAAGAGATCTTCAGGTATGCAATGTTTATGGCTTTGATGTCTTTTATGCTGGACAAAAAGATAACTGTTAAGTGATTAATTATTGGAGAAGAAATTCTAAATGTGCTCTTTATTTTGACATTTACATTTTATTCTATAATTGCAAGGCTAGAGAGTTCCTGTACTTCAAGCTGTATGGAAATCAATGCATCACTCCTGTTGCAATCATGACAAGTTCAGCAAAGAACAACCATGAACATATCACTTCACTTTGTGAAAGACTTGGATGGTTTGGAAGAGGCCGGTCGAGTTTCCAACTCTTTGAACAGGTTTGGAGTTGAATCTATGAGAATACCTGCTATGGGCTCTTCTATTCCATTAATGAATATTGGTGTTCATTAGTAATTTGACTTCTCAACTGCCAGCCTCTGGTCCCCACTGTAAGCGCAGAAGATGGGCAATGGCTGGTCAGAAAACCATTTGTGCCTGTATGCAAGCCTGGTGGTCATGGTGTAATATGGAAACTTGCTTATGACAAAGGCATCTTTCAATGGTTTTATGATCATGGAAGGAAAGGTGCTACTGTTCGGCAAGTCAGGTTAGTCGTATTTGCTGTATATCAAAACTTATTTGCAGATATGATATGTGTCAGTTGCTGAATTTGAGAATTGCATTGGTGAGTTTGCAGTAATGTTGTGGCTGCTACGGATCTGACCCTTTTGGCATTGGCAGGGATTGGTTTACATCATGGAAAGGTATGCTCATATAAGAAATGCCGATATACTGTGGTTTTCCTTTCGTGAGCTTTGCAAAGCTAGATTGAGGTATAATTATGACTATCCACTAAAATCTTCAACACTTGCTTCAACAGGCATATTAAGGTCGAGCATAAGAAATGCTTACTGATTTCTTGGAATTCATTAATAATTTTATTATACAATTGAAGATAAACATCTCTGGTCATATCTGGTCATATGCAAGTTCATCTGGACCAAGGTCTTTCGCTATCTTGTATTATGCTGATTCTGCTTGTAACAGAAACTGGGGTTTGCTTCCTGCAAGCGGAACTCAGGGGCTACAGAAGGAATCAATGTTCTAATTGAGAAGAAGAACCTTGATGGGAATTGGGCGTATGGTTTGTCATGCATTGAATACACTGAGTTTGATAAGTTTGGAATCATTAGTGGACCTCCTACACCTGATAGGTACACTATTATGTTTGCTAAAATGTGGTATTGTGGTTACTGGTTTTATACATTCGGTATTAATTTGGCTCTTGCCTTTTGTTGTGCTGTATATCATCAATATAATGTCTCTTCTGGTTATCACATAATGTTTAAAGTAATCTTACTTCAAGCAGCAAAGTCAGAAGTTTCTTTTCATTTTGTCAAGTTTGCAGGCAGAGTTCCCTGCCAATACCAACATTCTTTATGTGGATCTACATTCTGCTGAATTAGTTGGGTCAACAAGAAGTGAAAGAAGTTTACCTGGCATAGTTTTAAATACAAAGAAGTCTATTGTATATATGGATTATTTTGGAAACAGGAACAGGTACTTGGCTTGCATTTTTTGCAGGGATAGCTAACTTTATTGGTAACTTTTAACTGGCATTTCACAGTCTTTGTTTGTATTAGTTCCATTTATGGATCTTGTTCCTCTTCAACATTTTCAAAGTTAGTAACTGAATTAAGGGATACCTTATAAACAAATAATAACCACGCGCAAGAGATTAAAAATTCAAATGCCTACAAGCTCCTATAGTATTCTAAAACCAAATTGTATAATACCTCTAGGGTTCAAGAGCCACAAAGAAATTATGATTCTGCTGATTCTAAAACATGCATGACTCAGAAAATAACCTAAAATAAATAAACCCAAAAATAAGCAATAAAGAGCGAGGAAATTTTATGTTCCATGATTATATCATTTTTCTCAATGGACTCCTAGCACAAGATAAGGCACTTTTTGAAATGCATTACTTTTAGGCATGCTTGTATAACAATCAGTTTATGCTGATGATGACACTAGCCTTAATGCTGACAACTTTTTTCTTGCAGTGTCCCTGGTGGCAGGCTGGAGTGCACTATGCAAAACATTGCAGATAATTTTCTTAATACATATCCATCTAGATGTTACAAGGGCGTGGAAGGTATGGTATTAGCTGGGTTCAGCTGTGGCCTCTATTGTTGATCATGCGTTATCGCTTGGTTAACATCATGGCTGTATGTGTCTACAGATAAATTGGATACCTTTATTGTTTATAATGAACGGAGGAGGGTTGCATCATCTGCTAAGAAGAAGAGAAAACTTGCAGACACGTCGCTTCACCAGGTAGTTTTCTGAATATTCTTCTTTCACACCCTTGTTCTATATCAACCAAACTGTTTCAGATGTAAAATTGTCTTTCAGGGGTGAACGGATGCTTAATCTCAATCATGTCATTCATTTATATGTATTTATTCTATGTTAATTAGTCCCCTCTTGCCCTTGCCCTCCTGATGTATTTCTTGAATTGCTTTTGCTCAATCTGAGCTTCATCACATCATGCTTTTAAGTACAGAAACATATTTAAGTCTGATTTCATGTACAGACTCCAGATGGTGCACTGTTGGATATCTTGCGGAATGCCTATGATCTTCTTTCGCGGTGTGATATTGCTCTTCCTGAGGTATTTCCTATAAGTATTGTGATAATAATAATGCCCCAATCTGTTTCTTTTGAATGAGTTGGATTGTCACGTGGTATAACCATTTATTATTTACTAACTTTGTTCATTATGATGTGCAACAAATTGTTAAAATTTCCCAGAATTTCTATTTATTATTTCCGCAACAAATTGTTAAAATAAAATTTTTTTAACCAAGCTTTAACTGCCGAATATCCTATTCAGGTGTATTAAGCTTTTGTGTTCTTTCATATTATGCAGGTTGAAGGTAATGATAAGTATGTGTACTCTGGACCACCATTTCTCATCCTTCTTCATCCTGCACTTGGACCTCTTTGGGAGGTCACCAGACAGAAAGTAGGTGTATTCTGGCTTTTGCAACTCAATGGTTTCCTCTGTTAATGCTTTTTTTTTTTGGTGGGGGGGGTGGTATGACTTGGTAGATAGAAGATAATAAATCCATTTCCCCAAACATTGTCATTAACTTTCAAAAGTTCCAGCATTGAAGCTTCACCGTTAAACATCAATCTATCATATGATGGAGTAATAACAATCTGTTCTTTGCCTTCTCAGTTTAGCGGGGGTTCCATCTCTAAGGGCTCAGAGTTGCAAATTGAGGTAGCAGAGTTCTTATGGAGAAATGTTGAGGTTGTAATATCTTGATAGATGTTTTAATTAATACATGTTATATTATTATCTTTTATGCTGATATGGTTTGTTTTATCCAGCTTGAAGGGAGCATGATTATTGCAGCTGAAAACATTATGGGCTCAACTACAGTTGACGAGAAAGGTGAACCAATATTACAACATGGGCGCAGGTTTCGTATTGAATGCTTTTGTGAATCTCCAAAGATCATATCAATCTATTCTCAGGTTCAATAGGGAGTTCATCTATGCAGGTGTGGAAGATGTAAATTAAACAATGTAAAGGTGCTGAATGATGGAATTGACTGGATTTCTGGAGACAATGTATATTGGAAGCATGATGTTCGTCGTTTCGAGGCACTTAAGGTCATACTGCATGGAAATGCTGAATTTGAGGCCAACAATGTTACCATACAGGTTATATGTGATAACAATCTAAATATTTTGCTTTCTTTTTTAATGTTTGCAACAGCCCAACAAATCTGATCGGTTCTCTTTCAACTTTGCATGGTTTTGTAGTACCATAAAATTCATCATGCACACGTTAACTCATGCACACACTTAAATATAGGCTGCTGCCATTCTTAGAAATCCATGGACTGAATTTCTTGGAAGTAATCTGGTCTGTGTAATATGGTTGGTCAAATTTTCTTATGTACCAATTGATGTAATTGGTTAAATTTAAGCACATTTCCTGGTACCTTATCTTAATTGTGTTGTCTGTTCATACTCTGGCTGATATCCTGAGTCGAAAATCTGTTTACCTTTCTTTTTTCCTTCCGTGCAGGGAAATCATGTATTTGAAGTCCCAGATGGCCACAGATTGAAGATTACTTCTGGAGATCCAGGTTTTTATATCATCGTTTATCGATTGCTTATAATCTGTGGATAACTTCTGAGCTTTGAGGACTTCTTTGGTCTCTAGTAATTGTAATTCAAGGGCATCAGCCACTATTTTAGCATCTGTAGATTGGGGAACTTGGTTATAGTTTTAGTTTGTTGTTTTTATCATCTAAACAAATAGGTTTGCTGTTATGCTTCAAGAATGCTCTTAATTTGGATATAATTTTTCTAGTAAACTCATCTATAGTATTCGTTTCTGCTTCAGGTTTCGCTGTTCGGTTGGACCCCATACCAAATACTCTGATGGATAGTGGAAGCTGGTTTTGGAAATACAACATTAATGGCAGTCACATTTTGTTGGAATTGGTAGAGTTGTAAAAACATTGCCAGATGGTTAACTTTGCTTTATGTGAATCATGGTTCACGAATCCTGAGCTTCAACCACTTTATTTCTAATTGGTTGAACATAAGTTAACCTTTCCTCTACTAGGATGATTCATTATAGTAAATTGAATTCAAGTCATCTAGAAAACTATGAAACTATGAATTCCCGGCCTGAGTTCTATCGTAGTTACATTACTCGTGTAACTTAAAATGTAAAAGAACAGTGTAAAAGTTCCAGCAATGAAATTTGTGTCCGTATGCCTTCTCTCATTTGCACTTTCTTTTTCACCTGGAAAAATAGGCCAATCATTCATCGCAAAGTCTTGTATTCATATTTCCATCTGCTACAATCAGGAATAGGCTTCTTGGCAATTACCAGTTTTTAGCCAAATTTCTTTGCAACCATTGCAGTTTCATTATGTTGTGGTGAAATAAATTATTCAGAGTTGCTTTTGCATGTAAAATGGTCTTTGAAATTAGTCGGAGTTGTTTGAATAATATTCAAAATTTCTTGGAAAAAAGTCTCCACCTTCAGCAAATTGTCCTCAATGAATCACAACTCACAGCTATATTTTTTCCATGTCATTTTAATGGCATTTGCTAGTAAATAAAGACGTTGAAAGCAATATTTGTGAATCAGAATCAAATTAATATCCTTTATTGCAACCGAGCCCATCATCATCAAATAGTTTTTTCCTTTCTGTTGAGAAAATATCAAGGTGATGCACGTATATTTTCGTACAAGTGAAATCAATGTAATTTAAAGCTGGATGAATCCGTTAAATCAAGCTGTAGCCTTGAGATTCATTTACAGTAAGATGTTTTTCACTCCTTTTTTAATCCGAAATCCACAAATTACACTCTAGAAGTTGGTGACATGTTATCCGACAGGATTGTGAGATTGGGAGCAGCACCTGTTGAGTAATCTAAGCAGTGCATCAGCCTTTCTTCTAGCTTTAGGAGAGCCATCGGCAGCCAAGCTTCGAAGGGAAGGAATACTTCGCGGATTTATTAACAGGCGTCTTGCAACTTCCTCCCCTTCATCTTTGCACAACCCCAGCAAAAGTGTTATGGAGTTCTCCTTACCTTTGGCTGATCCAAATCTCAAGAGATCAATAAGAAGAGGCACCAAAACTCTACTCTTTTTTATTGCTTCAAGCCCTTCGGGACAGCTCAAAAGTAGAGCCAGCACCCCCAAGGCATCATCAGTTATGCCTGCTTTGTCATCCATCAACAATTCAATCAGCAAAGGAACTGCACCAGCAACTACAATGTTTGCTTTGTTAGCATTATAAAGTGCAAGGTTGGATATTGCAGTTGCAGCATCCCTTTTTCCAGCTGTTGTTCCTTCTCTCAGGAGCCCAACAAGGGCCGGAATTGCTCTAGGATGAGCTCCAATTGCTACCTTCAAGTCATCTATCATTGACAAGCTAAAAATTGATGCTGCCGCATTCTCTCTTGCCTCCATGGTTTTCCCTGATTCCAAGACTTCAACGATGTTGCCGATAGCTCCAGCTGCCATTATTAACACCTTATTGTTATCGAAAATGGAAAGATTAAGTAAGGCAGTGACAGCATTTTCCTGGATTCTTGGATCATTGGAACTTAGCATTGTCACAAGAAATGGTATAGCTCCTGCCTCAGCAATTATCCGGCGATTATCCATGCCAGTTTTGGCAAGCAACCGCAGCTCATAAGCCGCCTGCCTTTGGATATCAAGGGAACCCATTGCTAACTTCCCCACTAAAAACTCAGCAGTCATTTTGACAGAATCTATCGCCACTTTTGCAGCAGAAATGTAATCAATGGTTTTCTCACATGCTTTTTTCTTGCTATTACTTCTCTCCAACTCCGATGCATTTGATGAACATTCCGTTAATGGGATATTGTTCTCTTGGCACCATTGGTGCACTAAACTCTTGAGTGCATAGTTGGGTATCAGGGCCATATGTATTAACCTCTGCCCACTTTTTGGACATGTGTAATGTCCTGTGTTGATCCATTGAGCTATCGAATTTCGATCGTAAGTATGCCCTGATGCTACAATCACTGGATCTTTCATCAGGTCAAGTGAAATCGGGCAACGAAATTCATCAGGAATATTGGAGGACATTGATTGAGAAGATGAAGACTGATCAAAATTTCTATTTATAGAAACATAAGGCTGTTTCATGTCTTGTTTGTTCTTCTCAGTTTCTTCACTAGCAAAAATCACGGCTTTGGAATATGAAACAAGGGATATGAGATTATTTATGTTGGAAACTACAATTAGTCCTCCTGTACCTGCCTGCTTCTGAGCTTCAGCCTCTAGCCTTGCTATTTCTTCCTCGTAATCCAGCGAGCTTCTCAAACCAATGCTGCTGAAAACTTCTTTCACCGTTTCGATGTCGATGGAACTCTGGTTTTTCCTGTTCTTTTCGTTGTTAGAAGCCATTACTTGGAGAAGCTTTTCCCTTCTTTGAATCTCCTTGGAATCGACAAACAATTCCACCCTTTTGGCTTGCCTGTGAAGAAGTTCCACTTGCTCTCTGATATCTGCTGTTATGTTAAGCAAACTCAAAGGTAAAATGTCCAATGCTCTTCCAATCTCTTTCACTATCACCAAAAATTGATTGGAAATGAACTCTGTTTGAATTATTCCCCAAAGAGAGCTACCATCTTTGCACCCTTCAATCAAAACGCTAGCTCTCCGAATCACTGAGGAAAGCTCCGAGAGACACAAGACTGAAGATGGTGGCAGTGGGGTGTTTATTTCTTGAATTTCTTCGAACAATGATGAAAGAAGTTTGATCCTCCTTATCATTGTCGAAATGTTCCTAACCTGTACAAAAGGAAGCTTTTCGATTGAAGCTACTTCATTGGATACATGAATCAAAGATTCCAACAATGACCCAGATGGCAAAAAACCAGAGGATCCCATGATAGTAGGGAGAGCTGAGTCCATTGATTTTCTACTGAGTGACTCAGTTTCTGCAGTATTTCACCATTATTTTCACGTCAAAAGGTTTCATTTACAAGTTTGATAACTTTGATCTTGAACAAACTTCTTCATAAAGTAATTGTTTTGACATAAAACTATTGTTAAAATAGTTGCCTGCAATTTTGACCGCTTCTCTTTGTACATTAACAGAAAAGGCCAACGGGGTGGATGCCAGAAGGTGAACTAGGACTTCCTAGGCTGCTGCCACTTGGAAGATTTCCCTGGGTTCAACGGTTAGTTATATTCCCCGCCATTTTTATATTCGAAAAAACTGAATTGTTTAATCAGACTTCTCAATCTTTCTGTTTGGTAGCTTTCTAGACTAGTTTGTAGCACTTTTTTTTATGTAGTATTTTGTGTCAAACAACTGTTGAGCATTTCAACTTTGACCTTTGCCCTGCCCTCCCTTTGCATGTAAATCCACATGGACTAGTCCAGTTTTTAAAGATAGGAGTTTCATGGGGACATCCTGATCGTAATATTGGAAAGTGTACATATTCATCACCCAATTCCCATTACTTGCCTTCAGGCCACTACAAAATGAAAGCTGTATAGTTTTTGGGAACTTAAAAAGTTTGCATCACTTTATTTGTATAACGCTGTCCTACGTATTGAACTGATATTAGGTTTTTCAAGTATCCTGCAGACAGAAATAATAGTTATTTGCAAAAAAATTTAGAACAGTTAGTTTATGTTATTATAATAACGTCTAACAAGTTTAAAGTCAAATTTTTAGTATTGATAATTTTTTTTATCTACAATTTAACTAATAAATGAAGAGACTCAACTCAGGTATAAAATCCCACATCGAAAATTAATCTAAAATCTAACTAATGTGAGGTATCAATTTAATAAATTTCTCAACCAATAGAAAATGATCAAATACATTCTTAGATTTGACACCAAACAATCGTAAATGTCAAATAATTTCACAAGGACAAACCTAAAAATTTATCCATTTGCTTCTTCAAACCATCAGTTTAAGTTGAATTCAATTCATACTTGGAAAAACTTGAAAGTCCCAAGTCATGATTTTGAATCTTCCCTCATCAGTAGTCGGATTTAAAAAAAAATCCCCAAAAGCCTCCACTTTGCTTTCTTAATTTAGACCAAGTCAGTCACCAACTGAATTTTGGAAGGTTTCGTTTGGCTTATATGTGCTAGATCAGACCAGACAATTATTCTAATCAAATTCTTAGACTTTTCTGTTTTATTCTAAGTGAAGAAGATTTGGAATAAAGTATAGGCCAGCTTGAATATGCAAGGCAAATTCCATGATTTATTTTAAAACTATTTTGAAAACGGCATAATCATATTAATTTAATTTTCCATTCTGCGGTAGTTGTAATTGATTTTCTTTATTCTTAAGATTCTAATTGGTAGTAAATCAATCTCATTGAGAGTTTTACTTATGTGATTATATTAATTGTCTCAAATTTTTGTACGTTTTTTTATTTAAAAATGGGAGATTCAAATTTTTAAAAAAACAAAAAAATTATGCACGTCGAATTAATTGTTCAAATACATTAATTTTATACCTAAATGTATAATATAAATACATATTTATAAATTTTAAATATTCAAAAAAAAGTTAAAAAATGAAAAAACTACTAATTTGCAAAAATATTACTCCGTTATTTCAAGAGTCCCATTACAAAAAAGTTGTGCGAGCAAATGATATGACCATACAAGAAAAGTGAAACTCCAATTTTGACCCATTCTATTGCTTTGATATGAAAGTCTAGATTTTGATAATCCCATTAAATTTGTAATCTGCTAACTTCTATTTTGCCTCACATGTAGAACATCATTCTCACCAAAACCATAAATCTTATCCTTTACTAAAATGAAGCAAGCGAAAACCAATTATCTAAAAATAATAAAATAACCCATAATAAAATTATTGTTATCTTATCTTAACCTATACTTTTCATTATCATGTAAATTAAAACGTGCATATTTCTTAACCAAATAAATGTAATTTTGCTATTTATTATAGATACTCACACATAAGATTAAACTAAAATATCAATAGAAATTATTAAATTCTTCATCGCATGAAATTAGATATAAGTTCCATCTTAAGATTTAGATAGCAAAATTATTGAAATTTCAAAAGTTATATGAATCGATGAAGTTTATGAAGTGAATTTGATTCGGTTGATATTTTTAATGATTTGTCCAAGATTTGAATCACTTAATAAAATTTATTTAATTTTAAAGTTTAATACTAAAATATTTAAAATTATATTTTTATAATGCTTGTGCCTTATAGTACTAAGTTTTTTTTAGTATTAATTTAGTAATTTTTATAGTAAAAATTTATGTGTCTTCTTCTTAACTGTTGGGGGGGGGGGGGGGGGCACAAAAGAAATGGTTTGAATGATGGTGATGGTGGGTTTAATCAATTATACAAAATAGTGGAGGTGGAGCAACACCTAAGTCAATCTGCCGTCTCCTACACACAAACATTTACAATGGGATAACCGAGCAAGTAAGAAATTTGACCTCAATTCAAAATTGAGAGTTAGAGTTTGGTTTGAATTTAATTAAGTTTTATTTTAAAATTTAAATTTAATTTAAAATAAAAATTAAATTATTTAAATTTATTGGATTAAGTTTTATTAGATTCATTTATTTAATAAAAAATAAGTTTAATTTTTTTATTTGATTTTAAAATCGATTATTTACATTCAAGCTTGAATTCTAGTTCGAATTTTAATTAAAATTATTTAATATATATTAAAATAAAAAAATTTGAATAGAACCATAAATTATTTAAAATCAAATATTCAAATATTCAAATTTATTTCACTTAGTAACTTAAACTGTTTGAGCTTAAAGTTGAAAATATTTGTTGCTCATTTAAGTTTTTTTTTATGAACTGAATTTGAATAATTTGTAAATATAAATAGCTCGTTTATATACAAATACAAACAAACTAAAAAAGGAAAAGAAATTGAACGAAGAAATATCAACCCAAAGTGGAGCATCTATCATCCCCAATCAATCAAAGTTCGTGGGCCGGCCCATTTGGCCTTTCCAGTGTTTGAAACGCAAGCTTTTTACGCGTGTCAATCACCGACCGCTTGATATTAGGGCCTATGCCCATCGGACGGGTCGTGTGGCACCCATTTAGCCTTGTTTTATAGTTTTATTTTCTGTTAAAATTGGGTTTTGGGAAAACGACAGGCATTAAAATAAAGTGGGCTCTTTGGAATCGGAGGAGGAAGCATTATCATATCTCATTATCTCTGCCCCTTTTTATTTCTTCTTTCCCTACCACACAAATTGTTGAGATGACATATTTCTAACTCATTTTCCTCAAACATTGATTGCTAAAAGAACAAAGTGCAAATCTTCAAAATAAGTAAAATTAAATAATTTCAGATTTTTATCCAAAAAAATTTGTAGTTTCTATTTTCAAATCATAAAATTTTATATTATCTTCTACTTTTAAGTTTTTTTTTTCCTCAATTCAGAATGTGTGAATTCGTTTTCAATAACATTTTCTTATAATATTAAAAAATTATATATGAATATTTGATTTAATAATTAATATATTAATTTTATTTTAATAAATAAATTTAAAGTTAAGCTTTCCAAATCAAATATATATAATATATATATTATTGAGGGATTGATAAAAATGTTAGCAATTATTTCTTATGTAACTAAAGCATAAAAAAAAGACTTTATTTATACTAGAATTTTGGACATTTACTTTGTGTGTATTTTTTTTAAACAAAAGTTAATAGTTTCTTTAAAATTTATTATTAATTATTTCAACATTATTTTATTAAAAGATAATAATATTTTGAAACTTATATTGATTAATATAAATATTTCAATAATTTTATTAACTAAATTAATATCACCTAACTCATTATACAAAGTAGTTATTAATTTAAGTTATATAAAAAATGTGCTAATATCAAAGAAAAAAATCATTACTTTTGTTAATTTTCTCAATTTTGAATGTGTTAATTGATACGTTCATTCCACTTCTTTATCTATACATGAATTTTGAGTTCCAAAGTTAAACAAATTTTTTTATCTAAGCTTAATTACTTCTCATTTATAATTTTAGCCATTAAATTAAAAGGAAAAAGGGTAGTCATAGCTTTTAAATTTATGCATTTATAAAAGATAGAATATTTATGGATGAATTTAAAATTGTAAGATTTAGTAATTGACTAGACGAAAATTGTTCTCCAAATTAGTTAATAGAATGCCTAATTATAGGGAGAAAAAAACACTTTTTTGTTGGAGAAATGGAACCTTATATCAAAGAATTGCAATCTTTTGTTTCCTCTATTGATTTATAAAATATAAATACCCAAAAATGTTTAGCAAAGAACATTGTAATGTTCTTATTTAAGAATTTTTTTTTTTTTTTTTAAAAGAGTGAGTGGCAAATAATTTAGGCTCCACAATGCATGTGGGTTCCTAATTGGTTTTTTTTTTTTTTTTTTTGAGTTTCTAGGGTTCCTTGGTGGGTTTAAAAAGCCCTAGCAATCTCTAGGGCTCAATGCTTTTCTTGTGAAAGTTCTTTTTCCTTCAATCACATGAATATCTATCTCATCTTTATCTTATGAACTATCATTTCTCAACCATACCTCACCAATAAATATTTATAATGGTGCCCCATCTACAATTATTTCTAGCCCCCACTTTGAAAATATGTAAAACAAAACAAATACATTTTCTTTTATCTTTTCTTTTCCTTTCAACTCTTTTAATTAATGTTTTATTTGATATTTTCAAGAATTTTTATTTTGAATGCATTAAATGAATGTAAAAGTTACAAGTACATTCAATAATAAAGTGGCAAACAGGATTTAGAATTTCTTAAATCAAGGCAACAAAAGTGACAAAGTGAAAAAAAAAATTGCCCGCCTCAGTTTTCGAACTTCCGACCTTCGCGTTATTAACGCCAAGTTCTAACCAATTAAGCTAATAGGCAAATGTGCAAAGTGTTGATAAAATACCCATAGAATATTCACTACCTGACTATTTATGGAGCTATAATGTATATAAATAGAAGTTTGACAGGGTATAAATGTTGGAGCTGTAAACTAGGAAAAAGAAGCTATAGGCTTTTGGGGAGCTTGATATGAAGCCATGAGGAGTCACGAGCCACGTTCGAGCTCCTCTTGTGCAGCTTGCAAGCTCTTGAAAAGGAGGTGCGGTCCCAACTGTATATTTGCACCATATTTTCGATCTGATGAATCTAAGAAATTCGCCAAAGTCCACAAGGTTTTCGGTGCCAGCAATGTGAGCAAGATACTGATTGAAGTGCCCGAAGAGCAGCGAGAAGACACCGTGAATTCCTTGGCATACGAAGCTGAAGCAAGGCTTAGAGACCCTGTCTATGGTTGCATTGGTGCCATAGCTTTGTTGCAGAGGAAGATGATTGAGCTTCAACATGATTTGGCCCTTGCCAGAGCTCGTTTGGCTCGGTATGCTGCAACCTCTTCTGCTATCATCAATTTGGACGATCAGGTTAGCATGGGACCTTTAGGTGAGTTCCCACCAGTTGCTTGTGGCGGATTCATGGACAGTTTTAGCCATAATTCATCTGAAGTGAATCAAGATGCACATATGTATGATTTCAACCAAATTCCATATATATAAATATCTCTTTCCTGTTTTTCTCTCTTGTTGATTAGTAGCTCAGAAAAACTGGGGCATCTTGGCTTTAAATCCATGTTCATGATCATGATCTAAATTTGAATTATATGGGAATTAAAAGGGTTTCTTTCTCTAAATAAGTTAAAAGCAGATGCTAGTAAATTTTCAGAATGATTGTCAAAAAGTAGTCATTTCAAAGGACAAGTGAAATTATGTAAGTTTACAACTCTCAGCAATCTTCGTGATGTAGGCCAGAGTGCTGCCCTCATTTCGGATACTCTTCTGCCCAGCCAAGCAAGTATTCACATGCTCTTGTTCACTAGCTTGGCCTAATGTCTTCCCAGCATTAATTATGACCAACTTTCCCCCATTGTTACCCTGTCCTTTCTCCCTCTGGTAATTTTCCAAGCAAGTTTTAACAGCAAAAGAATAGTAGGGTCCTACTTCCTTCCCGGAGACTGAAGTCTCAAGGATCAAGTGGAAGAAAATTAGCAATTTTTCATTTGCAATTCAAGCCATTATGATCACAATAGTTAACATAATGCAAGTGATTAGCTTTCCATCGTGCTAACATCCCCTGGAATCCTGAACATAACCCAAGAAAAGCTCGACTCCAATTTGAGCTCTTGGAGGTTAACAATGAAGCTTCAAAATTTCCATTTGCTGAAACTTCCACAGAATTCTAATCAAATCGGCAATACCCATATTGCACAAGATAGTCAGTCGACCCAAAACCATGATTTGTAACACACAAAACTACTTAAGTGGATGATAAAAGATAATTTCATTACAAGAAGTAGAAAATACAAAAGACCCGCAGCAAACGACTAATTTATGTACAGGAAATGTTAAAAGTTATAACCACTACATTCACATGATTTTTACGTGATTTGATACATAGATGCAGACTTCTGATCCGAGATTGGAGGACATTGTCCACAAAGATACTCGGACTCAGCTCCTTTTCTCAGATTAGTGTTTGTTCCCTGTATTTGCATGTAAAGGTTACCAAATGCTTATCAGATATCAGAATGTAAACAGAAACCAAGCTAGCTTGAGCTTAGTGGTAATACGAACTTCGTTTGATTAATCAAGCTTAATAAGAGGAATTTCACATATTACTAGAGTCTTCTATCAGTTCTAAACTATAATAACAAAGTAAACCCGATAAAATGAAAATCATTGTTCTCTCTGCAGGGTGTAAAAGAGAGAGAGAGAGAGAGAGAGAGAGTACGAGGCGGCTTCTTGTTAAAATGAACCTCTCCATTTTCCCCTTCTTTAATGAGTCCATCTAGTCGAAACCCAACAAAATACTAGTACAACATAATAAGAAATTTCACATGCATCCTTTATTTCTTTTGGAACATCTCAAAAGATATAGGCCAAGAAAGGGCTAAAGATTCATTCATTCAGATACCAAAATTACATGTCAGGCAGAGGAACATTAACTTGCAAGGCACCATCATGACGGATTTTAAAAGGTTTCTGATAAATGATAAAGGTATTGCTAATGGCGGTAATTGGTGGCAACAAAGGCAACATTCGTATAGACACATTTGGTAGGATTCAAAGTAATACAAAGTTTAATTTTAAAACATAATGAGAATCAGCATGCGAAAAGATTAAGATAAAAACTGCAAACATCTTCCAACAAGTAGTACATAAACACCCGAACTTCGCCACTAACTACCGCCATTAACATCAGCTCAGAACCTAATATAAACCATCAATCGCATTTATCACAAATGGTTTATACTTTATACCATGTCGGTTATCATCAAACTACTTTATTACTACCAGCTCAATCCAAATCTAACCCATCAAAATCCATTTATCAATCATCAAAATTCTAACCTTCTTTTTTTTTTAATTAAAAAAAAGGAACTTAAACAGAGTCCATTGAAGGAAAAATTAAACCTGGATATAGTAATTAATTGAAACAAATTTGGCTATTTTAAACTAACTGAACGACTCAAATGCTTCTGCCGCTTCGATTTCTCCATCTCCAGCTAAGCATCAGCAAGCATGTTCATTCGTTGAAACTCCAGATCCTTGGTAAACTCCAATTTCTGTTTCTCGAGCTCCATCATTTGCTGTTGCTAATTCCCTACATGCAGTTTCGTTAGACAACCCTAGATCCTCTACTCGATGTTCTTTCCTCACCTCATCATCATCATCATCTCCATCATCGTCATTAAACGAGGTCTCGTTCGACTTTACCTGCTTCAAAAATGATGTCGTTTTGGGCTTGATCGTGAAAGTAACGCTGGGGTGTTTTTTATTGATGGAGGCGTTAGCGCTGATGAGGGAATCGATGCGGCTAACAAACAGCCATTTTGACGGCGGAGGCTTGGCTTTTTCCAGCTTGTACTTTTCCTTCAACGTGTCTGTCCGGTTCTTGCACTGGACGTCATTTTCCTTAGCTTAACGCCGTTTTCACCGGAGTTAACGGTCTCAGCAACTTCTTGCCAGTCCTGTTGACGGAGGTTACCTCTGTTAAGTCTTAAATAACGGTCGCCCCACGCCTCGATAAGCGCACCTGTGGAGCACTCGCTCCCACAGTCTTCGCGACCGCCGCCGCCACCACCTGAGGAAAGGGTGTCACACTGAGGAGGGCCACTGAGGTTCATGGAGGGAAGCAGCTGAAGTACGCGAGAGGGGGTGGGAGTGAGGTTGGAAAATAAGGAAAATGGACGAGGAATCGGATACTGGGAGGGGCACATGGGAGGAATGGGGAGAAGTAGAGGATTGGCCGTGCATTTCTTTTGTTGTGACCGGCGGTGACGTCAGCTACCCAGTATTGGGGTTGCAGTTGGGACGGACGGACGGACGGACGGACGGGACGGGATGGGATGGGAAGTAGGACTATTATATCAATCATACGTCCGTGCATTATCCGATACAGGAGAAGCATATTTTATTGACAATTGACAATTGATTGCCTTTTGTTTCACCGGTCAAGATTTATTTTAGATTTCAATAATAATTAAAAGCTATAATATGTATCCTGTTATCGTGGTTAAGTTTTGCTTTCGTAACATGTTGAAAATTAATAGGTATAAGCAAAGAATTGCCTGCTTCCCATAGGTATACCGTATTGCCAAGCCAAAACAACCCTCCCTTTCAATAAAATAGTATACTACTTCTCTTTCCCTGACGACCAGTTGACATTCATGGAGTCCTAACTTTTGTGGCCAAATGGTTGAAATGTAATCATGGTTGGTTCCCAAGGTTTTTAAAAAATGCGCTCAATGGAACCCTTCTTTCTTCAAATGGCAAATTTTCACTATTCGATGTATCATTCTATAAGTTTATCTACGGTCTGAAAAAGAATTTATACAATTAATACAACTATAGTGAAACAAATTAAGATGTTTGGATGCCTACAAATTCCTCTTGGGCCGGTTTCGAGTACGTGGAAGCACAGGTTCTTGCACTATTTCCTCCAAAGGAATGGCATCATCACCATCACCATCATCATCACTATCATCCTCTTCCTCTGCTTCCCTTATTGCTTGATTTATAGTAATCTGCAAACACAAAACCATGAAATGTAAGATTAAGAATAATACTATGAGTACAGTAAATACTTACAACAAAAAAAGTATTAGAGGGGTATTGTTCAAAGCAGAAATTGTGAATGCCGGTATGTATTACATCAAGACAAGAGGATTGTGATTTGAAAGAATATCAAAACAAAGCCATTCCGCACTTTTGTCAAACACCTAATGGGCATTACAATAACATACTCCTAAGACTTCCAATCGCCACAACGTATAAATTGATTAAAAAGGACCCTTATTTAAACAATCCAAATAAGCCTTCCAGTTTAAGATAAACTTAAAATTTCCAAAGAACTAAGCACCCCAACTCATAAAATAGGATAATTAGAAAATCCCATGAAAACCCCACGTGATAACGAAGAAAGAAAAAGGTGAATTTTAGATTCTTACATCTTCGAGGAAGTCTTTGTCAAGCTTATCAGCAATCTTGATAGAAGTGAATATGGTAACGGCCAGGAGAGAGAGCGGGAACACAACCGCGAAGACGTAGCTGGTGGTGTTGGCAGCCGCACATGTCACCACCTCCAACCCTCTCCTTTTCCGGTGAGATAGGTCTCTGCAGAAAGGAAAAACCGCCGAAGTAGACACGTGGAGAGGCCTGAAGGATGTACGTGCGATCGAGGGATAGAGGGGAAGCCATCTCGTTTTCCGGTGAAATAGTTGGCTGGAAAATGCAAAAAAGGCCGGAGTAGTCATGTGGAGAGGCCTGAAGGATGTACGTGTGATCGGGGGGTGGAAAGGGAGTGAGGGTGGCACTGAGCTGATGCTGGTGATGGAGAGACTCGCCATCCTGCTACTTTTTGGAACTTAGGATAACGTTCGCTGGCACTTTAAACGTTTTGAAGTCAGCTAAGACCAGATTTGATCTTTCACCAGTAATGTTACATTCCGACATTTGTAGGAGAATTTTATAGGAAAATAAAATTAAAAAGTTATTAAACAGAAGATTTTTGCAATTTACAAGAATTTTAAAAAGTAAAAAAAAAAAAATTGAAACTTTTTAGGTAATTTTTGAAAATTATATAAAAATGGAATAAAATTTAAGAGCAAGTACAATTTTCTTTTTTGTAATTTTAGCAAAATTATCTAAAAATAACTAAAAAACTTATTAAAGTTATTTTTTTATTTTTTTTATCTCTAAAAGAACTTTAACCTTTTTATAATTTGTCAAATAAAATGTAAATATCTACAAATGAATTATGTCTTTAGGTTTCATCAAAATATAAAATAAAAAAACTAAAATAAAATTGGGGAAATTGGATTGTTAGAAGCTGTGGGCTGGACTAGCCCAATTTTAAATTTTTTTAAGTGGAAAAATGAAAAATAAATAAATTGGGCTGACAATTTGGGTTAATAAATAACAAGCCGAAATGTATTACGAGGTTGATCATGAAGAAAATTAAACATGCTATTTTGAAATCAAAATTTATGTAATATAAATTATTAAAATAATATAATTTATATAAATATATAATATCAAAAATATATTAATATAATATAAATATATAAATAAACAGTACAAATGGGCTTTTTAAATCTCTGTGTATTCTTTTCTCGTATGGTTGTTGTACTGGGAACGCTTGGGGGTTACTTTTGGACCAAGGACTTCAGCCCAACACCAACGGGCACTTGTCGGCCTTTTAAAAATCTTTGCATTAGTTGTTGCCAGAAACAATATTTTAGTCCGTTCAAAATTAAAACAATTCTTATTATAAAAATGGGATTTTTTTTTTTTATCATTTAATTTAAAAGTATTAAACATAGCCCCAAAAAGCTCTTAAATTCGAACAATTGTGTATAGATATTACTCTCAAGTCATCCATTAGCGTTGTCCCATTGCCATAAGAGATTAGTCAGATTCTTACAAGCAATTCAACTTCAATGTTAATTTGAAAATTATTTTCAAATATTATTATTTTATGCATTTATAGTTAGAAGTGTATAGAAATCCAATAACTGGTGAGCCTAATCTAAATTTTATCTTTTAAATATAATTAATATAAAATATTAATATTAAAGAAAAGACATAAATATTGTGCTTTTATGTTTATTATTTATAATTTTATCTACTTGACCCCAGCCTATCAAAGTGAGGTCAAGTACAAATATCAAATTTAATTAAAGTTTTGGTTGATTTTCAACTTCTAAATTTATTTTAATCGAGTCAAAATTAAACTTGACGGTGGACCGATTTGGCTTGAATCAATTATATTACAACTTATGGACAACTCATTAAATATTTTTTTGAATGTATGAAAATATTGAAATCTTAAAAGTTTATTTTGGAAACCTTTTAAGACACGATAGTGATGGAATATGTCTTTATCGTTATCTCTCGTTAAAGTAAAAGATTTACATGCTTTAATATATGTTGGAAGAATCAGGAATTCGTCTATATCGAAAGGGTTATTCTCAAATTTCTACTGTAACCCAAAAAATAAAAAAATAAAAAGAAATTAAAGGAGACGATGAGTCATGACTCTAATTATCGCCAAAATGTTTTGCTTGGTAGTTTAATTGGGATTTGATAATTTATGTATTTAAATTATATTTATATATTTTTATTTGTCATAATAATGTTTATATTATTAAATAATTATATAAATTTTAATATAAATAAATAATTTATGTTATATATATTTATATCAAATTTTTATTTTTTATATTCGTATAATAGTAACATGACCAAGTTGTGAAATCTTATTGATCAGTCAAAGAAAAAACTGTTCCATGTCAAGCTTGCTTGTTGCCTTTTGCTAATGTAGTGTTGCTGTCCTGCTAATTATACAAACAAAGGTGATGGGATTCATGTAGATAAGAGTCCTTTTGCAAAAACGCTAAAAAATTATTGGAGAGATTAAGCAGTCCCATAAAAGAGGTATTCATTAATTAGGTTAAGTTTAAACCGAAACAGAAAAAAATTAATTTTAATTTAATTTAAATTTTTATTTTATTATTTATAATATATTAAAATATTAAAAAATTAATTTATATTTTTTATATTTTTATAATTAAAAATATTTTTAATATTTAAATAATAATATAAACTGAATCAAATTGACACAAATTTTAAACCCGATTCTTAGACAAATTTACTCGCAATGTTAGCTACATAATTTTGCATCATCAACTTCGACCTTTATGGAAGAAAAAAAAAGGAAAAAAAAAAAGAAAGAAAAAAGCGAGAAAGATAACAGAACCCCACCTCTCTTTTGTTTGGCAATGTCTTGATCCTGAATTGATTATAGGCACCCACATATATATATATATATATATATATATATGCAATTTAAAAACGTAGCAAAAAATAAACTATTTTAAAATATATATATTTTGGAAGTTGAACAAAATTTTCAGCTCCCATTTTAAGGCATGTATCCATAATAAAAATAACAAATTTGCAAAATAAAACATATATGAATATATATATAGAGAGAGAGAGAGAGAGCGAGAATAAGTTAACAACTTAAACTTGATTTGAATTTCTATTAAGCTTTTAATCTTTGATCGATTCATAAAAAGATAGAATAACCTTGCATTCTAGTAATCTTTTAGTTTTAAGAGTTTTTTTTTTTTTTTTTAAATTACAAATTTAAAATTTTGGAGCAAATAAAGATAAAGAATTGATGATTAGGAGCTTGGGCTAGTTTAGTTAAATTAGCTTATATCGTTAAATTTAAATCTAAATATTATAAATATTTTTAATTTTTAAATTATAATTTTTTTTGTAAAGAATAATAAGTAAATTTACTCACTAGCTTAATACAATGAATTCGATTTAATCAAAGTTAGATCTTAAATACAATTTTTCAAATTAAACTCAATTTTTAATCAGTTAAATTTATATAATATAACAAATTAAGCTTTTTCTCTTAGAATATCATCCCAATTAATTCCCATCCCACTTGATGACAGATGAGAACAAGAATCCAAGCAAATAAATAAATTAAGCTAAAATTAGAACTAATATTTGGTATCTGACACTCCTTAAACCTAAAATATAAAAGAAAATTCATCTTTAAGAAGAAAGCAAACTAGCAAAGCATTTACTTTCTTTTTATTGTTTTATCTTTTTATGCGAAAAGACGTGATGGGTTGAATCAGTAGCTGGAAGAAAAGCAGACAAAGAATATAATAGGAATAAGCACAGCATGCAGAATTGCAGATCAAGCAAATCCATTAATAAAACAAAAAACAAACGGAACACACACTAAAGTAAAAGTAAATGGAGATTACGCACTCTTCCACCTTCTCTACATCCTATTCTTATCTTGATTATAATTATTATAACATAAATATTATCTATCCAGCGTGTGTTTTACCAGAAGTTTTTGTCGCTTGTAGGTGAGATTTGCATCATCTTCACCCACGTTTGGGCCCTAGTTTGACCCTAGTTATTTACCCTCCTTCTCATACAAATTTAATTACTCACCCATTAATAAAAAATATAAAATCAAGAATCAAATCAATGTAATTTATGAATTATAGATTCAATTGGGTAAGTTTATTAAATTAAATTAAATATTAAATTAAATATTAATTATTTAAGATGTAATTTTGATATTAAATTTTTTAATTAATTAATTAAAATAATTATTTAATTTAATGGTATGATTTTTAGAATATGATTACAAAAATAGTTTTTAACCATTTAATTTGATTTTTTAAGTAATGAATCGATTTTCTATCGTTCATCCTATCTTCGGATCTTTGATATACGATAAATCGGATAGACAATTGATTTTAAATTGAATTGTACGATCGAACTTATGCGATCTATTTTTTTTTCAATACTATTTGCGTCCGATCGATGAAATATTACCATGATTTCTTGCCCTTTTCATTTACTAGTATTTTTAAAAAAAATTGAATTCCATTTTTTCTGATATAATACGTGCATTTTGTTGATCAAAGATTGCCATGATTGTTATCTGAAAAATATAAACCACCCAATAGCACCAAAATTGATGTATTGGAGTGTATTTTCTCTTTTAGATAATTGAAATTTTATTCAAATATTCAAAGCAAAAAAATTAATATTTAATATTTCATTAATAATTAAAGGGTTCAATCTTCAAATAAATCATAGAGTGAATTTAAACTACTTATAATATAAATTACTATATATTTAAAAACATAATAATATAAATTTAAAATATATAAATATTTATAAAAATTTTAAATTTTATGCAAACGGCACAGCATTATGTGTGAGAGATACGTAACATTAATGGGCACTTAAACGTTTGAATTGATATTAAAACGAATAGAAAGAATCAAATATTATGATTTTATAAATTTGAGATTAATAAGTGACTTGAGAAAAAAAAAATCAAAAATAATATTCAAACTCCAAAATTTGCTGCAACATACATGTTGCTGTTTGACGTGAGAAATAATTCTTTTTAAAAAATCGTGAAAATTTAAGACTTAAAATGCTGCCAGAACCTGACGCCAAATAGTCAAATTTGTCGGAAAATTCTTTTTCTTTTTTGTATTTTTCTCACTTATAATAAACTTAATCGTTTATAAGTCTCTGTATATAAATTTTGATTAATTAAATTGCAAAGGATTAGCTTAATTCGCAAGGAAAGAGCTTTTTTTATCAACCTTCGTATGAAATATTTTTGAAAATAAAATTTTAAATGTATTAAATTAATTTTATAAAATATAATATTAAAATCTTAAAAAAAAACTAAATTCAAATAAAAATTGAAGATATTTTAATTTTATTAATCAGTAATATTTATTAATCTTTAGCAGACACTGTGTTTGACAACACTCTACCTGTGATATTTATTCTGTTACCCAGTTAATGGTAATAATTACAGTAGTATGTAGGCAGAGTTAATTAATAGGGAGGTGATGGATTTGACAAACAAAGGGGCATCTCTTAGGTATGTTTGCGGTCATTATCCCATAAAGTAAATAATGTTTGCTTTTCCATTCCAGTTGATATACCCAGAAAAGCTAAAGACATTGTCACACCAATAATACGAAAAATAATTAAAATATAATAAATTAAATAATATAAATTAAATAAAAATATATTTAAATATTTTAAAATTTAAATAATAAAAATAATAATATATTAAAATTTATATAATTATAAATATTATAAATATAATTATAATAATTAAATATAATAATAAATATATGAATTGTTTATATCCTCGTAATTACAAATTTAAAGACAGCCCTAGTCTAGCTAGCTCGCCATTTTAATTTTATAATATTAATTCTTATGCCAGATATAAGACATTAATTAATTTTCCTATCTTTTCGTGATTAGACACATGAATCCCATTACCGTATCGTTGCCTTTCAATTACGATTTTAGTTAAGTTAATAATACTTTTTTAATTCCTCTGGATTCTTAATTTAATTGCGATCCAATCAATAACATTGACAGATGCTTTGAAAACGGTAAAGTACCTTTATTTATTTTCAATTTGGTACAAATCGGCAGTGAAGTAAACAAGTGTCCCAACCTCAAAGTCTCAAGTGCATCTCTTGAAATGTTAACAAATTTTTTGTCTTAATGGTAAGTAGAAAAATAAAAAAATTTTAGGCTTTAATTTTTTTTTTTAAAGTAAGGTGAGAATTTCATTTAATTTTGGTGTTGATTTATTGGTTATTAATTTCGCATGGGCAAGCAAAAATGGTTGAGGCCTCAATAGATAGCTATAAAAATTGGGTATGAAGCAATATTTATTGCGCAAAAATTATTAATAATAATTAGTAGTAGAGATGTAAGTAATTTTGGTACAGTACATATACATCTCAATATGTCCCTTGCAATTGCAATTTGGCCCTACAATCTTTTTTTGTGATAGACTTTTGGCACGCGTTAATATTTTCCATCTAAAGTGCAGAAAACATATTCTTCACCTGTTATTTTGTTTAATGCTAATGATTTTTGGCTGTTTCCCTTTTGGATAAAGAATAAAATATAAAAGGGGCCTCCTGCACTGTACTATGAATTGCACATATATATATATATGTATATTAATTTTACATAATATACATATACGTGCATGTGTTACGGGCCCAAACTTTAGTCTAGCTAACCGCGTGGCCTTAGGCTTAGGATTTGCTTTCTTATATGCCTAAGTCAGCCTAAAAATACTCAAAAGGAGAATCTAAATTTTCAAAAGTCACTGAAGCTAAAAGCTTAAAAAGCAAAAAAGAAGAACACAAAGAGAATAGAGAGGAATGCTCAAATGTATTTCACAAGTGTTTGATGATACAGATGAGGCTGGGGAGGTCTCTATTTATAGTTGAATTCCCCATACATCAATGGCTCAAATTAAATCTAATAGACGGCTATGATTTACACTTATCTAAAAAATCTAGAATCCCAGGTGAATTTAAACTTTAACAACTTTATCTTTATCTAATCTTAAATAAGTTGGAGTAGTTGTTTTTAACTGTATCTCCAGACTTCTAGAAACTGGGAATTCTAGAACTCTCCAAAGATTGGGCTTATTTTAGTGGGCCAAGTTGTTCCATGTAACTTGTGTCTTTGGGCCTGGGCTGATTAATGCGGCCCGTGACATTCTCCCCCACTTGTTCTCGCGACACCCTCGTCGTGTCCTCCAAATGGAACTGCTCAATCTTATCTGGGAACCGCCACAATGCCTCAGCTGGTTCCCAACTTGCCTCACTATCGGGAAATCCTTTCCCTCGACAAAGTACTTATGCCTTGGCCTGTGACTTTTCTGCCGTACCACTCGGTCTGCAAGAATGCATTGTACCTCTTTATCGTAAGAAGCCTTCACCCCTATTGGTGCGCGCTGCGACTTGCCTCAGTCTGGATCCTCTTGATCCTCATGGAAAGGTTTGAGCATGCTGACATGGAAAACAAGATGTACCTTGAGCTTTGCCGGTAACTCAAGTTTGTAGGCTATTTTGCCTACCCGTTTCAAAACTTTAAAAGGGCCTTCGTATCTCCGCACAAGCCTTTTATGCATGCCTGGGTTGCGTAGCACCAAGTGTAGTTTGATAAGGACTAAGTCTCCAACCTGAAACTGTACATGCCTTCGTTTTTTATCTGCCTATTTCTTGGTGCGCTTTCCTGCTTTGTGTAAACAAACTCTAGCTAAGTTAATTTCCTCTTGCCAAGCCTTGGCAAACTTATAAGCTGCTAGATTCGGTCATGTATAGCTTATAACAATAGCAGTAGGTGTGAGTGGCTGTTGCCCAATTGCTATCTCGAACGGAATCTGGTTTGTGGCCTCGCTTCGCTGCAAGTTGTAAGAAAACTAGGCTACATCCAATAACTTTGGCCAGTCACGCTGTGTAGCACTCACATAGGACGAAAATATACTTCTAACAAGGCATTCACTCTCTCAGTCTGCTCATTTATTGGGGGATGCATGCTGGTGGAAAAGTTTAAGTCTGACCCCAATAACTTGAACAATTCTATCCAAAGCCGTCCTGTGAATCACCCATCCCGATCGCTAACAATGGTTTGCGGTACTCCCTAGTGCTTTACCATATTTTTCAAGAATAATCGGGCTGCTTCCTCTGCAGGGCACTCTTTGGTTGCTGGAATGAAAGTTTCGTACTTGGAAAATCTATCCACCACTACCATGATGCTTCCAAACCCATCCAGCTTAGGCAATCCAACTATGAAATCTATGGAGAAACTATTCCATGGCCGTTCTGGTATGGACAATGGCTGCAATAGTCCGGCTGTTGTTCTCTGCTCAACCTTGTCTTGTTGTCACACAAGGCAAGTTTTCACATATGCCTCAACATCATCGCCCATGTGTGGCCAATAGTAACGATCCTCCAAGAATGCCAAGGTACGATGCATACCAGGATGATCAGTCTATTTTGAATCATGGCACTCCTGCCTGATCTCCTTGCGCAACTTTTCATACTGAGGCACATAAAGGCGATGTTCTTTGGTGTAAAGTAAGTTTCCCTCAACCCAAAACCATCTAGTCTTTCCTTCTTCAGCATTCTCTATGAGGGTTTTAGCTGTGGGATCATGGGACAACCCTTCTTTGATGCACTCTAATAGTGAACCCTCAAGGCGACTAGTGGCTACAAGATCTACCTTTCGACTCAATGCATCAGCCACGGCGTTAGCTTTCCCTGGCTTATACTCCATGATAAAATCAAACTCTGTCAGGAAAACCTGCCAACGTGCCTGTTTGGGCGACAACTTTTTTTGAGTTAGAAAATAACTATTTGCAACATTGTCTATAAAGACAACGAACTTGGACCCCAACAGGTAATGTCTCCATACGCGCAAGCAATGCACCACTGCGGTCATCTCTTTTTCTTGGACCGTATGGCTCCTCTCAGTTTCATTGAGCTTATGACTTTCGAAAGCCATAAGATGTCCATCTTGCATCAACACTCCTCCAATCGCAAAGTCTGATGCATCCGTATGGACCTCATATGGTTTAGTATGATTTGGCAAGGCAAGTACGTGCTCCTCCGTCATGGAACGCTTTAACTTATCAAAGGTGTGTTGGCATTCAAGGCTCTAATCCCATGCTTTTCCCTTTTTAAGTAAGTCTGTCAATGGCGTGCTGAAGCTGGAGTAGCTTTTGACAAAACGTCTGTAGTAGTTTGCCAACCCAAAGAATGACTGCAACTCTGTTACCTTGGTTGGTGACTCCCAATCGAATATGGTCTGAACCTTGCTTCCATCCATTCGGATCTGGCCACCTCCCATAATATGGCCTAAGAATGACACCTCCTGCTGGGCAAATGAACACTTTTCCCATTTCACATAAAGCTCATGATCTCGCAAGACTTAAAACACCTTTCTCAAGTGCTACATATGCTCCTCAAGTGACTTACTATAAATCACAATGTTGTTGAGGTAAACAACCACAGAACGCTCTAAAAAAAGTTGAAGTACCTTGTTCATTAGAGTACAAAAAGTCACTGGAGCATTGGTCAAACCAAAAGGCATCACTAAGAACTCGTATGAGCCGTAGCGTGTCACACATGCTGTCTTTGGCTCATCTCCCTCAACTATTCTCACTTGATAGTACCCCGATCGCAAGTCGAGCTTGGTGAACCAGCTTGCCTCTCCAAGCTGATCAAAAAAGTTTGCGATGAGTGGGATTAGGTACTTGTTTTTCACAGTGAGCTTATTGAGTGCCCGATAGTCTATGCATAACCTCAAGGACCCATCACGCTTCCGCTAAAACAAAACCGGTGCACCAAATGGGGCTTTAGAAGGTCTAATGTACCCAGCATCCAAAAGCTCTTTTAACTATCTTCGCAACTCCTCTAACTCTAGTGGTGACATTCGGTACAGGGCCTTAGCTAGCGGTTCAGCATTAGGCACCAGCTCAATCTTGTGATCCACCTCTCTCTTAGGTGGTAGCTTCTTCGGTAACTCTGTAGGCATCACATCTTCAAAAGACTGCAACACTTTTAGCACCTTTAAAGGAGTCTTATCCTTGGGTTTCTGAGGCTCATCAAACTTTAAAGCTGCCAAGTAGGTGACTTCTTCTCTACGCACTCCTTTGGCAAGCTGGATTGCAGATAGCATCTTGGCTTTGGTACCCATCTCTTGATTCACTGACACAATGCATTGGTAACAGGCATCTAAGATACATATGCAATTGGCAAATGGTACAAGGAGAGCATTTATTCGGTCAAGAAAATTCAAGCCAACCACACAGTCATAGTCATCAAGTGGTATAACCTCGATGGTTTCCTTGCCTTTCCAATCTCCAAGTTGTAAGTCCACGGCTTTTGCAACACCCATGGTTGGGACCTCTTTTGAATTGACTGTCTTGATCCATCCAGTTGTCTTCTCAATTTTGAGATCAAGGTTTTTGGCAACATCCTCAGATAGGAACAAATCTGATGCCCTTGTGTCGACCAAAGCACTTATTTTCCTGCCTGTAATAGAGACATCTACGAACATCAACCCTTTTTGTTTTCGACACCTCTTTGCCTTGATAGAACTCATGATCAAGCCAAGTTTCAGGGTCTCCTTTTCTGTTTCATCATCTTCTTTATTGATAGAGGACAGCTTAGTTCTTTTTGGACAATCTCGCATTCGATGCGGACCATCACATAAGAAACATTGCACTAGCTCCTTGTCTTTCTTCTTATCCCATGGCTTGTAAAAACTTGGCTTCCCTGTTGACAGTTTTTTGTTATTATTTTTGAACTTTCGGTCTTTGTCTCCCCCACCGTTGCCCTTGCCCTTGGGCTTAAAAGACTCAAACTTGTCTGACTTCTTTATATCGAGCTCAATTAAGGATTCTGCTATGGTCATGGCTTTGGTCAAGTCTTGGACACCTCTTCGTTGCAACTCTTGCTTAGCCCAGGGTTTGAGTCCATCCATGAATGAGAAGAATGCCTCCCTCGCCCCCAAATCTAAAATCTGGAGCATAAGTTCGCTAAACTCTCGATCATATTCTCGAATTGTGCCTTGTTACGTAAGCCGTCGCAACTTTGCACGTGCCGCATCCTCGGCATACTTAGGATAGAACTGTTGCCTGAACTCTGTTTGGAACACTTCCCAAGTTTCAATGGTAGTACCCTCACGCTTTTTATCGTTGCGTGGATGACGCCACCATAAAAGAGCCACATCGGTAAAATACATAGAGGCGGTTTTTACCTTAGTAACATCATCCTCGATGCCAATTGCTCGGAAGTATTGTTCTATCCCCTACAAGAAGTTATCTATATCTTTTGCAGATCGGGTTCCCTCAAACTCGTTTGGCTTGGGGATCTCCATCATGTGTTTAGATGTCACAACTAGCACGCTACCTCCTATAGCAGCTTTGCATGATAAGAGCTCCCCCATGAGCTCTTCCATTTGCTTTTTCATGGCCTCTACCACAGCTTCAAGGGCATTCATTCTTCTGAGTGAGAATGTCTATCGCCGTGTTGAGAGCACCTTGCATCTCCTCCTTAAGCTCCTCCCATGCGGAGTCTAGCTCTTTAATGCGGCTCTCCACAATCTCAAGATCTTCCCGCATATCTCCGACGGTCACCTCGAGCTTGGCCACCTTGCCATCTATGGCCGATAGAACATCCCTTGAACTGTTGGCCTTCTTTCCTCTCCCATGAGTCTTTGGGACCTCTTGTGTTTGGTTCTCTGCCTGAGACGCCATCTCTACTATCAGTACCTTCACAAACTTCTAGCTCGGATACCAACTGTCACGGGCTCAAACTTTAGTCTAGCAAACCGCGCGGCCTTAGGCTTAGGATTTGCTTCCTTATATGCCTAAGTCAGCCTAA
>JBBYHK010000002.1:87523-146268 GCA_038382065.1 Adansonia grandidieri | reverse complement strand
CTCCGGCACCCTTCTGACTCTTCTGTGTTGCAAGATCTTGCCCAACTTCTGGTACCAGCAAAGAAGACATCAACAATATATATATATATATATATATTTGTTTTCCTTTTCGTGGTTATCAAAATTTCTCACTAGGCTTTTGCTTGTTGGTTGCTGTATAAGTATACATAATTTTTATTGATAAAATATATGTGTACATTAACTTAATTAAATTGTGAAGTATCCAACAAATAAGACAGACTACTTTAATTAGGAGATGATGCAGAATCTGATTTGACAATCTTCTAAAATTATTTTTTTAATATTTGCTTTAGTAAAGTAGTTCCAAAACTTTGCCTTTAATCACACAAGCAAATAAATCTACAAATTGTACGAGAATGACTACCATAACAAACAAACGAAAAAAAAAGAAGCACTTTACTTAATATAAAATATAAAGAATATATTAATACTTAACCATTAAGTAATACTTTTTAATACACGAGAGAAACTCTTTTAAATTCAAGGATATATATATATATTTATATAAGATAATTATTTTGTAAATTCGTAGTGAAAAAATTTTATAGTAAATTTACGAGAAGACACATTTTTTATTTATTTTTTAAATATATTATACTAAATACTTGTCACTCTGTAAATTCGATCTATAAAATTTTTCTTTTCATTATTAATATATAAGATAATTATTCATATATATATATATATATATGTTATAACTTGTAAACTAGTAATACTCATTACTACCTTGATATGATATAAAGAAATTCTAAAAAAATTACTCTTGCATAATTAATCTTAAAAAATAATTACCAATGCAAAGGGTCAACCGGATCAAAATTGTATCAAAATTGTATGCTCTCGACTGGCCGAGAGCATTTTACATATAAAATGTTTTATTGCAATTCTACAATTATTTTTACTCATGCAAGCGAACCAAAAAGAATTTGGTTTTCGAAAAAAAAAAAAAAAAGAAAAAAGGGCTTTGGGCTGAAATGGGCATAAACTTAACCCGATATATAATCTGGAAGCCCAATTAGCAAGGTCTTAACCAACCCCCTGGCCATTAGGCTTCTAGGGTTTTGCGCTTTACGATATATTAGTATAACCTCAAAGCCGAAGTTTTTACTTCCTCATTCTCGCCACAGCCTTTGTAGAAGAGCATCAAACCAGATATTTTGAACGGCAAAAGGATCCAAAGTTTGAAGCCTTTCAACCATGAGAGCTAAGGTAAAAATATCACTATCTGAACCATTATTTTATTTGTAGATTTTTTTTTATTGATTTTTTTTTGTCGGTAATTTCAGTGGAAGAAGAAGCGTATGAGGAGGTTGAAGAGGAAGAGAAGAAAGATGAGGCAAAGATCTAAGTAGTCTAATTTTCTTTGGAGCTAGTAATTGGATCTCTGTCTTTAGAATTTCTGTTGTTTGATGGGGTACGTTTTGTTAAAGGACTAAAGTTATCGTTTTCGGTTTTATGGTTTAGTTTTGTGTTTTTGTCGAACCAGTTTCATCTACTTGAAAAATGTTATTGAGTTTATTGTTAAAGATTTATGCTTCTGAATTTTAACTCTTTGATGGCCTTTTTGACCGAGAGTTGCAATTGCATGGGCAAAAATATCATTACAAATGTGTTTAAATCTTCGCGTGGAAGATTATGGTGATAAATTAATTCTATTGTGAATATAGTGAATAGGTTGATGAACTTGTTTATTTCTCTTTTTCTGCCATAGTTAGCAAAGTATTTAAGCCGTGAAATGGTTGAATCGATGCTTATGCTTGAAATGAAATGAATTAAGAGCAGTTGGTGGCCAAATGGGAACCAATGCATTGCGTTGTTGCATACCCTCCATGTTAAGAGTTGGTGCTGCTGACCCATTGGACATCAATGGTTTAATCAATCTGAACCTATTGGAAAGTTGTGTCATTGTGCAGTATAGGTTTATAGAAAATGTCAATACGTTGCTGACAGGAATGGTTACCAATCCATTTTAGATGTATGTTTCATCATTTATGTCTTGGTTTTATTTGAATCAATTGTTTAAGTACCTATGTTTATTCCTTTAGACAGTTTAAGACAGCGACTGGAGTAGCAAAATAAGGTTGTTGCTTGAAAGTAATGAATGAAATCTTATTTCAGTCTTAGATTTGTGAAACCATGGATGCGTGATATTTTGCATCTATCCCTTGCAGCAGCTTCTGCTATTATTTATTTTAGTGGGATCAATCAGTTGTGGAAAAAGGTCATATCCATTCTCAATGAATATAACAGCCTTTGGTAGCCAAATGGGAATCAAATTACCGATCCATTGTTTTGTTGTATATACCCTCCAATGCCAAGAATTAGTGCTTGTGAGTGACATCGGTTTAATCACCTTATGTTATTCGGTTGGATATAAATGTTGAATATTTGTGTGTTCAGGAGAGTGAAATATTTATCAAGTTTTTTCATGTCTTAGAGGGTATTTCATGAAAAATAAAAAGTTAGGAGCAGCATAATAATCACCTATAGAATGCTGCTGATCGGTGTATGTGTATGGTTCACCAACCTATGGCAGTCAGTATTTTCAAAAAAGTTGACTGCCATCAATCAGCTCTATTTGTTCCTGGAAAATGAAAATGTAGCTGCTTTTAGTCTTAGTTCTGCAAATCTATCATGAGATCTTTGAGATGCTTCAACCCAAATCTTTTATAGAGATTCTTTAGTAACATTACTAATTAATATTTTCATGGATTTAGATCAGCTCTTGATCTATCAATGTAAATCCTAACCTCCTGTTTAATCATGCGTTTCATTATGGCCAACAAGCAAGTCTCTTCCATCTCCACCCTCCTTTTCTCCTCTCCACAGCTGTTCCCTCCTTCCTTACTTTTCAACGCCGTCTCTTCCCCTTCATCCTCATCCTCATCCTCCACATGGCGCTCGACCATTGTTTGCCCCAGTGGAGAAAGCTTTAGCAATGCCTTGGGCTCCACCGACACTACTGTCTCATGCACCATCACTTCTAAACACTGGCTCTTATTCCCCCAGTCATACTGTGACGCATCCTGGCTCGGCCGTTTCACTGCTGAGTTCGACTTGGACAACCCGGACGACAACTCAGTTTGTCGTTTCCGACGTAGAGTTGAGTTCCAATGATTTTTTATAGCGTTATCAGTGCGTCCAGGCAACAACTTAGCAATGGTGGCCCATTTATTCCCATGAACAGCACGTGCTTGGATGATAACAGCATCCTGCGCAGCCGTAAAAGGATGGTGTTGCACGGCGGGGCTGAGTTGGTTGCACCATCTTAGTCTGCAAGACTTGCCGGATCTCCCAGGAATCCCAGGGCTTATCAGGGACCAGTTCCTGGGGCCATGCTGTGCTACTAAATTGATCAGGGCAGCATCTTCATGTTGGCTCCACGAACCCTTGACACGATCACCACCACCATTGATCATCTTCATCAAATCAACGATAAAGAAAAGAAAGCCAAAACCCAAAAATTAAATCAAATCATGATTCTTATTAATATGGAAGAGAAAAAGGGTGTTTTTTGTAGAGAAAACAGGGTTTTTAAGTTAAAACGGTTTTTCAAAGGGTTGTTGGTGTGAGCAATAAAACCGCTCCCTTTGAAATAACGACTCTGGGCTTTGCTATATGCGCGTTAGTTTCTGTTTCAATTTTCATATTTAAAAAATAATAATAACGAAATTAAATAATTACATTAATATATAAAAAAAAAGAATTCATTTAACTTATAATAATTCAGTTCTGTTAGTTATTTGCGTGGATATAGTTAGTCATAATCTTCTCCTCCTGAGAAAAAAAAATGATAGTGGAAGTTATGGTTTTTTTGGTTTTATTTGATAAAAATAAATGGATATTTTGTTTTGTTAATTGTTTTTAGAAGTCAAGATGTAACGGGTATCAGTTAGAGGAGTTCTGGAAACGGAGGTTAAGAGCGTGAAAAAATAACTAGCATGTTGGGCTTGGTATGTCAATAAGAAACGAATATATTAAGAAAAAAAGTAAAAACACGCCATCATATTTCATACCGTGTGAAAGCAAACGCGATATGGAAATATGATATAGGCTAATTTTCGATACGATAAGCTTTCTTCCATTTTTCCATTTGAGAGAGAAAGAGAAACGAAATTTCGTTGAGCAATAACTGATTAATTGATCATCAGTCATCATCGAGTCAATTGTATTCCTTCATGGTTGGTTGTCGACTATAGTTTCACAATCATACTGATTTTTATCAATCAAAGGAAAATTCAAAGCACCAAGCAATCAATCAAAATGAAAAAAAAAAAAATTTCTTGCAAGCTTGCATTGATGCTATTTGGAAATGAAGTATATTATATATATATATATATATATATATATATAATTTGTTTATTGAGTGAACGAAGAAGGCAAGAACAACCTTTGTCTTTTGCTTCTTATCCGACAATTTGATCCAGCAGATGATGATGAAGCAATCCTGCTTAAAACTACATTCAATGACTGTTTTAAAGCACTTGGTGAAACACCCTCCTTATCATCGCTGTTATTATTGCAAAGGATCAAGTTGCTTCTCAATCTTCCACCTACACTTGAAATGTCAGCTTTAACTGTGCTTAGCCTTAGCCCTTTGAGCACTCGGATGAGCTCCGTCAACACTTCCGGCCGATCATCGCAACAAACCGAAGCCCTGATGAAGATCTTGTCTTTGTTTATGTCTTGAGGAAGATCGCAATCTACGGTCACTTCATCGGTTTCTGAGGGTATAGTCAAGGCTTTGCTGATTTCTGTCGCTTTTCGTTTTAGATCCTTCACTTGCTCTATTGCACTTCCTAATAGAGCTGCCTTATCCATCTGTAAAAAAAATTAAAAAAGAATTTATCTATTTTTCAAGTTTTCAACTTGCTAAATTTGCTTGTAAATCTCAAAAGTCTATATGTGGCTGATGAGAGTTACCTTGTTAGACTTGGGGATTAGTTTCCTGAGGGCTGCAAGCTGTGCATTAATTCGATCTCTTCGACGCTTCTCTGCTTGACTATGGCTCTTGGAAACAGTTGTAGATCTATCCTCTGCAGCTCCTTCAACCGGTATCGTCCATGAAGGGAAACCTTGGGATTGAACTGAACTAGAGGCTGAAAAAGGAGGTTCAATTGGCCGTGGGACTATGAAAGAAGACTCGTTGCTTATTGTAGCATTGAAATCAGACCAATTTTCAACTTCAGGCCAGTTAGAATGGTAATAATTCTCCATAGCTAAACCAACAATCTGGAAATCCACCTGCTTTTATTAAGCATACGGAGGCTGTTTGTTGAGCTAATAATAATAATGTGTGATCGTCATATTCCAATGGTGATTGGTGTGATATCTTGAAACTTTTGATTGGTCAAAATGAAAATCATATTTGGCCTTATTCGGCTGTCATTTCATCAACAAGCATTTTAATTTGGATCAAAGTTTTGAGAAGATCAAGAAAGCATTGGAGAGGAAAAGGATGATGCTTTGGCAAAGCATTAACTGCAATGCCTTGTCAAAAATGGACAACAAAGAGAATTGTGCGGAAAATTACATGTGGGAGAAAATGATTGTTGGGAGCTGGCTGTTCAATCATGGATTGACTGTTTAACAGTAGGAGTAGCAGATAAATATCTAGAAAGAGCATCTTCTTTATCTATAATCTTACAACTATTATTGTATTATCACATCTTTAAAATTGTAAGTTAGGAGTGGTGGAGCTTGTTCTGGTTTACCTTCCCCACTTTATACTTATCAATGAACTATTTTCTCTCTATCAGAAAAAGAGTTACAAATGCTAAAATTAAAATCTTTGAATGAATAATTGTATTAGACCTTGGGTTAAATTGGTTTCTCTTTTTCATTCTTTGAAAAAAAAAAAAAAAAAAAAAGGTGTCATTGAACCCAAACATGAAATGAACTGCTCTATTCAGCCTTCCTAATTTGAGTAATATTTACGTTTATGCATTAATTTTGGCTCTCTCTTTTTATCTTCTGTATTTTTTTCCCCTTTTATCCCTTCATTTGTTACTGTAAAAGACCAAAACTTTTAAGGTGTTTTTGGCTATTTGTTTCTACAATACCCATCTAAATTGTAACTATCCCCAGATCCGCGTCGAAAAATTGTGAGAATTTGCAAAGATATACGTGCAAGGTACTTGAATCGGTACTTGTGAGTTCAATTTGTGAGACAAGATTATGAGACCTTGTATTATTAATCTTTGTAATACTGGATTTTTATCTCCATGGCGATCATAGTTCAGTGTTTCGGGATAAGGACGGATCGAAAGAATTTGTTACTATAATAATAAAATTTATTTTTGAATTTACCTTAGCTTTCTTCTACATCGTTCGTTAGATCAGAGCTTACAACCAAGAAGGCAAGATTTTGGTGGCTTTCTTTGTCCTCTCTGATTTGATTCTCTTTGTTTTTTTAATCAAATAGTACTGGACTGGAGTCCTACACAAGCAAACAAAGTGGCTTAAATTAGCATCAGTAGTTAGTCACCAATGTAGGACCTCAATCACACTCAAATTGCAACTCATCACAAAAGATACTTATTAAAGATTGATACGACCTTTGATCAGCCACTCATTTTTTGCAGGTTCTTTCCAGGATTGTGTGGTGCCAATGATTTCGTTTCCCCTGCTTTTTTTTTTTCACCACCATCCCACTTGCCTCAAAAGCTCATCAAAATATTGAACGTCGGCAAGGGGCACGATCAAAGCGTGCAACATATAGGTACTCGTTCCGAAATGTACATAGCCGAAAAGGTAATGCATCAGAGCCGTATTAGCATTGAGTAAAAACCATGTTCATGAATTTAGTACTTCTGAGATGATAAATAGTGCTAAAAAGCACGTTGTAACAAGCTACAATCACATGGTTATCAATTTTTCTTCTTTCAAAGTTCAAACAACATGGAAAACTGCAGGTTAAGCTGATAAATTCAAAAAGACTAACAAACTGATCAAGCCAGAATTGGAGGATGTACTTTTCATGCGCGATCTCGTGTAAAATGAGTTCATCGTGCTGTGCAGAGCAGTTTTAGCAGATAAACTATGCATTAAGCAGCACAATAAGCAATGAAATTTGCATAAAGGATATTTTTAACATATGTAAATCAATCAGTGGGAAGACAAATGGGGCCTCTGCTCCATAAGCAGGGCAGTTTGATAAAGACATGGTGCAAATAGTAATTTTAGTTACAGAGAGGCTTCCAGGAATAAGATTGGTTTCAATGCCAAACCCGTATCTATCACAAAGCGTATGACTTAAATTTCACTTTTGAAATCCAAAAATGGATGAACTAGATCGAGCTACGTGGTTCTAAATCCTACCAAAAGCCTAGTATGCAGCAAAGCCATTCAACCGCCAAGAGGACATTCAACAGCTCCTGTAAATCTCAATCTCTCTAGGTGTTCAGCTCATTCATGATCACATAATACAACTGTAGCTGAAAGTAGGGGGAAAAAAAACTACTGAAACTTCAAGAACCAACAGGGACAACATGAAATTAGTTCAGGAAAAAAGAATGGGATAACGGAGCTCTAATGATGCAGTTAATGTCAACTTAATTGACTGTTTGACAACAGTTAGGAAATTTCATTGCTGCGGTCACAAAGAATCTAGCCAATCTTCTTGTTAAAATGGAAGCAGCAAAGCTCCTTCCCCAAGTTATGAACAGATAATAAGAAACTATGGTCAAAAGTTTACTCAAAGGTGACATTCATTGCTAAAAAGGAACGAGCTCAGAACTTGTAATTACCTAGCTCTTATCATGTTAATTTAAAAACTTGGCTGAAAGATTCGACGAAAATGAAATACAAAAGTATACCACGCAGAAAGTCGAGCATTGATAATAAACATCATCCACACAATTCTTTGTATATTCAATGTATAGATGGTTCATCCAAAAGTAAAATCGTTGCAACCTAACACTTGTGCATCCATTTGATCTTCAATGATGTGCCAATGACTTAGCTTATCCGACAAAACAGAACCTGGTTGACTCCATCTTAGTACTCGTTAAAATGTATGGCCCCAACCTTCCATACTATGTAAGTTGTCGTGAACATTACCGTGCTGATAAAAACAAATGAAAAGATGATGAGAAAGAGATCATTGCCCCCTGGAAACTGAAAAGTAAGGCCTTGCTTTGGCAATCCTCGCTTGCTGTCATCGAACAAATTTGTAGGTGCTTCTGGAAGGCGAGATCTTTTTTTCCCCTTATCACTTTCTCTCATAGCATCCAATACTTTACTGCCCATCTCTGATTTAGATGGTTTTGACTCTGCATAACGGCTGAGGACCCGTGCTGCCCTTAATCTCTCTTTTGCCGTTAGAGGTGCTTTTTTTGTTGTTGATTGCAAGCCCGGAGAAGATGGTGTGTCCCGCTTCAGATTTGAAGAAACCACTGAACCATTACTTGTCTCAGAGTTCTGAGAGTGAGATTCAATATCAACATTACTTCGTGAATCCAATGTTGGGGGATTCACATCAGAAACTGGCCTTTCAGCATCTCCAGAACCCTTTATGCTGCTGTCCGCAGGTAGTTGATCACTGTCTGCAACTGAAAGACATAATCCCAATCTTTTTTGCTGTATACGTCCCCCAGAGCCATACATTTGCGAAGGAAATGTAATAGGGTTCGCCTTAACCGGTGAAGCTCCAAAAGAGGATCTAGCGACATGCTGATATTCAGATTGCAAATTTAACTGGGGAAACACTTTTTGTAAATATTCAACAGGACAGAGTCACCAAAATATGTATAAACTAAACTAAATTTAAAAAAACACATAAAAAAAATGCTGCTCGGTACAAATACTCAATAACATGAGAGAAAAACTATATACATTCGAAATATAAGTTGGACTGTGCATTTACAGTTACTTGAACCATTAATAGAAATGAAAAGCAAAAATACTACCAACATCGAAAATGCAATCTCTCAATCAATATCTACACAGACTACAACATTGAAATACTCAGTTATTTTCTCGTAAGCCTACTATGCTTTGAATTGAGAAAGACGCTCCTCTTCCAAGAAGATCAACAGCCTAAGTTTGGAGCCTAGATTCCCCCAAAGACATTATGACACTGTACTAACCCAACAAAATTAAAACGAACTATGCTTAAACCATTAATCATCTGCTAAGATTAGCAGAAAGAAAAAAGACTAACAAAATATATTCTTTCATTAATCTACTTTTGTTTGTTTGTTTGTTTGTTTCTCCCTTTCTTCGTTCCTTATTTGCTTAGATGCTCCAAAAGTAATCTATTGCTTCAACCACTTAAGATTTCAACCCCTAAAGATGCTAAGAAGCTCAAAACAAGAGAACTGCAAAACTAATGCCAAACGCGAAGAAGTTTTTATGGCAATTTTTGTTTTTAAGTTTCTATAAAAACAAAAGAAATTAAAAAAACCCATATCCAAAAAACTGTACAAAATGAAAAGGCAAAGTAAATAAGAAATTTAAAATATATATATTAAAAAAAAAAAAAAGACACTGATTTGGTTTTCTTACCTTGAATTTGAAACCGAGGACGGAGTTCAGAGAAATAGCCATGCTTTTTGGTAGCAAGCAGCAAGGCAAACCATAGGCTAGAGGAGAGAAACAGAATCTAAAAGGCGCGCTGTCTTTTTGTGGCGAAGAAGTAAGTTACGAAATCAAAAGAGATCAGCTCTTCGATTTTAACCCCAGCGCCTTCAATGAGCGTGAATGGCACCGCCCTGATTTCATTCATTTTTTTTTTTCCTTTTCTTAATTTATATTAAATTAAATTATTAGAACTATTTAAAAAAAAATACTGCCTTTTTATCAAAGATTTTTTATAAAAAAAATCATTAGTAAGTAGATCTTTAATATCTTGAAATAAAATTTTCTTCCATAAAATAAAAATTATCAAAACAATTAAAATTTAAATGAAGAATTTTTAAACTTAAAATTCTCTTTTCAAATTTTACTTTAAGAGATGAAATTTGAGATGGTCAGCAATTTTTACTTCTAATTCTATTAATTTTGACTAAAAAAATTTACTACGAAATTATTTTAATCAAAAAAAAAAAAAAAAACAGTTCTTCCCCAAAATTGACGCTGAAATCATATACCTCAAACGGCCTTTGCTCATGTTGGGGCCTCCGTGACATTAACAAGTTTCCATTGACCACCGCAACCAGGGGATTAATTAAGCTTTGATTTTAGCATCTCCGGAAGGTTAAACAAAGAAGAATTGTTTACACCAAATTTCTGTTTCCTCTCGAAAAAAGAAGCAAAAACAAAAACATCAAGGACTTATAACAATAAGGTACTTCAAAGGCAAACAAAGTTTAAAATGGGAAACATCAAATTCCGAAATTATGAATCGGTAATGTCAAGTGTTGCATTCATATATACTCGGTGGGGGAAGAAAATAATAGTACAAAATACAAAGATGCATGAAATCCTCGGCTAACCTCTAGAGAGACAGCAGCCAAAAAAAGCCTATTTTGGTTTAAAAAAAAAAAAAAGAGGAAATTACAGGACATATCACACCCCTAAAGCACAAAAATGGCATTATTCCAAATCAATCTTCATCCCATCAGACGGAAGGCGCAAGAAAAAATAATAATAATAATAATATAATAATAACAATAATAACCTGACGGCGTCAAGCCTTACGAAATGCCACAAATAGAACTACATCGTCCTTTCGCCTCGTAGCAACAACGTGGGTCCCTAGGATTGCCTAATAAAATCTTCAATCAAACAAACTTGCTAGGACTTCAATAGCTGCCCATTGGTGGCATGCCAAAAGGTGGCATTGGAGGGATTCCCATTCCGCCCATGGGTGGTGGTGGAACAAAACCTCCTCCCATGCTCGGCACTGGCGGTGCAGGCAAAGCAAGTGGTAGCAACTGAGCGTACATGTTCTGCAATAGAAAAAGCATTTAATTTGTAATCAGAAGATTGTTGAACCATTGACGAAAAGGTGGATAAATATATTTTCATGAAAACAGAGCTGTCATCTCCCCTTTCTAAGTTATTATACCTGCTGTGCAATCACTTCCTTCTCTTCCTGCTCTTTAGCCTTTACTTCCTTTTGAGCCTCAATCTTGTCCTTGATAAGTTCATCAACTTTGCCAGTATATTCACGGATAAACTGGAAAAATACAGATTCAAATAAGGTTCCAACGGAATATATCCAAATTAAGAAAGAATTGAAACCAAAATGGAGTAAAATGGAATGCACACTAAGATCAATCATCGAAGTCATGGAAGAATAAGACGAAAAAGCTGAGGTAATAAAAACCCAACCAAATGATGTTAGATACTTAAAGAAGCATCAAAGCAATCACCTGCAACAGATATGGGAATGCAAAGTCGATCATATTGTTAATCCAGGCTAGCTCAAGAGCAACATCTGGTCGAATTAAGTCATAACAAACAAAGAGGCATGATGCAAAGCATTCCTTCTTGCCCTGTAAAATGAACATAAACACTGAAATTATATCCAATTCAAAAGAACAACCAACACTACTGTGACAATACCAGAAGAAAAACCATGATAGTGAAAAAAAACAAGCATACGATAATAAAACCTTCACTTCCATGCCATGCAGCATGGTTAACTACTCTTCCTATTTAAAACTAATACTTGCACCTAGAGTAACAAGTGGAACAGAGCAAACTAACGTAATTAGCTCTACCAGTTGACCAAGAAGGTGTAATGTCAAATTTAGGAACGAGTTTGAGTACCTGTTCAATGAAGTAAACAAGTAACTCCTCAGCAAGTTCACGGTCACCAGACTGTGAAGCTGTTTCCATTGCATCTTTGTAAAGGTTGTCTTTCTTTGACAAAGCAATGGACTGCTTCCATCTGCCTGCCTTTTTGTAAATGTATGCAGCAACACGTCTCATCTCAAGCAGCTCATGTTTCTCAATCTACTCAAGCAAAATTGGAAAAAGCATCAGAAACCGACATAACAGCAAACAAAAATGTAAGAACAACAGTACTTCACCTTTTGTGCAAGGCCAATCTGATCAAAATTATCATGCAAGTCAATAGATTCTCTCAATCTATCATAATCTTCTTCCTCTACATAAATCTCATTCAACGCCTCATTTACTGCTGACACATTGTTGCTCTGAACAGCAACCATATATGGCTTCACAAGACGAAGATGACCAGCCTGAAATTCCAGGAAACAATTCTCAACCCAAAATGAATTTAACTAAAGCAAGTCAGTAGTATTTATTTCAGTATTAGATCATTTTCTGCCAAAATTGAACCTTTCTCATAATATCTACAACACGAGTGTGGTCCACACGAAGTGCAAGCACATTCAGCATATCATTTATGAGATCAGGATGTTCTTGCAAGTAGAAGTGGACAGCCTTGTAATATAGCTCAACATTAGCAACTTTGACTGCAATATCTTTGAATTGCATATGATCCCATGCTTCAGGAGAGTGGTTCATCACAGTGGTTGCCGCATTATCAAACTCATCATATTGGATATATAAATAGGTAAGTTCCTTCCAATGCTGCTGCTCATCACAAGCTCTTATTAGCTTAGGAATATTGAGACGAGTAGAGAACAATTTAATGTGCTCCATAAGCTTCTCTGGACGGTATCTGGCATAAAGAACTCCCAACTCAGTAAAGATCCCCATGTGTGCACGTTCCAGTCCTAAACCACTCTCCATGAGAGAGATCAACTCATTGAAGCATCCTCTATTCTGATAGTATTCACTAACTTCTTCTAAGTCGTCCACCTAAAGAATCAACAAAGACAATGGTCAAAATCATCATGGACAAACAGTCTCCAACTAACAAACATGAGAAAAAAAAAAGAACTGAATGTGAATGCATATCAACAACTTTGTTGTTCCCAAAAAATGTAAATCAACATGAGAGTAAACTAACCTGTACAATAATGTTAAGACCACATATCTGCGCCAATCGGAATTCCTCTGCATCAACACAAGCAAAGCAAACCTCCTTCCATGTCTTGGCACTGTTTGCTTTTCGTGCTGCGTCAACAGCACCCTGGAATTGTTTAAGCCTCACCAGTGTAACAGCCAACTTGGCCCAGTTAGATATAAATGCAAATATTATTTTTGCAGCTTCATATAGGGCTTCATCAAACAAGCGATCACCAACATTTTGAAGATTAGCAACATTTGGCATGAGAATGAATTCTTCTATTTCGCCCAATCTATCAATCTTTGCGTAGGCATAAATGAGTTCACTGTCCACCTTAGGCTCCTTGACCTTCTGCCTAACCATCAGAAGGTACCTCACCAAATCAGGGTAGACATCAGCATCCTCAGAAGCTCGGATAACATCAAGGAACTGGGTCGCATCATCTGCACGAATAAATGACTCAATAGCATCGCTCACCAGCCCCTCCCTTAGTTGTGCCTTTGCCACCTGACTCCAAACAGCATCTTCTTCAACTCGGAATGCAAATTCCACTGCCCGATCAATGCTTCTAATATTATCCAATAAAACATTGACAGCCTGGACATTTAAGTTGAACTTTTTGAAGATCACAAAAGCTTCTTCGTATAGTTGGGCTTCAACGGCCACTTCTCCAACTGCAGGTCCATCAAAATTATCTAGTCTATTGATATAATCCATAACTCTAGATGGATCTGCCTTAATAGCTGTCAAAATAAGTAGATTTTGCAGATTGAAGTTCCCACTGAATGCAGAGTTTTGGAGCACAATCTTCTCAAGAAGCTCAATCAGTTCATGGGGCAGGTCAGCTGTCATGAAAGCTTTAACAGCTGCAGAGACTTGTTCCGGGCTCTTGCTTTCTGGCAAAGCAGTTGAGACAACCTGATCGATTAGCTGTCTTCTATATTCATTTTCAGGATTTAGAACCTTCTCCCAAAGATCAGCATCCATCCTCTCCACAACATACCTATGATCAAAGGATGATGAACAGATAAGCCACTCTACAACAAAGATCGAATACGTTATCAATTTATCAAAAATAAACTAAATAATTACATACCTAGCCTGCAATTTAAACAAGGAGTTCTTATTCGTGACATTGATAAGTTCATCATCACATTGTCCTCTTCGGTAAGCCACAACAGCCAAGGTGGGATCACGCTTCTCACAGTATTTACCAACAACCCGAGAATCATAGTAAGGGTTGGTTGTGAGGAAGTGCTCTGGATTGTTATTGCTGTCAATGATGATTTTACCCAGAGCATTGTGGACGTGCACATCTTGGCTTCCCTCACTCACAAGATGCTCCAAGAATTGTGTAAGTAAACGAAGTCGGTTTCTGGAAACCACATGCCAAAAAATAAGAATCACATAATAACGACAGGAGGAAACAAGAACAGATGATACAGATAAAAAATCACCTCTTCTCACATTCCTCCACAAGAGGCTCAACTGGAAGCAAAGAACGGACTGAGAGAATGAGACCCTTTATAAAATCTTCAGGGCATTCATCATCTAGCAACTGCCCGACTACCAAAGGAGTATTCCCAGGGTTCACCTATCAAAAGTAGCAAACGAGTTCTCAATTACTTGAGTTCAAATTAAATTCATGCAGTATACCAGTAAATATATGTATGGAAGAAATATCACAAACCTTCTGAACATAACCTTCAATGTAACGAAGCATGTTATTTGTGTAGAGGTAGTGAGTGAGGTCAGGAACAAACCCAAATCGATCACAAACATTAATCAGTGGCCGAGCATCAGGAAGCTTGGCCTCCATCAGGAAGTTCTTTGTCTTTTCGGCATCGTAAAAGTTTGATTCCCTGGTCACGCGCTCAACCTCCTTTATTTGTCCAGTTTTAGCAGCTGCCTCAATGTACTTAAAGTGTATATCAGGGTCCTCACTGTCCCATAATTGGAAGTAAACATCTTAGTAAGTTCCACATCTAAAATGGCTGTGCTCTGCACAATCAAACAAAGGAAATCTTGTTTGCTAAATAACTTACCTTGAGCTCAAATAAGAGCCAAGGAAAAAGTACAATCCTTCATATGACTTAAATTGCTCAAAAAGTTTTATGCAAGCATCAACACCTAACTGCTCGCAATACTCCTTGGCAACCTGCACAGACACACAACTTAGCTTTTGGGATTTACAAAGCATTATCTCCCCATCTTACAACATGGTTTACCTGTACGATTATTTGAAGGTTGCCCCTTAGATTAACCAGCAGAAGGTCCTTCATGCACTCCAAAGCCCATTCACGTGAAAGAGTACCAAAAAACTCAACAAGCGACTGATAACAGAAGTATTATTAAAATAAATGTCAGGAGGTTCTTCGCTGTCCAATTTTACCAAGAGATAAAGATAGTGGACAACACGTACCTGTGGCTCAATGGCATGTGTATTCACAATAACACGTTTAATATCTGGCAACTCAGTGTAATGCTGCAGAAATGGCATTACATTTAATCAAGGATATACTATTAATTTCAGCATAGAAAATCAGACATAATGCAATAAGTAATGATTTTAACAAAATAATTACCTGCAGAGCTCGCACATAGAGACCAGCTTTCTCACAAAGTTGTGCAATTCGGGGACGATCATAGTGACTGAACATTCCATTTGCTAAAATGGCATCAGCAACATTCGGAAAAGTTACCAGATTGATTTCCAAAACCTGCATTAAAAAGAATGTTATGAAACTAAGTATATTATTGTCAAAAAAAATCTAAACCAAAATAAGATTGGTGTAACCACCATTTTAAAGAAATAACCTTTGTTTGAAGAAAAGCATGCTCTGGCAGATTTGGCTTCAAAACATCTAATAGAAATGCAGTAGCTTCCCGTATCAAGTTCCTCTGAAAACAAAAGGCCAATATCCAAAGAAAACAAACTCATGTATTTTGCAAGGAAAAAAAAAGTTACTTTCACAAACAATTCCTTAAGCAGCCGACCTGAAGAAAAAGATCAGTAATGGTGTTATAATCAACTGGACAACCTCCCTCCATTTGAGACATCATCAATGCAAAATTAACGGCTCCCTGAAAGTGAAAGAACAAGTGATAACTAATCTCCTCTGAAAAGTTAATTTCCCCATTAAAACTATAAAGATCCAAACCATCAAAAAGTCCATGATACTAACATCCATTGGTCGGGAAACAATAAAAAAGCTTTTAATTTAATCAGAAATCAGAATATTCATAAAATTGACTTAAAAGGCTCTAATAAAGAGATTTAACACATTTTAACATATTTATCAATTGCTCATATGATTTGATATGCTACAACGCCGCAAACACTAAAGTGTACAGAAAACAGAAACGAACCTGTGGATCCGTACGAAGAATCGTTTGCAAAAGGAACAAGTAGTCAGGAGTGTACCCAACCTGAGAAAACAATTTAGTCATAAATATTAGAAGCATGCATTAATCAAAATGCAAAGAACCAGTGGGAGAAATGACCTCCACTTGTTAGGCTGTAAAAAAGAACATACACTAGAAAATGGCAATACAAAAAAATGACAATCACCTGCTTTGAGTAAATCAAGATTTTATCAAACTCCCTCCTTTCAGCAAAAGCTGCAACAACTTTTGGAGTTGCCCTAGCTTTAATGTATATTTTCAACGCAAGATCATTATCCACAGTCTACAAAAAAAAGAAAAGTGTCAATTAGAAAAAGGCAAAAAATGAGTCAAATCAGACTCAATTTTTTAAAGTAGAAATTTAGATAAAATTGACTAAGACACTAATATCCTGTGGGTACAAATCAAACCTTTACAAGGTCTCCCAGTTCCTCACTGCATTCCAATTTATCTTCAGCTAACCAATTCTCAAGAAGATTCTTCTTGTTTTGGTTTACCACAAGCCGAGATAACTCCAATGACTCAAATGCATTAAGCTTCCCTCTTGTTAAAAGTGTACCAAAGTACTGCAACAATGGCGGAGTCTGCCCAGCTTGCACGGGAACACTCTGCAGAAATTGGGTAAAGGATTCTGATTTAGATAAAATCAACAAAAACACAAAGACAAGTATCTACATAATTAAAGAAGCAAAATGAGACCTGAAACTTGGCGACTGTATCAGGAGTACGAAGGATCCCTTGTGGAGACTCTGCAGCAAGCTCAGCAGCTTCTTTATACTTGGTCTGAGCAAACAATTCTTGAAAACGTTGGACAACCTGAGATATCCAAAATCACAGAGTCAACATCCTTGTATACAGAAAGAACAAAATTATCAAGAACAAGGATCTAAATAAAATAACAGAAAATTGAATAACTTATATTAGACAATACTGTTAAACAAACAGGCAGTATCACTAAATGTAATCATGCAATACAAAATTGATACACAATCAAAAAATTGGAACTAAAGTCTGATTGAATAATTGCAGCGAGATTGAAGAAATCCCACAATCCATGAAGAAAGTTACCACAAAAGTATCCCTCCCAATTAAAAAAGATTATTCCTTTGGATATTATTGCCTCGCAACTAAAATCTGATTATACCATAAAATCTGTTAACCCTAAAGTCTGATAACAAACATGCAGCATCACAAAATCTAATCATGCAATACCAAATTGAAAAACACAATCAACAAATTGGAACTGAAGTAAAGACATAAGACGACAGAATTTCAGCAAGATTGAAGAATTGCAATGAGATTGAAGAAATCCCACAATTCATTAAGAAAGTTACCACAAAAATACCCCTGCCAATTGAAATAGATTATTCCTTTGGATATTATTATCTGGCAACTAAAATCTGATAATATCAGGTTCTTACTCCTTTATTATCATCCGAACGCAAAGATTCACAAACCATAGACCAGCAAATACACAAATCAATCCACTTACCAAGTTCTCTGCACCAGGAAGGTTTCCTCTTTTAGCCAGATTGACAGCAAGCTCCAAATTGTTCAACTGAAAAAGAAAACAACCAGAAGTATTTGTAAGCCAGCATGTCTCACCTTAGTGATACCAGAAAACAAAACAATAAAGGCACAAAAACATACTTGACCGCTAACAAATGGCACTATTGTTGCTTCATTTACAGTAGCGAGCAACACCTGACCTCGCCTGTTGATGGCATAAAACCCCCCCACCGCTGAGGCTTCAGAGGTTAAAAATATTGGGTCCGGACTTATTCTATTTCTGTATACAGCAGTCGCTGTCTCTAGATCATAAACAAACAGCAGCCCAAGTTTGGTGATAACGTAGATCAAACTATATTTGTGAGATATCTGCCAATTAACAGAAACTTATCTTATTACTGGCACAACAATAAACAATTTACAAATAATATAATCAAATTCTTGGATATCATGCTACCTGCATAGCTACTGGAAAATCATCTTGAAAATCTGGTGGAAAGAACAGATCTGCCTGTTTCTTTGAAAACGACGGCTTACCTGCATATGTAGGTTCTGTTAGAAGATTGGAAAAATAATAGACTGAAGGATACAAAATAGAACATTATAGCTATGATGTAGATTTCAAGAATAGTTAATTTACAACCAATGCATAACAAATGCCTAATAAAATTCTAACTTAGGATGGAAATTAAAATAGATACAAAATTCTAGGATTTCTGAGTTAAACCACAGAAATATTTAAAAGTAGTATCCCAACCAACTGAACTTGCCTGAACTCAAAGAACTTTCAGATTGTACTTTTATTATTCCATTACTGAAAGGGGTAATGGCAAACTGTTTTATTTCTTTTTTGCATTCATTTAAAAAGGCCTTCAGTTCCCCCTCATATATAATAAGGCGATAGCAAAGAATAACAGAAAGCATAGCAAACAGACCTGGCTGGGCACCCAGCTCAATTACATGCAACTTTGATGTAACCTGGCCAGCATTAAAAGTCTTGGTGGCAAATGAAATAAGAATAGAAGGATTCTCGTTTCCTGTAACCTGCTCAGCAGAAACAAGCGCATATGATAAGCTTCTTGTTAGATAAGAGTCTAAAATATTGAGAGAAATGGAGTAAAGTACAAGAAATCCCCTCACCTTGAATTGTGCAAATGAAGCAGCATGTGCTTCAAGAGCTTGGCTACGCTGCTGATCAAAAGAGAAAAGTTGCATGTTCCCCTTAACCAATTGTGGCCTCTAAATGAGACAAGACACATAGGTCAAAATTGGAACTTTATAGTAGCAAAGTGACTTTCAAAAGGGAAGTTCATAACTAATAATGATTATGCAATGAACTATATTTCCAACAATAGAGAGACCGAATGGGGAAAAAGCAAGGAAAAGAAAACTAAAAAGGGGATTAGAGGGATGCAAATCCAAAATGACACAAAACTGACAAAATAAATCACCTATTAGGGGTTAATAAGTTAATTCACAGAGTTCACTGCAGCAGTTTTAACCATAGGAAACCCAACCACCACAGCTCCTTGAAGAACTTTTTAGACCCAGTTAGCTTAGGGAAATATTTTTAATATATTACTTCAAACTTTCTTGATTTTGGCATACAACATAATTAATTCACATGTTGCAGTTCTCAAATTCCCAAAACTTAATACAAATGAAGCAACAACCTCTTCTTCACAGCAAAAATAATCATTTTTAGAAAGCATTAGTCGGGCAACCACATACCTCAGGTGCACCGGGGGCAATTCCAATCAAAACCAACCACTTCTCCGAAGGGTCACATTTATAGTTTATTATCTGATTGTTCACTAAATTAGCAGTTCTCTCAAACACCTTAACTGGCTCAGAATCACCTGCCGGGAGTAAGATGCAATGAGACACATAACACCAAAGAAATTTATAAAATAGATAAAAGAATATTCAACTTTTTAGAACTGAACAAAGCACCGCTGCCTATGATACTAGGTAAGGCAACAGAATAACATCTAACCTTCAATTGACCAATGATACACGGAGGTCTGTGTGACCAGGCCAAGCATTTTTGGGCTAATCCATTTCCAAAATACAACCTGAACATGAACCAAGGACAGTTTGTCAAGCTCACGCAATCAAGTTCAATATCAACTATCAATAAAAAATAATGAACATGGAGAGACAGAAAATGGAATGAATACAATAAATTTAAAAAGGAAAATTAAAAGAGAGAGAGAGAGAGAGTGAGAGAGAGACAACAAATAAGTTTCACCTGTTCAGGCATCTGATGTGATTTGATTTTTGCTTTCAGCTCTATGTTAAATATTTGCAAGTGATCTTGGGTTGTTCCCGGTAGTTGAGCTATAAAAGCAATGTCAAAGTCCATGAGCATAAAGCATAGATAAGTAAAAAAATCGAAGTATGCAAAAATTTAATACTAAAGATATTGCATTTCTTTCTCCATTAAAAAAGCTATCATTACAGGAATGCCAAGCAGTCCATGAATTGCATTTCAAGCATATTTTTCTTGTCTTATTGGACACAAATTGAAGCAAATTCTGCGATAGGGAGAAACTAAAATGCACTCAGTGCTGTGGACAAGCTGTTCCATGCAAATTAAACAAACAGATGTGCAAATACAGAAACCCAAGCAATATATCCATAAAAAAGTAGAGTAGAAAAGTGTTAACCACTAAAAAAAACTCTAGTGCACAAACACTATGATGCTATAAGTAGGGTCCTCGCAGTTAACTGGTATCACATTCATTTGCTCATATCAGAAAGCAAAAAAGCAAGTAGCAAACAAACCGAAAGGGGCATAAGTATCATTCCGAACAAGTTTTCCATTAAAAGAAAAGAAAAAACTATCATACAGAAGCAGGCTCTTGATCAGCCAGAGTCTAGACTAACAACATAAGACAAGAGTTCAACCATATCAATCCAATATGAGCTCTACGGACTACACAGAACAGACGTATTCAATATACAACCTTCCAATCAATGACACAATCAACTAAAAGACAAAATTAACGTGTTTAAAAAAAAACTGCTGGTAGTTATGATAATCAACCTTTCAAAGCGAGGATTCTAGAATTCGGATTCATAAGAGCCGAGTCTGCTGTAATAGGCCGTCTCAACGGTTGCATCGGCATGTTCATGTCAATGATCACAACACTATTTTGCGGCGCCGTTTCTCTCACGCATATATACTTATCAGATTCCATAGTTACGTTCGTGAATGTGATAAACTGAGGATTAATGCCAATGCTCGGCAACTGCAAACATACGACACCGTTTAGATCACTCAAAATTTTCACTTTTTTAAAACGTAAAGAGGAAGTTTCAAACAGATCTAAACAAATTTTACAGAGACTAGGTCTGATAAGGTTTATAGAAGTATTCGATTAAGCTTAATAACCGATTATTAGCTATAATTCAGATGAATTTTCTATAAAATCGATTGAATCGAAACGAAGACTGAAAGGAAAGAGAATGAAACGAGAAGACTTACAGTTAAGACCTCCTTCATGGCGATGGGAGCGTTCGCGGCCGCCATAGTGGCTCAGATCGAGGGACGAAGATTCACGAATCAGGAGCAGATCAAACAGCTCAGATTGAATCTTTCAATTGCGAGTCAAAACGGAACACTGAGAAAGAAACGAGAAGCAAACCTCTGCTGGATCTGAACCAGAGATTAAAAACAGTTGAAAATTCTTGGAGACGAAATTTTGGTGAAGAAATGAGAAATGAAGGAAAAAAAACGAGAAGCAGAGGTAAAGATCCAATCCAAGGCACTCGAGACACTACAGAAACGAGAGAAAAAATGAAAATCACAGAAGGAAAAGGATGCGCAAAAAAAGTGCCCTATAGTTTTGTGCGCATTGCTGGCCCTTGATTGCTATATGGACGCAGGATTCGAGTGATAATGACCCGACCCGAATTTTTTTAATTTATTTTGAGTGATTTTACTGCGTGCCAGGGCTACAAGGAAAGGGAAATTAACGATTGAAATATGGGAAGAAAGAGCCAAAAAAATTAATATAATTCCCTTTGTTTTTCAGTTTAATGAATTACTGTTGAATTAAATGGTGATGAATTTATGTGAAGTGATTTCAAATATTCTCTTCTTTATAAACAAATCCTTATTTCAATAAAATAATATAATAAATTTAACTGAAAAATGTTAAAAAGAACTTTAAATTTAAGTCAGACCCAGCCTTTCCAGCTTCTTGATAATTCCATAGACGAAGAAAAAGAGAAGGCACTTGAAAATTAATATAAGTTTCTCGATTTCTTGAGTGATCTTTGAGGGGAAAAAAGTAGAATCAAAATTCAAAATGTTCACATTTGAACAACAATCCCCAGAAAAGTAAAGGCCCAAACCAGCCCGAATTGACTCCTAATTTGGCTGCAATTGGATTCAGCATGGGTCAAGTAATGTTTAATCCTTTTGTCTCGCTGTAACCAGCCAGCGGTTGGTTTAGACAATTGCTGTATATAAATGCCTAATTTTTTTTTTTTTTTGTGAAGTCATTTTTTAAAAGGATTAAAAATCAAGAGTTAGAATACAATAAGGAATCAAAGACAAACTAATTTAAAAAGGTAAACCACATGCATGTTTGATGTCCTAAAGGGGGTCAATTGACTCATCATCAATGTGTTCAAACCCTTTGAGAATGACCATTGAGTTTTAAGTTTAACCATGATAATGTGGCAAACATTCTTGTTGCAAGCATTGGCCGATACATAGAACATAATTAGTCTAGAGGCATTCCTGAAGTGAGAAAATAATAAAATAGCAGCAGCATCCCATGCTTACAAGAAGAAACTCTCCAAATTCAGTTTAAAACCTGCTAATGCTTGTATAACTGCATTTTTAAAAAAGGACAAAAGAGATGCAACATGAGTTACTTTAATTGCATCATTTACTAAAATAAAAGAGAATTAAGAAACCATTCATCCATTGTTGAAGATTGGAGAAGTGCCAAGCCAGCTGCCAAATTGTTAGCAATGCTGAAGCCATTCTTTGACTATGGAACAACGGAAAGCTGACCCCAGAAAAAGGCAAAAGTGCTAATCAAAATGTCAACTTGTAAGGTTGACCATGAGCAGCTGCTACAAGTACTCCACTTTAGTCTTTGAGAACTATTATCACATCAAGGGGGCCGATAATAATGATCAATGACAAACTATTTGAGGATTCCTTATAAGTCAATACCAACTATATTGCCGATATCATGGTGGTAATAACCCATTGGACCTCAACTTTTAGCAGCTTGAGGTCATCAGATAACATATTGGCAGAGGGAAATGATTGCAGTCTGATGATCTGCAGCTGCAAGAACTTTTGGCTTACTACAAAAACATCTTTAAAACACAGCAATATACATGTCAAACCTATTAACCCCACGAACGTTGCAGCCAGTGGTTCCCGCAGTTACCATAACCAAATGCCTTTTTCTGCAGGATAATGGATGAAGCAATTTCAAAGTGTGCTTGATCTAAGTGCTCTTCTAGCTCAACAACGGCAAGATTCGATTTGAAATGGAAGACTTGCAGCAGGAGCAAAAGTTTTCTACGATCGCATCTAAACAAGTCCTCTCCTAGACAAGTCCAGAAGCAAAATGTTGTAGCTGAACTATCATCACACTAATATCATCAAATGAGCCTCTCCATGACGATAATTCAGCAAGCTTTTTGCAAGCAGAAAATGGCTTAGGCTTATCAAGACCCACGCAGAAAGGCCGAACTAAATCTACTGCCTCTTGATCAGTAACCTGTTGGCGCAAAAAAAAAAAAAAGGTTCAATTCTGCATCATGATAACCCAAAATAATGATATCAATGACGTTCAAAAGTAATAATATGAACAACTTAAGTCTAAGATATACCTTATTCCAAAGACCATCTGAGGCCAGGATCAAAAACTCACACTCAGGCTTAATTTTTAACACTTTCGTCTCTGGGTCTGCAATTACCCATTGTTTAAAATGTTTATCTCCAATTGCTCTCGATACAGCAAGAGAACCTTGAATTCTCCAAACACCACGGCAACAATCCACATAACCACCCTACAAAATTAAACATCAAAAAGGCAAACTTTAATTAAAACCTTCACTGTATTGTATTTGAGCTAAAGATGCACCGAGAGTAATAGTTTGATTACCAAAGCTTCAATTCTGTCTCTCTCATCGTGCCTTGAAGGATGGTGATCAGATGTCAAAGCATCTGCTACACCATTACGACTCAAAACAGCACGACAATCACCAGCATTTGATACAACGAGGTCACATTTACGAATCATTGCAGTAACACAGCAAGTACCGCCACCCACATCTTCCTTAAGAAAATCCATGTCCGTGGTTAAGTATGCCTCTCTAATTGCATCTTCAATGGCATCTTCACATGTTTTTGATACCTTTGCCATCACGTTCTTATCTAAATTCTTTGCCGCAAATTCAGCTGCCTTTGAACCTCCATGACCATCAAAAACACCAAAGAAAGCCTGCAAAAAATCTAAACCCTTAAAAATTTTAATTATGGAGACTCAAATCAATCTGCAAGGTAATGTCGGCCTTGATCCAAAGGATCTCACGGTTTTGTAAAATTAGAGGGAAGTAATACCTGTTTAGAATCTGGATTAGGATCAATAACAGCAGAGTAGCGGTCTTCCATTTTCCCTCTTCTCCCTCTCTTACAATAAACAGAATACCCTTCCCCTTCCACCTGCACCTCCTCCTCTCCTCTAGGCGTCTCCGCCGCGAACCCCAGCTCAACCGCCATTGGCGTCGGTATCTCTAGTCTCCCTGGCCTCTTCCTCTTCACCACCGGAGGCGCGGCATCAGCTCCCAAGGAAAGCTGTTGCTTCGGGACGCAAAGGGATAAAGGAGATTTCAATGATGACGATGACGATGATGATGACGGAGATAGCGGTGTCGTTAGGGCGGTGGATGAAAGTGGAACAGGCGATTTGGGAGATGGCAAAGGAAGAGATAACGGAGACGAAGGCACTTGAGAACCGTTGATGCGAGGAGATGAGGGAAAAGATGAACCGTCTGATTTGCAGAAAATTGAAGGGACTTTCTTCGGTGAGAAAATGGGAGAGGGGGGAACCATTAGAGACCAAGGCATTTTCTCTTCTTCTTTCTGTTTTGAAAATCTTCGAAACGAAGGATGAATCAATGAATCGAGTGTTGTTTATAGAGAAAAAGTTTTTACTACTGTTTATATATGCGTGAAAAGAGCCATTGGACGGTGCCGGTTTCTGGTTGGTTCTCGGGATTCGAGTTAAGGCTTTGACTGAGTTTTGAATTCTGGATTTCGGAGATAATTCAAGCGCCCTTTTCCCTTGTGGCGCGTGATGTTTATATCCCCCCTTAATATGAATGGCCGTAGATTAATAACTCCTTAGTTCTTAGCTATTATACATATATATATATTTTATATATTTTCTTTCATAATAACACTAATAATCATTTTCTAACATAATTACCAAATTATTTATCTTAAATTCTAAAAATTATCAAGTCTGTTAAATGCTGCAATTAAAAAAATTATCTATTGATTTTTTAAATATATCGCATGTTGAAAATAATAAAACTTTAAAAAAAAATTTACAAATTTATCTTAAATTTTAAAGACTATCAAATTTGTTAATGTTTATACTTAACAAATCTAGAGTTATTCACTTACATACCGTTTTCAGTTGTTAAACATAATTTTATTTTCATTGTTTTGATTAATATTATATTTTAGTTAAATTCTATCAAAAAAATTTTTTTGTTATTTCCATTTGTTTTCTTTCAGTTCTTTATTATTTTCACTTTTTGATCAAAATCACAATTTTCAAATCAAAACATCATCGAAGGCATTTATTTATAGTGTTTTAATTAAGATTATAATTTAATTAAAATATATCAATTTTTATTATCTTCTTTCATTATTTATTGTAAAATCAAGTTTTGAATAAAAAAAAATGTATATGCTTACTTTTGGGTGTGTTTTAGGGATGGTTAAGATGGTCTCGGGAGGGTTAAAATGTTTTTATCAAACAAATTAAAAAATAAAATTAATTTTATTTTAAAAAATATTTTTAACAAAAATTAATTTTATTCTAAAAAATATATTTTAAGAAAATTAATTTTATCTTAGAAAAAAAATACTTTTGTGGTTTGACTTTTTTTTGAGGATTCCGATGTTTTCCCACTTGCACGCGCAATAACAGCCGAGTTGTTGATGATTAACATGCTTTTGACTTTTGCAAGTTGGAATTTGATTTGCCGTTTCAAATTTTTGTCAATTTACCCAAAATCCCAAATCAAAAAAAAAAAAAAAAGGAGAAAAGGCTTTGCTAACGAGGGCGAGAAGGGAGAATAATTTTGTGGTCAAATCACATTAATTAATTTCCACGGAGATTTGTTAGAGACCTAGTCTTCTTTTGTCTGCTTTCTAATTTTTTTTTCTTTGAACATTTTTGTTTTCTCATTTGGTAAAAAGGTTTCACTTTCAAAAAGCGAACATTGGACCAAATTTCTCCGATTCTCCAGCCTCGATCAAAGAGTAGCTTGAGAATTGTAGACGTGATACCATTAAATAATATAAAATAAATTAATATCAATTAATTAATATAAATAGAAATATTATATTAATATATTAAAATTTATATAATAATTATAATATTTAAAACTATATAAATATAATATTATTAATATAAAAATTATCAAATTATGTTTGCTATAAATTATTGACCATTTTAAAATAATATATAAATTATCTAATAATCTTTACATTAATAAATACATAATATTAAATTTAGCTAAAAATTTGAAGTGAATCATACTAATTTTAATTTGGCTGTCAAAACTATGCGGCTGATCAATTAACTTTCTAGTTCCTTACCTAAATTGATACCTTTCCAATCGCATTAATCGACTTTATGGTATTAATGCATTCAACTTTTAGCAAAAGATGTTTGCTTGGCATTTAATTTGCTATATTTAATTAACCTCATTTAAGTCATGTTCAAGTTTTATTTTGCGTTTTGACCTCAAATGAAGAGGGCAAAATAAAATTCGAATTAGAAATTCATTTGAAGGAGGAGGCAAAAAAAAATTTTTGAATTTCGAACTCAATTTGAATTCAAAAAAAATATAGTAAAATAATCATATCTTTTTTGAAAATTTAAAAATAAATTAATTAATTTAAATTCAAACTCAATTCATATAAATATTTTTAAAATTAAATAAATAAATCTAAATTCGAATTAAAATTATCTGGCCTTTCTATTTACCATTACCACTTCCAAGTTTCGGTGAGGTGGGAACATAGCCATTGAACAAGGATTTAATATGTAATTTTTTTATAACAGTGATGCATTAAAAGTTTACAATTAATTACCAAGCCGAGCCCTTCTGCAAATAATGTTAATTAGAAAAAAAAATTAAAACGAAAGAGCCTATTATTATTATTATTATTATTAAAATAAGAGTAAGAACCGGCCTGAGAGAAAGGATGGTATGAAAATGAAAACAGTGCATGAATGGTTCTAATTGTTGATAAGGTCATAGCTTGCACCTTACAAGAGCATTTCTTGAACCGTTCCATCGGACAATAATTTGATTTAGTAAATCCACCGACTTTACTTTATGTTTAAAGGAAGTTGGAACTTTCAAGACCAAAACTTCGCAATATCATCTTCTCAATGCCTCACATATTAAAATACCTACTCAATAAAAAAAGGCCTTATTGTTATCGTCGTCTTTTGACATTTATATACAACTTATATACAAACGGGAATTATTCTAAAATTGGTCAAACAAAGCAGGCAATTAAAAAAAAAATTGTATATACATATATATGCATGTGATCTGATGTGAGCAACAATTTTAACCGTTTAAATGTAATTAATTTCATGCATAGAATAATGGCTCCATAAATTGAGCGCACTGAGTCCCCATAAATCTGTTTCTTATACGTCATTACTTGACCAACAAGATAGTCGAATATATATATTTTTTGCAATAGACTGCTAGTCTACCTTTATTTGTTATTAGTGTTTGTTGTGGAAAAAAATTAGACATAACTTTCTACATCTTAATATGTAATCAAATATTTTAGATCACAACATTAGTTAACTAATTTCCTCCATTTAAAAATCCATTAGTTGCTTACTAGTTATTACCACTTCTCCTTACCTTGCCGGAATCTTTTGAGAAGAGAAGCATTCCATTCAAGGCCTCACCGAATGAGGTCTAAATGGGCTGATCCAATCCGATATAAAATTCAAATTTTAAGAACTAATCCATAAAAATTAAATTCGATCTTGGCATTGAGCTACAGCTTTAACGAATAGATTATTAAAAAATTTATTGAATAACGTTATGCATATTCAGTATACATAAAATATATGCATATTATATATACTAGATTATGGTATATTAACAATATCTGTGGCTTAAAAAAATTATGAATAAAAATTATTTTTTAAAAAAATTATAATTAGTTGTTATAAAAAAAATACAAACTCATTTAAGTAAGTTGACTCACTTAAATTTAATGAATTGAAAGTGATAACAACCTCAATCACTCTCATTATATATTATAAATATATATATATATTTTCAATATAGTCCTTATCGTATATTGTTGTGTAAGACAAATTTCCAAATTTTATATGATACAGCTATTGTTGTTATTTTATTTATACCTTGCACAAGAGAAAACGTGTCATGAGTTTAAAGACTCTCCCACAACCATGCATGAGCATGACAAAAAATAACTCGTGTCATCCTATTTTCCGACGGTGACCTTACGTGTAGTATATCATAACTTACATCCTATATTAATACCCGAATATTAAAAAAAAAAAATTGAATAACGTAGACGGAGGATATCTGTCGAGATAACAAAAGATAAGCAACTTTGAACCGAGGAGAAGAATTTGTATATGAGCTTGCACAAGAGAAAACGTGTCATGAGTTTAAAGACTCTCCCACAACCATGCATGAGCATGACAAAAAATAACTCGTGTCATCCTATTTTCCGACGGTGACCTTACGTGTAGTATATCATAACTTACATCCTATATTAATACCCGAATATTAAAAAAAAAAAATTGAATAACGTAGACGGAGGATATCTGTCGAGATAACAAAAGATAAGCAACTTTGAACCGAGGAGAAGAATTTGTATATGAGCTTTACCAAAGAGCCGAATCTCATCTTTTGTAATAACACACGTGCAAACGACTCGGTCGTGTCGTGTTGTTCTATTTGTCCCCATGCCACTTACGTGGCATACCATCCACTTCCCTTTCAGCCACGTATCGTAGCACGCGTCACTTAGGGTGCCAGCTCGTCACTCTATAAATTTCCCACTCATCTCACACCTTAATCACCAACGTTTCAACCGTGCAGAACTGGTAAAAGCATTTGTAAGCTTGGGAAAAATCAAGACAAAGGGGAAAAAAATGGCATCAGAGAAAGAACCACAGCTTGAAGCCATAAAAAACGCCCCACAGGAGGAAAAAGCCGAGCTCGATGCCAGGGCCAGGCAAGGAGAGACTGTGGTTCCTGGTGGAACTCGAGGGAAAAGCCTGGACGCCCAGATTCACCTAGCTGAAGGTAAAATTATTTTAACAGTGAAGTCAATCCCATTGTTCTGTTTGGTCAGTGGTTTACTTTTCAAGTAGTACGTAAGTAGTAGTGTTTTGATTGTGGTCTTCAATAATGAAGGGAGGCACAAAGGAGGGGAGACAAGAAAGCAGCAACTAGGGAAAGAAGGGTACCAGGAAATGGGCCGCAAAGGTGGCCTTAGCAATTCTGATCAGTCTGGCGGGGAACGTGCTGCAGAAGAAGGAATTCCCATTGACGAGTCCAAGTTCGGGACCAGAAGCTAAATCTCAACATGGACGCCTCGCCTCGCCTTGCTAGAGCCTAGTCTTTTAACTGTTAAATCTTTTATTTTACTGTTTCTTTTAGGTTTTAAGTAAGAACTACCCCAGTTTACATGTAAAAACTGGCCGGGTCTAATCTATAGCTAGCTAGCTTTGGGTGCTTTTTTCTAGTGTTTTTTTATGTAGTTTGATGTTGTGTACTTTGAATCTTTAATGGATATGTTGTTTCTTTTAGGTTTTAAGTAAGAACTACCCCAGTTTACATGTAAAAACTGGCCGGGTCTAATCTATAGCTAGCTAGCTTTGGGTGCTTTTTTCTAGTGTTTTTTTATGTAGTTTGATGTTGTGTACTTTGAATCTTTAATGGATATGTTTGTACTGTGTAACAATATCACGCAATGGGCGTAATGATACCCCATCTTTCTCCTGCATGCTTTGTTCAATTTAGATTTTTAGTATGAAGAACAACTTTTATATATTTGATATCAATATAGCTTTGTAGCTTTTGTCAGTTAATTTTTTTAATTAATCAAGGATTTGCTCATAACTCGACCTAATGAAATTCTCCTTAAAAAATATTTATCATAGAAAAAAATAAGAACAAATGATAAAATATCCGACTTTTTAAAATAAACGAAAGATTATGTTATAATTTAATGATTATTAATTATTTTTTAAAACTGATTACCACAATTAAATGAAAGAATGGAAGAGCTATATGCTTGAAGAGAAGAATTCTTTTTACTGTTGTGTTAATACTCAGGCAGCGCACGGTAGTTTATCTCCCAAACGGGGATAGGGTATTCAAGAATCCAAACAGAAAAATCTCTAGGGTTTAGCTTTAGAGCAAAAATTAAAAAGAAAAAAATGAAAAAAAAAAGAGCGGGAGACAAGTTCATAAATTCCCTTTGCCATTGAAAAAGCATTGTTAACTCATTTCAATTCTCACTATTTTACTTACCAAACCAAAATTATTAATCCTCTCATCGAGTCCATTCACTCCTCAAAAAAAATGCCTGTCGGCGTTCGCCAACTCACCATACTTGGCGAGTTCAAGCCGTTCGGATTAATCGCTGAGGCACTTGATGGAAAAACTCCAGATAGTTCGACTGATGATTATGATTATTTCCTCTTTGATCCAGAAATCGCGAGACAACGAGACGAGAGTTTGGATAATGACACCTCTGCTTCGGCTCTCAGTGACCACCGCGACCACGAGCTTTTCATTAGAGGCAACCGGTAAATAATTTCACCTTGCATTTGCTTAACAAGATTGAAGAGTACTTTTGAATTAAAGTAGTTTAAGTGTTTCTCCTTTTTCTGTTAAATTATTTTAAGCTTGAATCTAGCGATAAAAATCCTGATTTTCAGTTCGATTTAATGATTGTTACTTGCCTGCAACAGTATAATTTGGAGCATCGGTTCAAGAGTTTTTAAGAGATTCACCTTACCTTCTCCAGTCATCATGGTACTCTACTAAATTATCAATGGATCGCGAAATTAATGTTTTAGGCCATATGAAAAATGATAATATTGGTACATTTTACTCGTTTTTACTGAATGGGTTCCTGTTTTGGCGACAATTTTACATATAATTTTAGGCATGCTGGTGTCGTATGGGTGGTAATTCCGAAGCTCTTCTTTGCGTCTTACAAATTGATTCTTTAACAATCTACAATACATCAGGTAAGCATTGTAGATGAAAGTCGATTCTCAAAAACTCGTGCTCTCTCTTTGCTTTACCGAGCATAACTGACGATTATATGGCTTATTTCCACTAGAGAGTAGCCAATATCATATTACCAGACTGGTTTATTCCTTTCTAAGGATACTTGGTTCATCGAGTTCATTTTGGCTGATTGAACTTAGACTCTTAGACATTTTAGCTAAAACCTGATTTGTTATTGCAGGATAAAACTGATTTTCCAATGCTTTCGTTTTGTGTAACAGCTGAAGTAGTATCCATTCCGCTTCCTTGTTCCATCGTATCTATATGGTCCCTTCCGTTTGGACTGTTACTCCAGCAGGTGGCTGAAGGAAATTCAATAATGCCTGGCCCTTTTCCATATTCAAGCCCTTCATTAGGTTCACGTGATATAAATCGTAACAGAAGAGATAGTGGGCACAGCCTGGATCATAATTTTAGTTTTCTGCCTGCATATGATCATCTTATGAAGGGTGAATCAAGTTCAATGTCATCACATTTGATTCTGAAAGATCTAATGGAAGAACCACAGGTTTGCGGTAGAATGTATCTTATTTCGATACTTTGCATAATTTCCCTTTTATTCAGATGCTTGTATATACATACAATTGTATATCCAATAACATTGATTCTTCGTTTTGAGCCTTTTTTAAATTTGATTTCATATTTAGAGTTGAAAATAGTATTGACTTGAATTTTGCAGTCAACTTACATTGAAGAAAGAGGAAAACTGAACATGATGAGGGATTGTGATGAAAGAACAATTTGGACTAGTGGCCGTATCCCTCTAATGGTATCTTATAACAAAGGTTTGCTTTTAACTATTGTGTTATTAATACTTTTCCCTGATATTATTTTCCTTTTTCTTTTTTTTTTTTTAATCTGCAGCGTGGGTATGTTCCTCTATATCGTTTATTTACGCTTGTGTTACATTTTATGCAGTTAAAATGCAACATTCAGTTTGGGTTGTTGAAGTAATTAATTCTAGCCTTGAAGTGGAAAGTGCAAGCTTATCTGCTACAGTTCCTGCTGGTGTATTACCGAAGCGCTTCTGCTTCCGTAGAATATGGCAGGGGAAGGGTGCTTACACAGCTGCTTCTAAGGTACTTGATCCTTTTTTGTTTTTTGCTTTTATCGTTTTGAGTGTTATCTATCTGGTTATTATCAATAGCTATAGTTGTTGATCCTTTTTTCCTTTTTTAAAGTTGGTTAATTAGGGCAATTGTTTGCATTGTAAAATTTTTGAGCACCTTCCCGAGAATTTTTTTTTTTTTTGGGTTTATAACACTTGATAATCTTTTGCTAAATTTTAGAAATAGGTACACAGAAAGCTGCAGCTAATGTTTTTGATTCAGATAAGAGTTTAGATATCAGCTTGGAAAATCAGATTGGGTTAGGTAGGTAGGTCCCTGACCTGCCTGCTTCTTTCTGTCCAGAGATTAAAAGTTAGTCATACAGGTCCTCAGCCATCATTTGCCTAAACTTTATTGGTAATAAGATCCTTAGTACCAAATTGCTTAGAGATATGCTAAAGACCGTGTCTTTCACCTGTTCTACTTGTGAAAGTTTCCTTGCCATGATGTGAGGGAATGGTAGCCTTGGTAGGATAACATAAACGAGTTTGTGTTTGACTTCCCTAGTTTTCCAATTCCCATTATGGTAATGGAATTGCATGCATATAATTTTCTCTGTTATGGGAAGTATTCTGATTAAGGATTTTTTTTTTATTTTTTAAAAATTATGCCTTTGAATGTTTCCATGTATAAAGATGTCATTTAATGGACGATACTGGATAGCCATGCTGAGTGAGGGAGAGAATGACCAAAAAAGTAGTTGGAAACTATAAAGATGGAAATTACTTAGCTTCTGGAGGATATGATCTTTAAGCAGCGTACAATGGTGCAATATCATCCCTTTAGCTGATCCCATAAAATGTAGTAGGAGGAGTAACTTTTCTAACATCTATTTTATGTTTGTTTTTGTTCTTCCATCCCACCGACTTCTCATTCACCTTTTCTGAAATTTATGTTTATTTTTATGTTGCTGTTTCCTCTACCAGGATTTGATGATTTAGCTATTTTCATTTAACTACCGGCCTCATATATTTCCAGGTTTTTCTTGCAACTGATGATGATGCAGCTCCTGTAATTTGTTTTCTTCTCTTAGAACAAAAAAAGTTACTGTCTTTAAGGCTTCAGACTGTTGAAATAAATAACGAGATTCTATATGATGTCAAACCTGATATGAGCTGGAGCATACCGGCAATTGCTGCTGCTCCTGTCATTGTGACACGACCCGGGTATTGCTACATTTTTTTATTTATATCTAAGCCGCTGATTTTCTAAGATTCTTTGGGCTGATTTTCTTTGATTTTTTTTCCAGTGTGAGGGTGGGATTGCTGCCATATACAGACATCATTGTTTTGGCGCCAGAAAACACATTAGTTCTTTATGTAAGTTCTTCCCTTACATGCATTTGACCTTAACTTATAGACGGTTTATAGTATTTGCGTAACCAGTTTTCTACCAAAAGTATTTTTTTTCTTTTGCACCCTCCCTGTTGCTGATATTTGAGGATGCTGTTACAGTCTTTGTTTTGTTTCTGTCAATCATGCTGACATGCAGTTAAATATTTCTTTGCTTGTAATCCATGCTTCAGTTTTTCAGGGAAGCTAAATTTTTTTCTTCTGATGTAGACTTTCCAATTTTTATTGGATGTCTTTCCATTTGGAAGTTCATCTTACCTCCCTTTTCTTGACCTTTCTACCATAATGGATCTCTATAGCATGTTGTAAAAATATGTTCCTCAGAGCTACCACTGGTGTTTGGGTCCCGTGTGGGATTATGCAGTGGCTCTTGGTTTTTAAGCCTTTTAATATGAGATCTTGAAGCCAGCTGATATGAGATGGGGATGGAGTTAGGTGAGAGATATAGCGTTAATGGGCATGTCGGGGTATGGCTTGGTAAGTTAACCGAAGGCAAGAAGAAAATGATAAAGTTTAAAGGTTTAATTTACTTAGGTACTGGGTCATGGAATGTATTTTTTTGTTGGTCTTGGGTTTCCAAACTTGAATATGTTCCTTTAGATTTGAAGAAGTATGGTTGGCTAACATCTAGAATTGGGAAATCAAAACTAAAAAGCCAATAACGAGTAAGAAAATATTTGTGAACTTTTGATGAAAAAAAGATAGTACTACTCCAAGATAACTCAGTTTTCTAATGCTAATTACATAATATAATTTGTCCGTTTAAACACTCTTACTTTAAGGCCCCATTTTTTTCCTAAGTCTTGTACAAATTTTGAACAGTAGGTAAGGCCTAGACACACGTAAGTCATCCATGCCCAAGTCCAAGGAAAGTAGATCGTTTAGTAATTTTCTTCTGCGTTCATCATTAATCTTTTGATTATATTATCTCTATTCCTGACAGAACATCAATAAAAGGTTGATTGACTATTCTCTTGTCAGTTGTTCATAATCTACATGTGCTGTAAATGCAGTCAGGGAAGCAATGCCTTTGCAGGTATCTGCTGCCTTCATGTTTGGGCAAAGGAAATCTCTCTCGTAATTTGGGATTCACAGAAGCAGCATCCATTTCCCATGACCTGAAGATTGTAGGACTGGCTGATGCTGTTGAGGCGCGTATCAATGTTAAAGTAAATAATCGGCAGGTATTCTAACTCCATGCTCATAGTTTATCAGTTCAAGTGCTCTATTCTTGTTATTCAGTTGGTCATTATTTCTAAGTCTGTGGTTTTATTTTCTCTGTTGCATGACTTTTTTGAGCCCTGTAAGTTAAGCTTTTGATTTCTGTTTCCAATAATTTTGCAAGCACTTAAAGTTTTGTGCTAGGGAAAATCCTGGTAGCCCTTAAGTTAGTTCTGCATAGCAAACTATAAAAGTTTCATGTTTTAATATCTCAGAGATGAGCTTTAACAATTTTTATTTTTCATGTATATACAGATGTTTCGATGTGCACTTCGTAGAGGTCCTTCATCATCGTTGGCCAATGACTCCATCACAGCAATGGCTGAGGGGCTCAGTCCGAGTTTCTATAATCATTTTCTTGTTCTTCTTTGGGGAGTTGGTGAATTTGGCTACTTGCCAGAGGCTAATTCTACTGTTGATTCTGAATGGAACTCTTTTTGTGATACCATCATGCAAATGTGCAAGCAGTCATCTGTAGTTTCTCAAGAGATTCCAAAGTCGTCTTGGGAGTTTCTTCTTAATAGTAAATTTCACACGAACTACTGCAAAATTAACTCTATGATTGGATGGTCTTCTAGTACAGCACTCGATAGACCAGGATTGGATTCAACGAAATCAAATATAGATAGTAAAACAAGTTCAGAAAAATCATTTTACTCCGATCTATTGAGGGAGAGTTTGGATGCTCTGCATGCAGTTTATGAAAGTCTGAAAATGGATAATCTTCGGCGAAGGTAAATCTAAATCCTATCCATTTTTCTCTCTTCACATGCTTTAGATTTTGAAGTCTTTTTCCAACTAATCTTTGTGTCTGTTGTTTATTCAGTTTTTATTGCCTTTTATTTTGTCTTGCCGCCACTTTTTTCAATGCGGTTGCTTCAGTTGATAATAATTTCACAATTATCTCTGTTTCATGGCTATAATGTAATGGCTATTCATTTTGAATGCTAATATTTGTTTCTTTTTGGATTTACTTCAGCAGTTTGCCAAAATATCTTTCTGATTTTGTGTTTTATGATGCAAATTTCTTTAAAAAGGGATTTGGAACTTCTGGCAATTCTATTGTGTAATATTGCAAATTTCTTGGGTGAAGAATGCTATTTGGATCATTACGTCCGTGATTTTCCTGCTCTTTGCAAGACAGTCAGAATGGGCAGAAACTCTTTGTCCAGGAAAACTCCTTTTAGTTTATTCAGATGGCTGGAATATTGTCTGCAGCATGGATGCTCTCCTGATAATACTAACAATCTTCCACTTGTAGTCTGTAAAGATGGAAGTTCTGTGGTGAGCTGGGCACGGAAGATTGTATCTTTTTACAGTTTATTATGTGGTGCTAAACTCATCGGAAAAAGGCTTTCATCTGGTGTTAGCTGCAACATTGCCTCTGGATCATTTTGCTCTAACGAGGAGCTCACAGTGTTGGCAATGGTCGGGGAGAAATTTGGATTGAAAGAGTTAGATTCTTTGCCTTCTGGTGTATCTCTTCCTCTTCGACATGTGAGCTTCAGTAACTCATAATACATGTGATATTTTAATCAAATACTTCTTACAAGGCTTGAAGATATAATGATTTTAGTTCAACTATCTGTGACATTATAACATAAAAGGAATACTAGGTTAGTAATGACACTGTTAAACATAAATATTACCAATGATTATGGCTGAACACCGTTATTATTCATTCTGGTCCTTTTATGTTAATATGTTTTCCATATTAAATAGATTTGTTATTCATTCTCACCCCTGAAGATGATTCTGTGATTTTCGTCATTGCACTCCTACTTTCTCATTGTGCTTCTTCCACTATGAAAATTAGTTTTCCTTTTTTGTGATGTTTCATTGTGCAGTTACTTAAAAGAAAGCACTTTAATGTTGATGTAATCAGAATTTATATACCTTTGACCATTTACTCACTAAAAGGGTGATTTTTAATGAGAACTTAAAAAGAGTTAAAATTATTAAAATCTGTGTCATTATAGAAGCTTTTAGTTAACTTTTTGCATCTTTACTGATAACCTATCTTCTTCCCTTTTTCTTTTTTCCTTTGCTTTACTCATGAATCATGATTGTTTGTGAATTTGCTTCTTAGGCTTTGGATAAGTGTCGGGAATCTCCTCCTGCTGACTGGCCTGCAGCTGCATATGTACTTATTGGTCGAGAGGACTTGGCTTTGTCTTGTTTGGCACATTCATGCAAATTTAAGGAACTCAAAACACAAACAAATGTGAATTTGGTCTCTATGTCTACACCTTACATGCTGCATTTGCATCCTGTGACAATTCCTTCAACAGTATCTGATACCATTGGCCTGGAAAGCACCAGGTTTGAGGATACAGATTCCATTGATGGATCCATGGCAGATGGCATGGAGAATATATTCAGCTGTTGCACCCAGCTGCGATATGGTCGAGATCTACGATTAAATGAGGTCAGTTTTGGTCCACTCTTCTAAAAATAACGTCAAAGGCTGTATATTGAGTTTAGAAGTGACTGGTCTATGATCTTCACTGATACGTCCTTAGATCTGGAATCAAATTAGGAAGGGCTTCCCCTTTTTACAAACTGAAATGGGATCGCATATTTAGTGTTCCTTCTGTTGTTCATAGTTCTTGTTGCATGCTTATGGATATTGTCTCTTTAATTATTATGGACAATAGAAATATGGTTCTTGAAATTCCTTTTGTCTCTTCCCGCTTGCCATTGTAACTGCTACTAGGTTAGGCGCCTTCTATGCTCTGCAAGACCTGTGGCTATTCAAACATCTGTCAACCCAAGTGCCTCCGATCAGGATCTCCAACAGGTATGCTTCTTTTTTTTGCTTGGTTTGAATGTTGATATTAGTTTTTTTTCTCTCTAGAGCATTGTAGCTTCGGTTTTAATCATTAGCTAATAAATTGTTGTAACAACGTGTGCTACCACATGTATCTCTATATGTTCTTAAACACACTGAATACATTAGCCAATAATATCCTCCTCCCTTTGACAACATGTTTGATAGTTCCTTTACAAGGAGACAGTGATAATGCTTAAGAAGGCTCGCAAAATACCTTGAGATTTTATCATGAATCTCTGACAGAATATGCATAAACGGTTTATGGAATGAAATTCATCCAGTTTGGTATTCTCTTCTATCTGACACGTTATCCATCATTTTAGAAGAGTAATGATATGATGACTATAGTTTGCTCTGGGCAAATGGCTCAATGCAAATTGCATATTTTAATGTTGCTTGTTGTTTTGTTTGTACAGGCTCAACTCTGGCAGCTTGCACAAAGGACCACTGCTCTTCCTCTTGGCCGTGGGGCATTTACTCTAGCAACTATATTTACTCTTTTAACAGAGGTCCTCATGCTTTTGTGTTTTTACATTTATTTTCAACGGTTGATTGTTTTTTATGAGATATATACACTACTTTTCTGATGGAATCCCTTGCCAATTTATGCAGGCCTTCACTGTCCCAAAGCTTGTTTTAGCAGGGCGGTTGCCTGCCCAACAAAATGCCACTGTAGGTCCATTCATGATTCTTTTACTAGTTCATTTCTTTTTCACATGCATTTATTCTTTGGGTAATATCATGTGTGCTGTCAGGTTTCCCTTTGAGTGAGTAACTGTATTATCAATAATGACAATTTAGAACTAGAAAACTTGAGCAAAATATTATTATATTTGGAATATAATTCTTGCTCTGTATTTTCAAGATTCATTGCCTATTATTGTTTTTACTGTAGGAAGCTTGGGTTAAGAATTTTATGTTTAGCCAATGAAACCTTTTGTAATCCTGCTCTTTTCCTTACTCTTCTTTCTTTAAAACTTTTTCCCCTTTATCTCATTTGCATCGATTGCACTTTTTTATATTTATTTTCTGCATTTTGTTGCACTTATAGGTTAATCTTGATCCAAGCATAAGGAACATACAAGAACTTAAGTTATGGCCAGAGTTCCACAATGCTGTTGCTGCCGGGTTAAGACTGGCCCCCCTTCAGGTTATATGATATCTTAAGATAGTGCAATGCCTGTTCTGTGGTGGGCGAAAAGTTTATGTTTCTTCATGGACTAATTCTTTATCTAACTGCTTATGTTCGCCGGACTGATTTTCGTATTTCATGATTATATGGTTAAAAGTACCTCCTGAAATTTGAGTATGTATGTTCTCATTTATGTCAATTTGTAAAGCCTATGCTCTATTTAAGTTCATTTTCTTTTGCGCAGTTGTCATTGTGCTAATATATTATGTGGTTTATGCATACCTAATTGTTTGTCCTGAATTATTACGTGATGCATTTTAAGTTTTTGTAGGGAAAAGTGTCAAGAACATGGATAGTATATAACAAGCCTGAGGAACCAAATGTAGTTCATGCTGGACTTCTCCTTGCACTGGGATTGCACGGATTTCTGCGTGTTTTAACTATTACGGACATATACCAGTACTTTTCACAGGTTTCCTTGTTTGTTAACACCATCTTTTTGCAATTGATTGGTTGCAGCACAACAGCTTTAGTTATGTGTGATCCTGTGACTGGTTCTGGAATTCGCAAGATAAGAAAAGGGAGAAATAAGTATTGGCTAATTGCATTTTCTGAATGAAAGAAAGAATTTTATCATGAAAAATCACGTTTCAGAGTCTTTAATTGTAAGATGACCTGAATGTAATTGCATTCACTTTGTGATTTCTGGTATCTTTATAGCTTTAATTACTGAGGTGGGAACTTTTCTATCACACCATGTAATACGCTTACTACTTTTGACAAAATACATTGAATACTCAAATAGCCTTTTCCCCCCTCCATTATGTTTTAATATACTTAACTGATTTTTTCACCAATAGGAACATGAAAGCACAACGGTAGGTTTAATGCTTGGTCTGGCAGCTTCTTATAGAGGGACTATGCAACCTGCAATATCAAAGGTTATAATATATGCTTTTTCGAGCTTTACCATTTGCTTCTACCTTGATCTCTTGTTGTTTATAAGCAGTAGTACCTAAGATTTGCTGATAATACTAACATTCTTCCATCATTGCTGATCAACATATATCTGCTATACCATTTGCTTGACCTGCACGATGGCTCTCTACCCTATACAGTGCCTTTATGTCCATATACCTGCTCAACATCCATCTTCCTTTCCAGAGTTGGAGTTACCAACACTGCTGCAAGTAAGACATTGTACTTCTCTCACTATATCATTTACTTGTGCATTAGGAACATACATGCATGGATTCATTCACTCTTATCACCAGCATTGACCTTTGAACTGAAATAAACCTTGCATATTCAACTTTTCCGAGTAGTGAAATATTGTTCTGTGAGTGCCTTTATATGAACATTAAAGTTATCTGTTCATATTTTTCTATTCTCTAGAATAATGATTCTCACAACCTTTTCTGGATTCTACAGACAGCAGCACTAATGTCAGTTGGGCTTCTTTTTGAAGGATCAGCACACCCTCAAACAATGCAAACGTTGTTGGTATGATTCTATCTCTTATAGTTCTACACTTCTTTTGCTTATAAACTTAAAGAGGATGTTGTTTTACGCACAATTGTTGGTCAACAAGAAGCATCCTTTCCACTACTGAGAAAATTGAAAACTACATTTGAAATGCATATACGCATACCCACATACATATATTAAAATGGACATATACCTACATAATCAATGCGTATGGATACACACGCATATGGATACCTCAGACATGCAAGATATATCTTCTAGGTTCCACTTTCTTCATATAACATATTTCTTGTAACTATAGCTATTTGCGTTATTCTACGGTTCCTTGGTTAATGATAAAGCTTCCCCTTAAAAAACAATTATCTTGGTATGGTAGTAAATAATCAATTTCTACCCTTGCATTCTGACCGTTCAGTTTGAGTTCTTTAGGTCGAAAACGGAGCTTGGTTCTGTTAATCAGTAACAATGATTAACAAGCATTATGGTGAAAAAAATGCTTATCCCTATCATTGTAAACATATTCAGCACTTTTGGACTGTTTCTACACTCTTAATTCTTAATTGTTTACCAGATGTCTTGTAGTTAAACTTGCTTGTTATTTCTTGCAGGGTGAAATAGGCCGAAGAAGTGGAGGTGACAATGTCCTTGAAAGGGAGGGTTATGGTGTTTCTGCAGGCTTTTCGTTGGGTCTTGTTGCATTGGGTATGGATCATTCCAGGCTTTTATATTAATGAGTGCCTTTAAGTTTTGGTCCTAGCTAACTGCTCTCTTAAATGAAGGACGAGGGGAAGAGGCATTGGGATTCATGGATACACTGGTTGATCGACTATTCCAGTATATTGGTGGAAAGGATATTCGTAATGTATGCTGCCCAGTTTAAACTTGATTTGCTCTTTTGCATTTTCTTCTGGTGGATGGCATTGTTAAAAATCACTGCTTCTTTACATTTAGGAGCAGACAAACATATGAGACTGCTAAAGAAAAAAAAAAAAAAAACTATGGATGAGTATCTTGGGGAGGATGGTGCATTTTCCGTTTTTTTTTCCCTAGAATTTCTGTACATTGTCTAAAGTGCAAATCCTGCCTTTCTACTTTCTCTTCTTTTGCCAACTATTTAGTCTATTTTCAATCAGGAAAGATCCCTCCTGCTTGCAGCGTTAATGGATGAACACAACCGGAGCACTGGGCAGGTTTGTAACCTATCTTTGACTAAGTTCCCTACTTATAACCTTGTGTTCGAAAATAATGTTAATATATACAAAATTTTAACTCAAGGCCACTGATATCTGTTGTTTTGGCATACTAGATGATGGATGGAACCACTGTCAATGTTGATGTCACTGCACCCGGGGCAATAATAGCTCTTGCTCTAATGTTTTTGAAGGTAATGTTTAATTTTGACAAATATGAGCAGATTATCACATGCCTGTATATAACATAAATCAGATATATTCACCTTTCTCATTTTATATGCCAGAGTGAATCGGAGGCGATTGTCTCTAGGCTTACAATCCCTAAAACACATTTTGATTTGCAATATGTGAGGCCTGATTTTATAATGCTTCGTGTCATTGCTCGGAATTTGATAATGTGGGGCAGGTAATTTACTTGAAAAATGTCTTAACAATTGAAGCATTCACTGGCTAAGCTTCTAGTCTTTAGATCTGAGTTTAAGATTATTGTCTTCAGGATTCATCCCTCTAAAGACTGGATTCAGTCACAGATTCCTGAAATCGTGAAAAATGGTGTCAAAGGCCTCAGAGATGATAATATGGATATCGATGAAATGGATGCAGAAACTATTGTCCAGGCTTATGTCAATATAGTAGCTGGGGCATGTATTTCTCTTGGTATGGTATTCCAGCTGATTCATATATTATTTACTAAGTTTAGTCTTGCATAGCCTTATCATACACACGCATTAGGATAAGAGTATCTTAAATCTGTTACGATTAATTGTTGGCAGGGTTGAGATTTGCTGGCACAAAGGATGCAAATGCACAGGAGTTGCTTTATGAATATGCTGTCAACTTTCTGAACGAGGTCTTGCATACAATATGCTAAATTTCAACAAGTAGAATTTGTTTTTGAGAGATAAATGAGTTATTTTAATGGCTGCAGATCAAGCCTGTTTCCACTACAAATAGGAATACCTTCCCCAACGGTTTATCTCAGTATGTTGATCGAGGCACATTGGAGATATGCCTTCATCTTATTGTTCTGTCGTTGTCTGTGGTAAATGAAGTTGACCATATTATGATGATGATGATGATGATGATTATTATTATTATCTTCTGCCAATTTCTGCCAAGTAATAGTGGTAACTACTGAGACATTTTTAACGCAGGTTATGGCTGGTACTGGACATTTGCAAACCTTCCGGCTTTTAAGGTTTCTTCGCAACCGGAGCTCGGTAGATGGGCATGCTAATTACGGTATTCAGATGGCGGTAATGTTTCTATACATGCCATAGTGAGAAAACAACTGAATTATATCAACTGCTCATTATGTACTTTTCCAGAAGATTTAAGATATTTGACACTCTTACGTGCTTTTTTTATGATCTCCTCATGCATGTCATAAACTCTCAAATTATGTGCAAAGTACAATTTTTATTCTACGAATATATAAGATAAAGATAATAAACTGGTTTATGCATATGGATTCTACAATCCACCTGCTGCAAAAGAAAATCATATGTTAATCATCAGACATTTCAAGCTGTTAATATCTCCTGCACCACCATGCCAAGTGCCTAATCATTGTTGAATCTATGACACCAAGGCCTTATAAACCCATTGAAGCATTGAGGGTTAAATGATTCTTCTTCCATTTCTTCATGGAACATTAAGAATGTCTCGATGGCCAATCTTTCATCAGAAAACAATTCTGAATGCATAAGAATGGTTTGGCTTAGCCAAAGATGGGCTTCTTCCATGAGATGAACCATATCATGTTTGCTTGCAATACTCTAAAATGGACAGGTTTCCTAACATACATTCAAACAGTTTGCTTCTTTCTAGGGCCTTTTAATTTATTTGTAAGCATATACTGATTTTAGGTGAGCTTAGCAATTGGTTTCTTATTTCTTGGTGGAGGCTTGAGGACATTTTCTACCAGCAAAAGTTCCGTTGCTGCATTGCTTATCACTCTTTATCCAAGGTTGCCTACTGGACCCAATGATAACCGTTGCCACCTGCAGGTATGTTAAGTTTGAGTATTACAGTGTTTTTCAGATAGCTTAAAATTGTTTGGGCGGGAATAGTAAATGGTAGAACACAAGCATTGCAAAAAATATTTTACTATTGGTTTTTGACAGTGCATTCTTCCAATGGCTCCTATTTTTGCTTGAAGAGACTAGAATTCTTTAGCCTTGTTTCCTAATTCAGACATATGTTGTAATTATCGCTCTTTTATATAATTGTGTATTTTCCAGGCATTCAGACATTTGTATGTCCTTGCAACGGAGGCTCGCTGGCTTCAAACTGTTGATGTCGACACTGGTCTGCCTGTTTATGCACCTCTTGAACTTACAATCAAGGAAACTGAACATTATTCAGAAACAAGTTATTGTGAGATTACTCCTTGCATTCTGCCTGAGCGTTCTATTGTAAGTTTCAAGAACTGCTACAAGCTTACTAGAATTGTCATTATTTTCAGACTGACTTTAACTTTCCATGGAAGTGAACTTTGGAGGTTAATTAGCATGAATCTGCTAGCTTTCATGTGACAATTTGAAGTAATGTTTATGACATGGGAAAACTTTCTGTTGCTATGGTAGTGAATCTTGTGAAATAATCCAAGTTAAAAGCAAAGTGCATGTCAACTGCATCAGAATCCACCTGTCCGCTAACTATGTCTGTTAATCAGAAAATTTCTCGTGTTTGATGCTTTACTGGACATGTTATTGCAGTTAAAGACGGTTCGTGTCTGCGGCCCTCGATACTGGCCTCAGGTCATTGAACTTGTTCCTGAAGGTGGTGAAGTTTGTTGCTGCATTTTCTTGCTATATTTCAATTTTCATATTTTTGATAATTTATGTTCTTCCCCTACAGACGAGCCTTGGTGGAGTTTTGGCAACAGGAATGACCCATTTAACTCTGGTATTCTCCATGTCAAACGGAAGGTTGGAGCTTGTTCATATGTGGATGATCCTGTAGGGTGTCAGTCATTGCTCTCTCGAGCAATGCACAAGGTTTGGTTGGCAGAACTTTACCATTTACTTGCCCTTGCCTTGTTATAGTTCAGGCTTATCATGGATGTTGATTTCTCTGTTATTTAGGTGTTTGGTTTGAGAAGTCTAAGAGGAGGCAATCCAAGTAATAATAGCAACAACGGACCTGCTGCTGTTACTGTTGACCAGCTGGTCAGCACCTTCTCATCTGATCCAAGCTTAATAGCTTTTGCTCAACTTTGCCATGACCTTTCCTGGAATAGCAGGCAAGTCCACAAAACTCCTTTTTTTTTTTAATGTTTTCAAGATTCGGACCTCCGCTTCTAGAACCTGCAATTTGTCACGGGGCCATTACCCTCTTCCCAAAAGACATGTCTGATAGGATGTGCAGCGCACCCGCTTATATGCCCAAAGACCTTCCCTTTCATATTCGATGTGGGATTAATGCACCCTGCCTACTTCTTTAGAGCGCTCGGCGTGACATTCTCCCCCACCCAATCTCGTGACGCCCCCGTCACGGGCTTCTCCACCATTTCTGCCTACCCTACCCCTAGGGTGTTTGGCGTGGAGTCACGGTTGGTCCACCCTGCATACCCCACCCATTGGGGCGCTCGGCGTGAAATCGGATAGTCAAGTGTTGGCACTGATACCACTTGTCTTTTGGGAAGAGGGTCATGGCCCCGTGACAAATGCAGTATCCTTTTTCACTGGGCTGAACTTTATTTGTGCTTCAACCCCCCCCCTCCGGTCCTCACCCACTCCTTCCCTTTGTAGATTTGGGTTTTAGTTTCGTGGTCTTTTGAACGTTTTGCTCTTGAGGATTTATTTTCGATGACAATTGTAAAATCATACTAAGTGTTGAATAAAATTGAAGTGCCTATATTATCATCTATTTCCTAATTTAGATGCAGTGTTTGTGGGAAAATGAAAAAGAAATGGAGATAGCTACTGTGCATATTTTTTTCTCCATTAAAAGAGACGGATTTTTTTTTTTTTTGGGGGGGGGGGGCTTATTTACAAGTCAACGTTCTTGCAGATCTGATGTTGATTTCCAGGAGTTTTGCCTGCAAGTATTATTTGAGTGTATAAGCAAGGACAGACCAGCTCTTTTGCAGGTAATAGTCTTATTTAGTCCTCAATTCTTCTTTTTATGTATGACTGTTCTCAATTACAATGTGATGTCAACTGGAAATAAGTTACTTTCTTGGCATGCCAATATGATGTCAATCAGATCAAGTTATCTTGATGTTTAAATGGTTTGGTCTATGTCACTTTAAACTTGTCATCTGTTTTTCCATCATGTGAATGTCTTCATAATTATCTATAAGATGTTAATGCCTTTCTGCTTGTTAGGTCTATTTATCCTTGTACACCACAATTGGCTCATTGGCAGAGCAGGTTTCTAGTAGCAATGTTCTTGTTAGCGACTCACTATCTGTCTCTAGTTTAAAGGTACTTTCCCATTAACTGATTTATGTATTCTTGTTTCATGGTACAGTTATTTTGTTTAAGTTGTGGAATCTCTGTTCTTTTGTTGTGTAAACAACTAAAGTACCTAAGTTATAGTGATCACAAATTGCGTAAATACTTGCTTTTGGTTGTTAAAATAACTGGCTTTTATGATAACCCTTTTTTTTTTCTTTTTCTCAGCTTGCACTGTCCTATAATGAGGCAGTCTTGACCGGAAGGTTGACCACTTCAAGAGGCAGCATTGTTAAATCTATCTTTTTAGGGTCCCTTCGGAAACGGGTAGAAGAGCTCCTAAATTGTTCGGAGGCATTAAAAAACGATTTGCATAATTATTTGAACTTGGGTAGTTGGCCTGGCGATGGATCCTTCAGGGTTAAAAGTTCAACAATCCTTTCTTGGTATCTTCAATGGTTTGGTGTACCAGCCCCACCAACAATCAAGACAATGGTGGACAAAATTAAGCCTATGAATATCTCATCATCTCCTGTACCGTTGTTATGTTTGTTATTACCTGGCACTCACATTACCGCAATTGAAGAGATAAATCGGTTTTTGTTGTCTTCCTGAGTGGGCAGATGGAAGACTTTAGCATTTTTCCGCTTGGTGCCAACCGCCTATTTCAGCGTCTTCCCTGGTACATTTCATTAGAAATCATTTTAAATTGTAGTTAGCAAAGAGGCAAAGTAGAGGTACCTTAAACTGAGTTACAATGAGACGAAAAATACATGCTTTAAGCCTTCAATATTCCAAATATTTGACACTGACATGGTCCTTGATCTGATTTGCAGAAGAAAAGTACTGCAAACAGACTTAAAAACGAGAAATTGCCGGTGCTACGTTTCTAAAAAAGCAGAAAGGAGATGAACTAAGAATAATTTCAGAGAAGTTACCAACCATAGTAGGAATATGTTGTATGCAATGAACATAACACCGGAAGGTTTAGGGTTTAATTCATGGAAAGCCCCATCTGCTTAACATTGGCAGCGATGTAAAAAAAGACGTAAATGTAGAGTTCGAGTTACTTTTTAACTAATGTTTATTTAACTTCATTGTTCTGCGGATTAGATTATATTCATACAAATACCATTTTATAATGTATAGGCAACCAATTACATTGTTTAATATATTTTAGTTGTTAAAAGCTGTCCTTGAAATATTCTATGTTTATGTTAAACTGTTAGGTTGCACTGTCTCACAATCTCATCATATTTAGAAAAGCTAGTAAGTGCTCAAAATAACAAAGATGAGGTTTGAAGAAAAAAAGCTGGCTTGCAACATTTTAAACTGATCTTGCTATAGTGTAGCTTTTCCTTTATTTGAAGGAATCAACAACCTTGAAAATTGCCTGTAGTGGCTATATTATACATTATATCTTAAAATGAAGAACCAAATTTTTGTTGGCAAGAATTTGAAATTTAGTATAGTTAGTCCATGCAATCACTTTAAGAGATAGTATTCAACAAATTAAAAATTTAAATATCAATATTTGTAATTTTTTTTGTTTCGAAGTTGAAGTCTCTTTTGTGTAAAAAGAAATTTGCTGATATGTCATTTGTGGAATCTTTAATCTGTTGTCTTATGTTTGCTTTGGGTATTGCAATTATTAATTGTCATCAAAAGTCCAAGCAAGACAAATCTATATTTATAAACAAATAATTAGTTATTGACCTTAAAGATACTAATAACTCAATGATGAGCTAGAAACCAAACTCTTCCGCAGCTGTGAGGGCAGGAAATCTTTGCAAACAACTGCTTTTAAATTTAATCCCTAAAAACAAAGTCCAGTCTGTCTTCAACATGTACAAGTAGTAACTTCAATGCCATTTCCCCAAATACTAGAAACTAGCAAGCATGACTTTGTTAAAAAAAAAAAAAGGGAAGAAAATAACCATGTCCAAAAATGAAATAAAATTTTCTGATTAATTTAAGAATAAATGACACAAACATGTAAGGTACAGCAATTTCTTGAGATTTTGCTATACAGCTACATAAACTGAATCAAGAACCCTTCGGTAATTCATATTCAATTCCAGTTTGTAGTTCATCAATATTTCAAAAAAAAAAAAAGTGTAAGACTGTAGATGGTCAAGAATGTGAAATAATGTGTGTAAAGAGGAGTTCATTCCATGTATCAGGTAACCCTGGTAGGCACCAATGGATACAGTCTGCAAATCTGGCTGGATCGGCCTGCTGCTCTGGGGTTATCAATCGGCCTTGCCTGGTGGTATAAACAGATGTATGTGCATCTTTTCGATACTCGGACAGGCCGGTGATGTTGAGGAAGTAGACAGGTACTTTCATGGATTTAGTCACGTTTGCTGCTATCAGAAATAGTCTATGGTCAGTGCCAACATTTGGTGGGTTCGACGTGTTCATCACTGGAAGAGTTTCCTTTGCGCATCGAATTCCGTCCAAATTGTCCCAATCCGAACTCCTGTTCATTCAAATTTTGAACAATTAAATGACAGATTCAAGCAGCCACCCACAACTCTAAACAATGATTATGCAAAAAAAAAACAAAAAGTTGAAGACTTTTAACTTGATGTGAAGAGGGGACATGCTCATGAAGTAGACTGAAGTGAACTTGGAATCAACATTTTCTTCAATCCACTTAGCCCATGTTTTCAGAACTCTCCCATAAGCTATAGGCCGCTGGATTTCATCATACTCAATGGGATCTGCATCAAATGTTCCTCGTCTTTCCAAGAAAACATCACATTGAAATGTATTGATCAACCTTATGGATGAAAATTTTCATGCTTTGCTTTATGCAACTAAGTTCATAGCAGAATCAAAAACCTGGTTTTTAAATACTTACAAGACTTTGATATATCCAGTGTTCATCCACCAAATATATGTGTTAAAAATCAAGAAATCTACACCCTTCCAATCATATCCACCATTCTTAATCGATCCAGGCATGATTATGCGATCTTTTATGCTGTGCCTCCATGGATTGTCTGAATTAGATTCGACCAGAAATGGTGCCCAATAGAACTCCACTGTTGTATTATACTCCTATGCTAACATTCAATAAATATGTCAAATCCACTGGCTAAAAGAACCTGTGAATAAGCTTTAAATTTTCAATTCATTAAATAGTGGAAACCAATCATACGATTCATTTCCCATTATCCCGTTTCTTTGATTTGCACATCTTTTCATGTAATTGCATATAAACAAATTTCATGTGCTATTATAATAATCCCACACATGCAATCATTTCAACATGGAAGTAAATCAGACAGGTTGTCTGCGAGTGAAGACCCCTTTAAAGAGTTCTTGACCAGATTTTAGCGAATTAAACAAAATGGAAAAAAAAAAAAAAAACTATTCTTCAAACTTCTGGAAAGATCTGAAACTAGCATCTTAAATTGAATCAGAGATTAATGAAGAAATATACCTTAATGCTGAAGATAACTAATGAACCTGACTGTTTGAGGCTCTTCTTTCCTGGAGAAATTGCAGATTGAAGCAGACAAACCATGGATTCCCACTGGTTTCGATTTAACGAATCCCCCACAAACATAAGCCTCTTCCCACGAAGTTTTTCCAGCAACAATCTTGGTTTGAATCTTACCATACCAAAACAAGGGAAAAAAAACAAAAAAACCAAGTAGCTCAGTAACTAATTAATTGCTCCCTTTTTTTTTATCCTCAAGAGACCATTCAAAAATGTGACCAACTGATACACTTACTCGGGCAAAGAACAATCCCTGGGTTGCCACCTCCAATTCTGGTAAAGAGAATCCTGTCTTCCATTTCTAATGCAAGTCACTTGGTCTGACAGAAACTCACATTCATCTTCTTTATACAACGGGCGGCTACTATTATCAAAAACCCAGTTCCCAGTGAAGATATCACAATCCTTAAGTGGTAGCTTAGCCTTATCCTCATCTTCCTCCATGATTTCTAGAGTTCTAAACCTTGACAAGAAAATTGACCTTGTCACCTGTCTAAAATCTCCATTGTAGATAAACCATTTGAATAGAGGCATCAACATCAGGGAAACCAGAACAAGTACATGGTAGCTTTTACTTTTATGGCTGATGTTGCATCTGTGTTTCATAGCTTGAAGAAATGAAACAGCAAAACACTAAGACAAAGATTAGAAAAAAAAAAAAATGAAAAGCTTGAAAGAGAATTAGGACTAACCTAGAGTAGTTCTTCAAGTAGCAGCTGCTGGTTTAGCTATCTGCAAAAGTGAGATTTCTCTAACTGTGTTTCCCACTTTTTCCTTCTGATGATCAGTTTCTGACTACAATCTTCATATCTGACAAAGATAACTGAATTCAGTCAGGATACGTTGATATCTCCGCTGTTATTAGACCACTTCAGACTTGAAAACTACATGGTGAATAGATTATAACTATATTAATTTCTTATTAATGCTTGCCTCATCAAAATCTAGGAAAACTGTAAAATATAAGAAAATGCTATAAAAGTAAGGTCTTGAGTCTTCAGTCTTCACTGAGTACTGCTATCAATAGCCACTTATTTTATTTAATTCCATTCCTCGAAGATACGTGGTATGGAGGCTTTTATAGCAGGCATGCCTTTACCAGTAGGATCTAATTGTAGTGTTAAAAACTTAAAAGTTGTTAATTTTAACTTTATTTTTTGGTTTCATTTTTTATATGATTCAGTCAAGTATTGCTTCGAAAATGCAAATGGAGATGCGGGGTATCGATCCCCGTACCTCTCGCATGCTAAGCGAGCGCTCTACCATCTGAGCTACATCCCCATTTAATTTTTTTTTCTTCATAATTATAAAAAACTAGAAAGTAATATTTTCAACATCATAAACAAGTGATATAGTATTTCTAGTCCAAAATATCCAGAGCATGAAACCAAGGCCATTTCCTAAGAAGAAAAAAAATATGGAGAATATCCACCATGGAAGATGGATTAATATAGGTAATCTGTTAACAAAATGTGTAAGTATAGTATCTTAATCATCTTAAGTAATTGGCAAATCCAAAATTAAAGTAAGCTAAGAGAGATTAATGGACATTTTAACTTGATTGCTGTTAAAGATTCTCTTTTGGCACCTCGATGGAGCTTTCCCCTTTAAGAAGGCCCTCAACATCTAGAATCCAAGAGGGTCATGTTTTACTTTATTAAAGATTTCTCTTTAGCAAAGGCTGTTTATATATAAGAAACAACATATATAGAAAATAATGTGACACGCTTTAACTAATGACACTCGCTTATCTTTGTCTTTGTTACTCATATCTAATACGAATATATTTAGTTATTTTTTCTTCATATTTTTAAAGGATCGAATGCTTGAATTCATGTTCGAATACGAATATTTTAACAAAAATGACAAAATCAGGCCAACAGAAGTCATTACTAATGTTTAGCAAAAATGCTGATGAGGCAGTTTCTTACCATTTTTAAAAGATTGGGTGCTATTTTTTTTGGGCAATAGGACTAATTTTTATCACGATCATGGAGCAATTTCTATGAATCGAATTGACTCTATTGGCGTATACAAGTATCTGATGAAGAAGCTCTATAGTATTTAATAAACAAAATTGAAGAAAAAGAAAAGAATTGATAGTGAATGAAAAGGAAACCTCGCTTGTATAAACCTTTATTTCCGTATTCAAAGTTTCCAACATATGAATTATACAATTTTGTTCATTGGCTTAGGCCGGATTTTGCTCAATGAGTGATGAAATTTGGCATTCTTGGCTCCCCACCTCAGTTCCCATTAAATCAATAAAGGGAAAAAAAACCAAAAAAAAAATTGTTTGATGGTCCTTTTCCACCCTACATGAAGCTACATCCGATCAAATGTTGAAGAGAAAATTACAAGAAGATTACAAGAAAAAACAATGACTGAGGTAATGGAACCATACCAAAATTAAAAATTAAAGTAATTGGATGTTGTGAATTACGTCTACATGTCAGGAGCGAGCAATGATGCGTGTATAAAGGAACTCGTTCCATGTGTCGGGTAAGCCAGGAAGGCACCAATGGATACAATCAGCAAATGTGGCCGGGTCTGCCTGCTGTTCGGGGGTTAGCATTTTGCCTTGGCGGATGGTATGGACCGAGGTATGTGCATCTTTTCTGTATTCTGAAAGGGTTGTAATGTCGACAAAATGGACAGGAACTTTCATGTTTCGAGTAATGTTGCTGACAATGACATATAGCCTACGGTCAGTGCCCACATTTAGGTACATCGACTGGTTCAGAATTGGGGTTGTCTCTAGGGCACATTTGATCCCATCTGGGTTATTCCAGTCCAAGCTCCTGCAGACATTGGTAGGTTGCGAATTATATCAGCCTTAGAATAAGAAGAAAAACAAAATGCAGTCAAGTATCTTTAGATTTTATTTGGTCCAATCCTTTTTTTCGAGCAATGTTAAGGACGAATTTCCTCACATCGACTCCATGCATTTAAAATTTTACTTTCAAAAGTAAACAACTAAAAAATAAAGATAAAAAACGGATATGGTTGTTTAAATTAGGAACCAAAAGATTAGGAGAATAGTTTGGTCTAATAATTATTGGTTGAAAGGTCATTGGCCCACTGTCAACCACTTCGGGCTGACCTAAAAAATTTGGATACTTTATTCCAACAACTATAGCAGCTAATGACAATCAGAAGAAGATTTAAATGGGATTAACCTCTGTTCATTTGTCTAATCACAATTAAAAGTGCATGGAAAGAGGAATCTGTCCAATGCATGCTGATGAAGAATAAGTTATACAGAGTTTTTTTTTTAATTGACTTTAGAGTACTCCAAAGGACAAAACATTTGTAGTAGGCCCGGGATTTTTTATTTTCATCAAAGAGACTGTGAGTTAAAAAAACTGAAAAGATTAGGTTATCTTTTTGGTGAAGTTAGTTATAGCTACTCATAATTTATATAAATTTATTATTATTATTATTATTATTTCGGGAACAAGAGAAGCAAAAATAACGTACCAATAAATTAGAAAAAGAGAAAGAGATGTTTGGACTCAAACTCAAATTCAATATGTTACTTTAATGCATTCTTAATCGCTGCATCAAATTTTATTTTTTAAGAGCGGCTGTATAAATTGAGTTCATTTCAAGTGTTTTAAGTATTGTTATGGGTAGTTCTCAAGCACAAAAAATAATTAGAAACTTAAATAGGATGGGAAGTGATTTATTACTTGATATGAAGAGGAGACATACTGCTGAAGAAGACAGTGGTTCGATTTGGGTTCACATTTTTATTAACCCATTTAGCCCATGTAGTCAACACTCTCTTGTATGCTACTGGCCGTTCGATCTCATCATATTCTGTGTCCCCTTTATCGAACGATCCTCGTCTGTTGCATGAATCCAGAGATCAGATATTCACCCCCCACATCAGGTCACTTCTCCAATCAAACTCGAAAGAACATAATTGAAAAAAAAAAAAAAAATCAAACATTGATGAAGAATGTTTGATTGATTACTTACAAGACTTTCATGGTGAAAGTGTTCATCCACCAGATGTATGTGTTGAAGACCAAATAATCGACATCTTTCCAGTTCTTGCCATGTTTCTTGATTGATCCGGGCATAATTATACGATTCAAGATGCTGTGCATGTCTGGGTCATCTGAATTTGACTGCACCAAGAAAGGGGCCCAATAGAACTCCACTGTTGCATTGTAATCCTGCAAACACAAAATGTTCACAATCATGGATTTCTTTCAAAGCTTGAGTTTGCTTTTTAATCTCTTATTCAAATGATTTTATGAGGGCATTATCCGCGTCGATATTATTATACATTCAACATCTTGTTCTCAAAATGTTTGCAAAGGGTTCGTAAGGCAAAGTTCCACTCCATTTGCTGCTTTTCTTAGGTAAAAGAAAGGTCAACAAATGAAGCCTGTATTGTTTCTGCCACTACATGAACAAAATACTAAAAAATATGCCTAGTTTTTGGCCAAAAAAGGTTAAATATTCAGCTGTGGAAATCTTATGATTATTAATCATGATGAAAGATAAAAGCATGAGCTTCAACTATAATAAACAAATTATGTCAGAAATAATAAAAAAAAACAGGAGAAAGTGACATCCCATTGAATTTATCTGTTCCCAAGTGGGGAATTTTTACCTCAATTCTAAACACGGCGAGAGACCCAGACTTTTTCAAGCTCTTCCTTCCAGGAGGGACTGCAGATTGAACCAGACAAATCATGGATTCCCACTGATTTCTGTTCAATGAATCTCCAACAAACATAAGTCTTTTGTTCCTCAGTTTCTCAAGCAATAATCTTGGTTTGTACCTTATTACAGGAAAAAAAAAAAAAAAAAAGAATGTCAGAATCATCAGCATCTTCAAAAGTTAACAAAGAAACAAGAAAACAGCATGTATAATTCCAATTCAAGAACTCAAAAAAGGGTTCTTACTTGGGTAAATTACAATCTCTGGGCTGCCATCTCCAGTTCTGATACATAGAATCCTTTCTTCCGTTCCTCATGCAAGTTACTTGTGCTGTAAGGAACTCGCACTCATCTTCTTTATATAAAGGATGTGTTTGGTTATCAAAAACCCACTGTCCTGTGAAGAGATCACAGTCTTCCGGAGGCAATTCAACATCTTCATCATCTTCTTCAACGAGTGGTTGATCAATCTTTTGTTCTTCTTCTTTTTCTTCTATCTTCTGCTCATCATCTTCTTTGTCTTCTGCAAGCTTTTGCTCATCATCTTTCACCACCACCATGGATTTCAAGTCATGGTCAACAACAGGTTCCTTTGTTGTTTCCTCAGGTACTGAAGTTCTTGAGTTCAAAGACACCACATTTTCTTTCTCGTTCTTGACAGATTCTTGAACTGGGTTCCCTTGTTTCGATTGCTCCTCTTGGATATCACTACCTTTAGGCCTTGAAAACGGGAACTCAGCTATGGACTTAACGTCCTCATTATACATGAAAACCCCAAACAAAAACACAGAAAAAACTACAACAAATATGGAAAGATTATTGTTTTTTCGGTGTTTCATGACGCCGGTTTCAGTAAAGAGAGTCTTACGACGACCTGGTTGCTGCATTAGAAAGAGTATTACTTTGAGCTGCAAAAAGGAAGAGAAATGGATGGAAATATAAGAATTCAAACAAATGAAGAAATTACATATTATTTGAAGAGAAAATTGAGTTTTATTATGACTGTTTAATGGAGGTTTGGTGAGAAGGGTTTTTCTATAAGAAACAGGTTAGGATTTCTGGTGGAGGGAGAGTTGTCTTTCTCAGTTTATTTATTTATTTTTCTTTTATAATTCTTCCATTGCTAACTACTTTCTTTTCAAAACTTCTTGTCTGATCAAAACAATGGACAAATCTCTGCTAGAAAGATAACTGAGGAGTAAATTCAAAGCTTTGCCAAGTTGGTCTTTATCTACCAAAGATTGGGACTTGAATCGGAAGGTGTAGTGTAATGTTGTAAACCTATCTGGTAGACCCAAATTTCAATCAGATTCTGATGAAATGGAAGCTTCATCAGACATGGAATTTTCAATTTGAAAAACTCAAAATATATATATATATATATATATATATATGTATATGTACATTTTGGTCAACAACCTGGAGAGGATAATATATCTGTGCTAAATCAGATGGTTTCAAAGTGATTCTTAGGGTGGGGTCAGATGAAAATCAAGGGCCCTGATGCATTTCATAAACTGTTTCTTGGGTGGGTTCAGATTAGGTTGCAAACCCCCCCCCCCCCAAAAAAAAAAAAAGAAACCATCATTTTCTTGCAGAAAACTGAAGAGCAGATCATTGATATTAGGATATATCAGATTGCAAGTTAATTTCTCTGAAAGAATTTTAGCTTTAACCATTCCTATTCCTTCAGACTAAATATTGGTACCGCTATTTTTTTTTTCCTTCCTTTTACATTAAATTCGATGCACAATTGGAGAAGTCAAATTATAGCAGCCGGAGAAAGTTCAACGTACGAATATCAAAAGGTCCAGCGTGAGTTAATGAATTAAAGAGAAAATTCTAATCCATTTGAAAAAACTATTTGCAACCGCAAGATGATCTCAAAAGCATGGATCATTACCCCTCGAGAGATGTAAATTTTTATTCAACAACCAATAAAAAATCAGATTCCACAATAATATTCCCACTATCATGATCCCAAAATAACAATAATAATAATAATAATCTTATAAAATTAAAAAAGAAATTATATCTAATTAATCATGTTTGTTATTTTGTGGGGCTAACTCTAAATAAAATTTCAGAATGGTAGGCAGTTCCAACAATCCTTTAAGACCATCGCTTTTGAGGCAGAACAAAAAAAAATGAAAAAAAAATATATTCAGAAAACAACAGTGTGAGTTCTTAATAAATAAATCAGAATTGCCAGCATAATTTGCCAGAACAGGTCAAACAAAATTAATAATAATTTTGATACCATAATCATACAAATCTTGTCCTGTTTTAACCAGAAACTATTTTTTTTAAATATAAAAAATTGAAAATGGAGATTTAAAAGTTGCTAATTTTTAATATAATAAATATATACCAATTGCAATACAGTAAAAACTGCTAATCTTTCATGTGACAATCTTAAAGTGTTTTTACAATACCTCTGAGCATAATCTTTTTCTTTTATCATATCTACTATTTAGTAATCAATCATTCCCCCCCCCCCCAAAAAAAAAAATTCCAATCAGTAACCTCCTCATTCAAAGGGTATTATTGGTTTGTAAAAATTATCTTGGTCAAGAATTCACCTAATCATCCTTTCAAATGTCAATTGTTTTAGTTGGTGCAATGTTCAATAAACCTCTCTAATCAGAATTCTTTACCTCCCCAAACTAAAAAATAGCAAATATATTTAGATAGATTCTTTTTATAGATAATAAATCTTAATAAATGATAAAATGTCATTTAATCTTTCTTTGTCCACAACAACTATAGGCAATGGGCTGTTGATGCATTATCAAGGCTCTTGACAATAATGATGCTATTGCTTATAAGTAGAAGATATGTAAATGCATGCATTCATATTATGTTTGTGTTTTTAAAATTATAGTTGTATTTAAAATGTTATATATTTATATGTATTTTGATATATTCGTGTATTTATGTTGTATTTATATTATTTTTGTGTCATATTTTACTTATGTTTTATGGCTTTTCAAAATTATTAAATCTAATTTTAAATTCCAAAAAATTATTAAAAAAAAACTAAAATTCCATATTATTAATAACTTGATGTGTGAGAAAAGTAAAGACTAAGGAACTTTTTTTTTTTCTTTCGCTGTGAAAATCAACTTTGAATTAGTGTGCTTTCTCACTTCGCTCCCTTTTGGTGGTAGTTTGAAGAGTGGTGAACCATCACTTTTATTCCAAGCCAAGGCATCTATACTGAGTATATCAGACATTACCTTACAAAGAAAGCCATATAGATTTTTGTTTTTATAAAAAGGTCATAGCTCGGAATAGAAAAAGGATTACAAATGTTAAGAGTCAAATTAGACTTATTAAATATTATCTTTTAAAGATAATTTAATGAACTAATTGAATTAAACTCTAAATTCAGACATAAAAGTTATCTTTAGCTACTTTCTTTTTCTTATCTTCACTAATTTAGATAAGTTTTTCTATCTATGGAGCATGGCTTAGTTACTTTAGGCCCCCTTTTTTCAAGGACAAAATGTTTTAATGCTCAACATCCTTGGAGACATAATACATATCCAATTACGGGTTTTCTCCCATATTAATATATCTTTCTAACGTTTTAATTTTATATTAAATTAATCAAATTATATGTTAGTCTTTTTCTTAATTTTTTTTTGAATTTTTTTATATATAATGTAATATTTTATTATGATTGTAATTGCTATAATGAATAATAATAAAAAGAAAAATCCTAGCCCAAACCAATGGCTTGTTTGGATTTAGAATTAATGGTTTATCAAAGCCCAAGGCAATTTTGATAGGACCATGGCCCAAAGTAGGAATTTTGGGCATCTTAGTTGTCTTGTCTAGGCCTCTCTATTTTCCATTATGTTTCTATTGGGTTTATCAAAAGCCCAAAATTATTTTCAATTTTGGGCCTCTTCATAGTATCCTTATATATTAACCGATATATAAGGACACTTTAGGTTTTTTTATTAAAATAATATAAAATTTTTTTATTTACCGAAATAAGCAGTTTTTAGATTATTTACTGAAATAGGTCAATTTTGAAAAGCTATTGAGAAATCATCATTTCAAATGACGATTTCTCAGCATAAAAAAATTATAAAATTTAATTAAGAACATCCTAAGAAAATTATCAATTTCCCAATAAATTTTGAAAAAATTTCAAAAAAAAAAGTATCCTAATAATTATTGAAGAAGAGTAAAACTAAAAAAATAATTATAAAGAAGGAAATAATAATTATTAAAATTATTAATAAAAATTTTAATTACCTTTTTACTTTTAATTTTATTATTTTTTTTATTATTGCTCTTCTCTGTGTTCTTAATAAAACCGACTTTTCTTGTATATATAAAAATATATATAAATTATATATATTAAAATAGTATTTACAAACAATAAAATA
>JBBYHK010000002.1:64092-77526 GCA_038382065.1 Adansonia grandidieri | reverse complement strand
TGTTACTATTAACTTGAAACGCTACTATGATTCACTCACTCGCTTTTCACAATTAGAGCCAACTCTTGGTCCTCGGCTTTAAGTGAATTTTAATCTTAAAAAAAGAGCTTTGAAGTTTTCACAAAAATTTGCACAAGAAAAATGAACCATCAGAATAATTCCTACTTGAATAAATAATTTCTTTTTGCCGATGTTTGAATTGATTTCTTCTAAGTCTCAAGCTGCACTCATATTTCTAACAACGCGAAAGTGGATCGTTCAAGCCATGTCTGGGCCACTTGGGAGCGATTCGTAGCCATCATGGTGCGTGGTTGTGGAAGCTTCTTTGCATTTCTCAATGGGCATGCATTTGAGGATAACAGCAACAATGAGGCTTCCTGCTCCAAGTAAAATGCTGGTCAGCCATAATTCCCAGCTCAGTGGCACGGTGTTTGCGAATGTACCCAAGAATTCAACTATTATGCTTTGGAAAGCCACTGTAGATACCATCACTATAATGAATAGCCAGCTATCAAAGAATCCACGGAAAACATTTATCTTCTCCATATCCCTGCTATTGATTTCATTGAACACCTGAACAGTAGAAACAAAATTATCTCAAGTCAAAACTATGAGTTGAACAGTCTATAATACATTCTTCAGTCATCAGACGTCTTGTCTTCTGGGAAGATCAGCGACTTTTTGAAACCACATTGCAAATAGAATGATACCATGCTTTAGAAAGTGAAGAAAAAGGCTATAAAGTTGAAGGGCCAGCACCTGGCAAAACACAAATGTATTGAAGATGACGGTATTCAAAATAGCAGTAGCATCTGAACCAGAAAGCTTCAAAAGCCGGTCCCCATCGAACTTGAGAATTGCAAGTACAATCAATTGATAAATGCTCTGACCGATTATATTCCTCCACATGACCTGGGTGATGAAAGCTACATCCCTTCCAATAGGGGGTCTTTTCATCAGGCCTTCATGAGGAGGTTCTGTAGCCAATGCCAATGCGCCCAGAGTGTCCATGATCATGTTCACCCAGAGTAGCTGAACAGCTGTCAGAGGAGCAGAACCTGAAAAATTACTTCTCAAACATTATTAGTCATCTGCATTATCCAAAGACGGGCTTGAGCTCAAACCAGCAAACAAATTTGCCAAAGATGTTTTTAAAAAAGTTAGCCTCGGTACCTGAGATGCATGCAGAAATAAAATTGAGCATGAGAGCGACAATGTTAACTGTGAGCTGGAACTGTACGAACTTTTGGATATTGATATAAACTGCACGGCCCCATCTGGCAACATTCTGTACGGTCGAGAAGTTATCATCCATTATGATAACATCGGCATTTTCTTTTGCTACCTGAAGGCGGTATTCAAGAAAGATGCTTAGCTAACAATACCAGAGAAACTGCTTAATTGCCACTAACACTGGCTGGCTGAGATGAAAACAAACCTCTGTACCGGCTATTCCCATTGCAAGGCCAATGTCAGCCTCATGCAAAGCAGGTGCATCGTTTGTCCCATCACCAGTCACAGCCACCACTTCTTTACACTTCTTCCTCAAGGTTGTTACGAGTTTGTGCTTGTCCAAGGGCAATGATCGGGCCAAAACCTGCAAACGTGTCGAGCATTTTATGGGGACTTCATAAACATGCTACTATACTTTGGTTAATTTTTTCAGCTCCGAACATTTTTCCAAAATGCATGGACAAAAAACAATTTTCTTTTTTAGTAAAAGCTGCATTTGAGTCCTTAGAAAGACAGAAATTTCTGGGAAGAGGAAAAACAAGTACATTTTTCAGCTTGAACACATTTTGGTTGAGAAGAGTAGAGTTTTTCATGGCAATAATAATAATAGTGATAATTCAAGAGCTTAAAGCAATAGCCAGACCTGCAGTTTTGGTATTGTCTCCTCCATCTGCTGCGGACTCATGTCACGAAAATCTGGTCCTTCAATTGCCAAACCATCATCTGTCAGAATTCCACATTCTCTTGCTATAGCTTTAGCAGTATTAATGTTGTCTCCAGTAACCATCCGTACAGTAATTCCAGCAGCTAAACAAGTTTCCACTGCTTGCCTTACCCCAGGACGCACAGGATCCTTAATTCCAATCACAGCTATCAATGTATAGTTATCTTCAGGAATGTTATCTGCTTTATTAACATCCTTAAAAGCCAAGCATAGAGTTCTTAGGGCTTCACAGGCAAAGCCATTAATTACATCAGTGATGAACTCCTTTTGCTCTTTGGATAGAGGTTCAGCCTTCCCGTCAACATTGATTATCTTGCTGCAAGATTTTAAAATTATTTCTGATGCCCCTTTGCAAAATGCTCTGTTCCCACCACCATTAGATAGGGTGACAAGGACGCACATTTTTTTCTTCACAGAATTGAAAGGCTCAACTTTCAGAATTTCAGATTCCTTCCTGTGCATTTTGAAGCCACCCCCTAAGAGCAAACCAAGCTCTAATACTGCGGTCTCCGTTGGAGAACCTAAAATGTTATTCTTTCCATCTTTTCCCTTGACTACTTCAGCTCCAGTATTTTGAAATATGGACTGCAAAAGTATGTCAACTACTTCTTCAGCAATTGAGGACCGCAAAACATCCTCCCTTTTGTTATCTTCAACACTTATCGTTCGTCCACAAGTCCAAAATTTTTTGACAACCATATGATTAGTTGTCAGTGTCCCTGTTTTATCGGTGCAAATGCTAGTGGCTGAACCCATTGTCTCACATGCTGAGAGATGTCTCACAAGAGCTTTATCACTCATTAGCTTCTTCATTGCAAATGCAAGACTTAATGTTACTGCCAGTGGTAATCCTTCTGGAACTGCAACTACAATTATAGTGACTGCAATGGCAAAGAAATTCAAGAGACTCAGTGCGTCGCTCACAGACCAGTTTTCAATCTCTCCATGCAGTGCCTTTGTCACTATAAACCTTATGGTTAGAACCAAAAATGTCAAAACAGCAAATACCAAACCAATCTTTCCAATAACAGTAGCAACTCCATTGAGCTTCACTTGTAGGGGTGTTTCATCTTCTCCACATTCACTCAGAGTAACCATCAGTCTTCCCCATTCAGTCCTCATACCAACTGTTGTCACCAACATTTTTGCAGAGCCATCTTGGACTTTTGTCCCTGAGAGAAGAAAAGGTCTTTCTTGAGTTACGTTTACAGGCTCACTCTCACCTGACAAGCTTGATTCATCGATTGATAAGCTGTAACCAGATATAAGAACACCATCTGCTGGAACTTGATCTCCAATTGATAGATGAACAATATCCCCAACCACCAAATCATAGATAGAAATCTTCTGCCTGCACCCATCTCTGGTGACCTGAACAACTATATTTTTCTTCTCTTTATCCAAATTTTTGAATTGCAATGACTGCTTGTAATCACTGGTGGCAGTGACCAACACCACCAGGAAAATGCAAAGTACTATTCCTAGCCCATCATACATGCCTGCAGGCCACCCTTCAGTAGCAATTCCAACACCTGTAGAAACAGCAGCACATACCATGAGAATAATCAAAGTCAAGTCATGCAGGGCTTCCCAGACAAACATCCAAAAGGACCTAGCAGGTTTTTCAGCAGAGTTGTTGTAGCCATATATATTTTGCCTCAGTGAAATATCACTTGGAACAACACCGTCAGTCAGAGATACTGAGACTTTTTTGGCTAAGCCTTCAACTCCTCCATGATCTTTGAAGCTCTTCATGTCATGGGACCGAACAATGGATGCTAGCTCGTCAGCTTCAATGCCAAAACCAGCTTGCGTAACATCTTTCGAAAGCTTGTACTGAACTCGCTTGCCAGCTGTTGTAGGTACCACATTGAGTTAGACGATTGAAAAGGAAAAATTGATTTAGATGGATAACGAGATCATCATATAGTATAGATCATACCATCAATGAAATTCAATGCCGCTTTTTGCACGTAAAGAGCTACTCTAATTTTTTCCTGGCAAAACATGATCAAAGTATGGTAAGTGCATGGATACCTTGGAAAACCAAATGTACAATATTTGGGGAAGAGAAGAAGCATCCACAATGTTAGTACGTGGGGAACCGAAAAATACAAAAAATTGACCAAGGCTTCAAGGTGTGTAGCAATGCCACTCTCTTTAAGATTTTATTTGCCTCCATCATTAATTAGGTATGCAAAAGGGTTATCGGCGTATAAACCTCGAGGATAGAATAAAGCTCTATGATTGACGGCGTTTTGCATTGATGACATCAATCTACTATGCACTAAGCAGTGTGTGACAAAACTACCAAAATTTTATTTGTAGTTTTTATCTATTTTTCTATCTATGTCTTTCAAATGAGAGGGGTTCTATTTTTAGGCAAAGAAATACCTCTTCATATGAATATAACTTTTCCAAATATATGTCCATTTGGATAGTCACATCAGTTTGTAAATAATCAAGAGACATCACTCTTAATTAAATAATTAAGAGACATTACTTTGAAGATATGACCTTTCATTATTTTGAAAATGTTCCAACAATCTCCCACCATTTTCAAAATAATCCAAATTTTGATAATTTTGAAAATCTATTGCATAAGTGAAGGTGTCTTACAATTGAACATTCACTTAGTGAAAATATGTTAAAGTTAACTGAAATTAGTTGGTAGACTATGCTTTGAATCAGCTATTCCATTTGGTAAACCAAACACATCTCACACAAAAATTTCAACACCAATCAATGCATAGTATCATGGGACACTATTATGGCCATGTGTTTGTGTCCTCTTTTCGTGAGTGCTATTAAAGCCAAGCCCTTGAGCTCCTAGAAATGATCACACTTCACATTAACATAGGTAGATCCCATCGAGAGTGTTCCCATAACTATAATACTAACATATTTATATTATGGGTCTATTAAGAGTATATCTACTTATCCTTCCCTTATCATTACGGGTACCTAGCACTTCACCTGAGATGATTTATTATATAATATTATAGTGCTAGCAGCCACATGCAGATGATGTACTTTGTCTCATTGAACTCAAGACTTGATGTTATACCAAGCGTTGAGTCGAGTTTCCATCATGAGTGACTTAATATTATGGGCTTGTCCTCATCCCCAAATTACCAACATAGCTATGTTAATTTCAATACCACATGGTGAACTTTTATAAATACTTGTATTTTGAAGGTTCACAAGACCAATACCCTCACCATGTATGAATATACATTCTTTGGCTAAGAAATGCTCTTAATAATATTTTACTTATCAAGGATATCCTTTATACAATACCAATATTTTGCCTTATAGCATTCATAGTGATCACTTTATCTATTTTTAATGATGGTTATACATTTGTCTATTTTATTTATTTCTTAATTTTATTATCACTAAATGTGCAAACCATACATCACATTGTCCTTTTCAACCGAGTAATTCTTTATAATGAGGCCTCAAATCCCTTGGTGAAATAAGACAATATTGTTGCTATTTGTCATAGCTTGTTGTCATAGTCAATACATGATTTTAAACTTATTGTGTATGTATACTCAAAATACATGACTTTTTATCAACAAACCATATACACACAAGGGTGTTTCATATTTCGTTTGAGAACAATAGTCAAAATTACCAAACCATTACCAGGCTTATTAAGTGACTATTACATAAATACATCCTTCATCAAGGACATTATTAGTTATTTTGTTGTTAATAACCAAAGCTTTGTCCTCTACTCAAATGGGATAATAGTTTTCTTCTTGCTATTTTAATATTTTTATTTTTGAATCATGATTTTTCAAATAGCTCAACTTTTGATGAATATTTTCATATATCCCTTAAGCATGGCCACTTATGATAACTATCAATATGGAAAGCATTAATCAATGGATGACAAAAGCCACATTTCCATTAGTTTTATATACCATGCTCATCCATATTTTACAAATCTTATATCATGATTCCATAATGACTTCTTTGGAGATCATTTACCAATGCTATATATGGTGGATATAAATGCATTTTATCATATTCATAAACAAACTATATATTTATAGCTTTATTCAAATTATATCCACTTTAATCATATTCATATGCATCTTAGCATACACTAAATACCAAATGAGATCAAATAAAATTATATATTCATATTTGGATCTCCAAATCCTTGTGGCCTTATGGCTAAATTAATGACTACTATGTTACACATTCTCAATAGAAGATTTTATTTTCATATTAGAATAGTGATTATATTATAAAAGCTTTTGCTTTCTCACTATTATACTTTGACTAGAAAAATTATCATACAAATAATTTTTAACTTATATCATTTATAGTCAAAACCACTTCTATATTGATAATAAATTTTGTAAAATAGTCCAACTTTTTATTTCATAAAACCAACATAAATTCATGTGACAAATAATAAAATAGGTTAAATACTCATAATTTTGTTTAACTCTTTTAATGTGGATTACCAAAATGTGTAACCAAATATAAAACCTATTTAGGTTTATGGTTGTTTTAAGTCAACTAAAATGATCCACCTCATATGTCTATCTATATAATAAACTTTCATTTAGTTTATTATATATATATTCATATATATATATATATATATATATATATACAATTGCCAATAAATATATATATTTTGCATAGTCACAATTGCCATAAGCCACCAACAATATACAGCAAACACGAATAGAAAGACAAATATATTAATTTGTAAATAAAGTTTAATAGTAATTTTTTCAAATACCTTTGCAGACATCTCATTATAAGCTATAGAGACTTTAATACAGCTTAATAAATATCCAAAAATCAAGGATTTTACATATAAATAATTAATTTAAATAAAAGTTCACAAAACATAAATGGATGTGGAGTATTATGAAAACTTGAGCCGCCATTGATTGTCTCTTTCATACTTCAATTTATTTGCATTACAAATTTAATTAAATATATAAAAGGAAAAATACATACCTGATGCTCCATAACATGCCTTTTGCACGTATCATTTTTACTCTTGCCATGTCATCCCAAACATTTGTATCTTAACATGCTTATGTTAGGAAATGGTTTATTAAATGCTGGGTCTTACACCTTTCATTATATCCTCCTTCACCATCAATCAAATTTTTCGTAAAATTATACAAATAAAACCTTAAAATTGTTAGCACGAGGGGAACCGAAAAACACGAGAAATTGATGAAAGCTTCAAGGTGTGTAGCAATGCCACTCTCTTTAAGGTTTTATTCCCCCCATCATTAATTAGGTATACAAAATGATTACCAGCATATAAACCTCGAGGATACAATGAAGCCCTATGAGTGACGGCTTTTTGTATTGACGATATCAATCCACTATACTCTAAGCAGTGTGTGACAAAACTACGAAAATTCTATTTGTAGTTTTCTATCTATTTTTCTATCTATGTCTTCTAAATGAGAGAAGTTCTATTTATAGGCAAAGAAATACCTCTTCATATGGATATAACTTTTTCAAATACATATTCACTGAGATAGTCACATCACTTGATAAATAATCAAGAGGCATCACTCTTAATTAAATAATTAAGAGACATTACTTTAAAGATATGACCTTTCGTTATTTTGAAAATGTTCCAACAAGCAATACATTAACTGCTATTTAGATGAAAAGCACAACTCTGCAAGAATGGGGGTGGGACTAATTTTATTGTGAGACACAATCACTGATCACAGGGTCAAACTATTCTAAGTCTAACAGGCAGGTTATGAAGTACTCAAGAATAAGATTATGACATTTTGAACATGAATATAACTGCGAGCTGCCATAGCTATAATCGATCTTGATTTAACTAGATTTCCAATATCCCATCCAGATTATATCAAGCTAGCCTAAAAGATAGCTTTAATCTAGCTTGAAAGTAATGTTTAGTAAGAATACACATGCGATGACTTGACCCAACAAGCACATCTTTTCATTTGAAAAGGAGATTAGGACAAAAGCCATTCTTTCATTAAAGAGGAAAGTTATGGAGTTAGGTAGGACCTGAATAAAGAAACGACCTTACAGCTACATGAAGCTTAAACCTCAAAATGCGTTCTTAAACAAGAAAGAACACTGAAAATATTTTGATGCCTCCACCAGAACATACTCAACACACAATCATCAATGGTCTAGAAGACTAAATTTTGGCGTTTGAAGTTTCATAACTAATTAAGACTTCTGCAAGAAATTAAAGGTTAATTATCCATTCGTTTGAATAATTTTGACCTAAGAATATGATGATTTCTTATTTCACATACTGTTTGCTTATTTGTTTAATAAGCAGCTCTTTCGCTTGGTTATTTTCCACAGTACCAAACAAAATCAATGTAAGTCAATCATTGTAAGACAAAAAGGACAATGATTCTATATTTTGACCAACATTGGTTGTTTTAAAATATCATGAAATTCCATTCCACAAACAAGAAAAAACAGATATTATCTAACTAATTTTGGCTAAATTTTATCTGAAGTGAGGTGTGACTATATGTCGACCAGCTTCGTGGATTCCCCCATCTGGTAATGAATATATGGTAGTGAGAAGTGATGTTCCCATCTTTGCTACTAAGCATAAATTGAAGAGATTCCAAAAGCAATTTGATATTTGGTCGGGATTCTTGTCAGGAAATCAATACTAGTTCTCTTGCTTTATTAAGGCAACACTTATTGTGAAAAAATTATTGAGCCATCAAAACAATCGAATTGAATCAAATGTTCTATTAAAAGTTTCTAAACACTCACAGATCACAACACAATAACTTGTTTTAATAATCTATGCTCGTTTAGCTTTTGTTTTAATTTGGACTATTCAATCAACCAGACATCAGATGATATCTTTTTCTTTACCCCCAAAAGAAAAAAGAGATCGTAAATTAAATTAAGCTCCAAACTATTTTTAGCTCTTTAATTAATTCAGGGGACAAAGATTAGGTACATGTTTGATTTTGGCACAGGTGGAATTGCATTTACAATAAAATTGAGTAAAAAAGCGGGTGAAAAGAAGAGGGCTCTGACCTTTGTAACACCCATACTGCGATAAAGTTGTACGGGAGAAACAAATGAGAGAGATTCTGAAGCCTAGCTAGGAAATTTCCCACTGTATTTGTATTGCTTGAAAGTTGAATCTGGGAGTTGAAAGCAAAATTAAAGGTAAAGCTGTAGCTATCAGAAATGAACTTGAGATATATATATTTCGACATTGGTGACCACCTCCAAAATCAAAAGTGCACCGTATATAACACATGCCGAATGGTTGCCAGCCTCGCCGTCGCCGCCCCGCAATTGAAGAATTGTATTTGCTTCTTTTCTTATTGTTCACGTAATAAAACTAACTAGTACCAACGTACAGCTTCAGGTTTGCTTGATTCGTTTTGCTAACTAATGAGCCAAAGCAGAGGATGGATCCAACACCACAGCGTAGATCGTAGAGTCGATATTTCTTTATTTTCTTTTCTTTTCTTTTAATAGTGGGCATTGAATAGTCTAACTAATTCAAAGGTAAAAAAAAAAAAAAAAAAGGGGATAAACTTTGAACAAGGAGCTAGGTTCCAAGGTAGCTAGTTCACATATACTTTACATTTATAATTCAAATATTGAAGTAAATTGGGGGTCGTTTCGGCGGAGTGATGTTCAAATTGTAATTCAACCTGGTTTGAACAAAATTGAGGTGGATGCATCCCATGATCATGGTCATTGTGTACTCTTATTTACTAATCCTACCTATATATATATGTATATGTCATGTTTTGATTTAATTGAAAAGGATACGACCTTTACTGATATTGATGAGGCAAGACGCACGCATCGATTATGATAGCAAAATTAATTTGAGATTATAGCATAGCCAGCTCATGCTCATCCTCGTCCATTAGCGCGCTTGATATGATATGAATGTTGTCGAGAATTTTATGGTTGAGAAAATTAAAAAATCAAGAAGGATATATATATATATACACACACACACACACACACACACACATATATTAAAAAACCACAAACTGCTAAACTGGAAATAAATAGAAGGGAAAAAGGTTAATAATTAACCTGGAGATTTTTACGCCTGCGATCAGCTTCAGCACGCTTAGCAAGATCAGCAACCATGCGAAACCTTCGGCGACGGTTCTTGACGACAGATACAGCACATCTCCATCTCCTTAGAGTTTCTTCGGTTGGCCTTTTATGTTCAACAGCAAAGTTCTTTCTCAAGTAATCCTCCATATGTATATGCTATAGAGACAGAGAGAGAGTAGTGATCTGATCTGATCACTCTGATGGATGGATGGATGGTTTATATTCTGAAATCTAAATAGTCATAATTTCTGAACCAAATTTGCAATGCATGCAGATCCAGAAGAGGAGATCGAGGAGGGTGGTAGGCTAGCAGTGAGCAGATGAATCGTAGGTTTGGAATTCGTCTGAGTGTGTCGATTTAATGATGACCGGTTCAAACCTCGCCGTGAATGGCGGGAACCAGGAAAGCAGATTTTATTTCTGCTCGATCATCCGTTACTGTATTTTCTTTAAATATATTATTTAAAAATAAAATATAAAAATTAAAATAATTAATAAAATAATTTTATAAATGATGTAATGCAAATTTTAAATTAATTTGTGAATTATCATAAAAATTAATTTTTTAATAAAAAATTAAAAATAATTGATAAAATATTTTTTATTTTTTTGTTCTAAATTTACTCAAAAAAATTAAATAAAAATTATTTTATTAATTAATTTTATTTTAATTTTAAAAATTTATTTAAAGAGAATAATCCAATGCTTACTTGCAAGTCAATTTGGAATTTGAATCTGAGCTAATCTGTAAAAAAGTTTTAAAAAGTTTATTTTAATAATTATTTTTATTTTATTTTTAAATTATGCATTTAAAGTGATTAATCAGTATATTGACTCAAGAATCGATTTAAAATATATACATGACTCTAAATAAATTTAATATTTTATTAAAATTAATTAAATATATAAAAATAAAGAATGACATTAATTATTTTATTTTTAAAATATGTATTTATAATAATAAATTTATAAAATTTAATTTAAAATTATTTTTTATTAATAATAATTAAAATTTATAAAATAAAAATAAAAAGTTCTAGCGAAGCCAGGCATAACTCTAGTATATGTAAAGAAAAGCTAGCTACTGAGCTATCTAGGTTTTCAAAATTAAATTAGCCATACAGAATCCCATCCCTCAACAACATTTCACATTCCTTCTCTCTTCTCTTCAAATTTTGATGTCTCAGCCTCAACTTGGAATCTTCCTTATTTGTGTGTATATGATATATATATATATATATATATATATATATATGAAATCGTAATTTGGACTATACCAATATATATACTTTTTTTTCTCTCAATATTTACAGTCTTTACCAGTTGTATATACAAACCAAAACATTAACTGAAAATTGCTTTAATCAAAATACTAAAATTCAAAAACAAAAGAAAAGAAAAGAACGAAAAGAAGTTGCTTTAAGAGCAGCCACTGCCAACAAATTCATAAATAAATAAGAAAAGAAAAATGTAAAGCAGCCCAGCTGGCGTGCTAGCCTCTTTAACCGATCGTTAGATTTAGAGGGAGCTCATCAAACTTGATTGGATCAATATTCTTTGATTCGGTAAAGGTTTGGGCTGAAACTTGCTTTTAGATCCATTCAATTCAAATTTAGCCTCCTAATTTTCAACCAAGCTGTGATGTAGGGTACAGATCCATTCAAACTTGCTTTTACATCCTATTACCAAAGCTGCATCCAGGTCTATGACATACGTACATACAAACTATGCATTTACAGCGTAATGAATAGACTGGGACAGTCTTTTCTAAAGGACAAAGATCAAATGTTGGGAGATTTACAAATGAGCTCTTTCCTTGCAGTTATTCATCAGCTTGAGATGCACATGGCACCAAGGTTTCAATCGTGTTCACGCGGTGTCCTTCAACAATAGCCATCTGATTTACGTTAGCCTGGCAATTTAAAATTGCAGGCTCACAGTTTCCTTCCCAGGATATGTTCATTTCCTCACTTTCACCAATGCTCGCCTGTGATGATGATGCAGCACGTGGATGGAAGCATGGCAAATCGGTCTGACATTGTACACCAATCGCATCACCAATGGACGACTGCACCCCACAATCACCTTCCTTCAAAATAATACTGCATTGTTACTCGCTTTTGGTTTTGGGAGGTCAAAACACCCAACTCACCATCAATCTTTGCTCTAAGCTCTACCTTCTCAGCCTCAAAACCTCTGCTTCAAGTGTAGTCTGTCCTTGTAATTTTCTCACAAGTTGCTGGTTCAGTAAGCGCAACTTCTTTACTTCCTCTTCCAAAGCAGTACGTGCCTTCTTTTTCTCTCTATATTTCCGAACTGCTTCTCTATTCCCCAAAGGCCTCCTTGGTTTCAAACTAGTGATGTTTGTATTGTTCTGGCGGTCTTCCTCTTCAGATGTAATAACATGGGTATGCGTATGGTAGCTTGTATGTGTATGTGCCGCATCAGGGCCAGGTGGACTGCAAGTGTGAGTGTGAGTTCATGTTGCGATATTCTTCAAGAATTCATCAATTACTAAATCTACAGATTTTGAATCCTGAAAATTGGTAGATGAATCAGGGTTCGATTGTAGAACATGGCCTGAAACACGACAAAACAATTAATAAATTTAGTATTGTTAATAAAAAATTATTAATAAAATTGTATATCTATGCCGCGACAAAGCGCGACCTTATTTGTAGTGTTTAGAATTTCATCGAGTTTGATACTTTTAGAGGCTGAAATCCATGCTTGCAGATTTGCTTTTAGTTGCCGTTGACCTCTGAGGCGCATTAAATTTTTTTCATTAATTTGCACTTTGACCAGCTATTTTAGTTACCACGTTTCATCTCTTAACGTGGGTATTATTTTTGCAATGTACTTTATCATCATTCAATTTGGGATATCGTTACTTAAAAATTTTATTTTGGAATTAGATTGTTTGTTACAAGCTACAAGTAAAAACCCATTAGGAAAGCTTTTACTTTTTGGTATGATACTTAAATCTCATACTTTGCAATGAAAATCGTAACAGTACTTATGTTTGTGAGATTCAGGTCCTATACTTAACAATTGATATAGTAACTGTAGAGACCTGCATTATCTTGCGAAATATTATTCACTTTGGCTTATTTTATGATTTTATCTCTAAAGGTGTTTATAAACTTGACGTCCTCGTCCAGGTCAATCTGAAATAGATAGAATTAAAATCATATTAGACATTGATGTTTTTAAGGTGGCTCCTATTATATAGGACCTAGCTCCTACAGGATTATAGAAGTGGCTCCGACTATTTAACTCCCGTCAATTAATGATTGTACTCTAATAATATTTGTGAAAATTTATAATCAACTTATAAAATAGTATCTAGTTTGATCCATTAAACCTCA
>JBBYHK010000002.1:25663-53364 GCA_038382065.1 Adansonia grandidieri | reverse complement strand
TTAAAATATTTTAATAAAAATAATTAAAAAATTAAAATAATAAAATAATAAAAAATTAAATTTATAATAAAATATATTTTTATAATATATTTCCGTATGAACACGTACCAAAGAATTAGTATATACCAAAAAGGTCGCCGCATTTCGTTGTAGAAAAAGGATTTAAAATTTTGAACATAATATTTATATTAATACAAGGTTGATGTAGTGATCCATTGTTTAAAATATTAATAAAAAAATAATATAAATATGCTACAAATATTCGAACGTTTTAAAATATGCATAAAATAAATTATCATCGCATAAAAATTTATATTCATTTATAATATTTGGGACATGTGAAAAAATTAATACAAACATGAACATATAAATTTTTTCTTTTTTTTTTCTCTTTCAATTTCCTTCTCTCTTTCTCTTGTTTAAAAAAAAGTTTTCAATATAATATTTATATTAACGTATGACTGATACAATGATCTAATTTTAAAGTAAATTAGTTTAGGGCTAAACTCAAACTAGTTAATATTTTATCGGCGGATATACCATTTTTATTTTGGTATTGGTACGCATCAATATTGATGTGTTTCGATCGAAGGTGTTCATAAGTCAAGCCACAATTTTTTTTTTGAATTTCTTGCTCAGGCCTTAATTCGGCCCAACTTGTAGGCGTGAATTACTATTCAAGAAATATTTAAAAATTTAATTTTTATACTAATATTTATATATTTTTATAAATAAATTTAAATTCAAATTTAAATTATTTTTTATTAAATAAATAATGATTTGTTAAGCCCTTGAACAAGTCTAGTTTTAGCTTATGTTTCGGGTTTAACTTGCAATTTCAAATCTTATATATATATGGCCTATTTTCAAGTTTCTAAATAAAATATTATTATTTTCAAGTTTTTAAGATAATATAATTATATATAGTTATAAATATATAAAAATACCTCAATTACATATTATAATATGTTTCTATGTAAATATAAATTTAAAAATTATAAATATTTAATATATAAAATATTTAAACATCAAATAAAAAATATAAAAATAGTTTAAACTATAGTAAATTATTATTATTTACTTCAATAATCTAATTTAATAAACATATTTTATTTTAATATAAAAAATAAAAGTGATCAAGATAAAAACATTAGAAATTGGCTTATAAAACAAGTAAAAATTAAAAAAAAGTTAAAATCTTATACCAACTAATATGGATTGATAGTGGCTGGTATTGATCAGTATAGACCAGTAAAAAAATTGAAACAATATGATACTAATATAATTTTGTTTTAGATTAGAATCAATAGTACTAGTACAGTGCTGCTTACATTGGCTTAAATTAAATTATTCCAACAAATTAAGTGCAATATGAGATGAAGCAAAACAGGACATAAAAATAATTAAAATATTTTATAATATGAAAAATAATATAAATATATTATAAATATATAAATATATCAAAATATACATAAAATAAATTATTAATATTTAAAAAATATATAAATAAAAATTTATTTAAAATTCATAATATTTCAAATATGAAAATAATAACACAAGAACATACACAATTTTTTCATCTCTATCTTTTTTCATAAAAAAATTATAGCTCGTAACGTGGCAAGCTATGAGAGACTGGGGAGTTGAAGTTCTCCCAATTGGGCCATGCTTGGGAGGAGATAGCTTTTAGTCATAGGATACAAAGAACAAAATAATACTACATAATATATATATATATATATATAATATAAGTATAGACTTACTGTTAATGAAGGATCGAGAAAATTAATGTTGAGAGAATTTTATTTTTGTGGTGAGTTGATCTAATTCGAATAAAACTAATTAGCATAACTAATTAGCATTTGGTGAATTTTGAAATATAGGAGTTTTAGTAAAAAAAGTAGAGGTCTTTTCTAGCTTTTAAAGTTTGTTAATATACTGTATATCGTAATTCAGAAGGTGAGTGAGACGACAGTTGTCTTTTTCGTTTTCTAATGGTTTCTTGGGAGAAAGGAATTACAAAATAAGCCATCAATAGAACCATTATATTTGGCACTATTCAATCGGTTAATGTGGATTTAACAATTATACTTATTACTTAAAAGTAAATTATAAATAGATTTGGATATAAATATTTAGTTATGAATTATATGAATTTTTTTATTTTAATTTGGATTGTATTAAATATTTAAATTTGTTATTTTATCCATTTTATTAATAGGAATTTAGGTATTTGAATTTGATATATATATTTATATTTTTAGTTATTATTTAATTTAATTTTTTATTTTTTAAAAATAATTTAATAAATTTATATATTTAGCGGACTATAATATCCAATGCATTTGCTTGTGAATCCAATGAAGATTCAGATAGTAATTGAATAATAAATGTATTTAAATTTTTGAACAAATTAGACGAAAAAAATTATAGCCATCTTTGAGAAAAATTTAAAGAATTACAGATTAATTAATAAATAAAAATGATTTATTATCATCATGACGTGAAAAGCATGTACAATAAAAATTGAAAAAGTTTATAAAATGGACCTATAAAATAAAACTATTTATTATTATTTAAATAAATAATTATTAATAAGTAAATAAAAATTATGTGCAATTATTATTTTATCTTTCTAGTAAAAAAATATCATCAAGAATAATTAATCCATTTGGATTCTTACAATTGAAGAGAGTGAAATCTGATTGATAAAGAAATTGACTTAAATTTTATTTGTTGTGAATTTATCACTTGATTTTTACACATTTAAAATTTAAAATTTTATGTTTTTTATTTAAAATTGACTTGTTAATAAAATTTTATTTATTAAATATAATTTAAAATATTTAATTGTTAAATTAAAAATATATTATTTTAATATATAAATATATTTTAAACTAGGAAACATTCTAGTTTAAATTAATTTAAATGCAGATTAGTCATGGCCATATGAGGAGGAGAGCGGTAGATGACGTTTCATGTAGGCTTCTGCCGAGCGTTACTGCTCTGCGCTTGCAGTAAGCTTTTCAATGAACCAGTTATACTGATTGCTATGATTAAGGTTTTATTTTTTTCGTATATTAATATGTAATATAATTAAAAATTATTATATTTATATAAATATATTATAAGTTATATAAATTTTTATAATTAAAAGTATTTATCAATAAATATTATAATTATATAAATTATGTTATATATTACATAAATTATTATGATTGATAAAATAAATTTGTATTACATAGTTATATTATAATTATATATATTATTTATTTACATAAATTATGATAAAATATAATAAAAATTGTAATACATAAATTTATTATATTTACATAAAACTTTTTTAAGTTACAAATATATATATTATTAATAAGTAATAGAAAGTAGTATTACAGAAAATATTATAATTACATAAATTATATTATCTAATTACATAAGTTTATTATTAGAGATAATATAATTAAGTATTACACTTTTTTTTACAATTATACATATACATCACACAATACATAAATTATGATAAAAGATAATAAAAATTGTAATACATAAATTGATTATATTTACATAAAACTTTTATAAGTTACAAAAATTTATTATCAATAAGTAATAGAAAGTAGTAATACAGAAAATATTATAATTACATATATTATATTATCTAATTACATAAGTTTATCATCAGAGATAATATAATTAAGTATTACACTTTTTTTTACAATTATACATATACATTATACAATACATAAATTATGATAAAAGATAATAAAAATTATAATACATAAATTTATTATATTTACATAAAACTTTTATAAGTTACAAAAATATATTATCAATAAGTAATAGAAAGTAGTATTACAAAAAATATTATAATTACATAAATTGTATTATCTAATTTCATAAGTTTATCATCAGAGATAATATAATTAAGTATTATATATTTTTTTACAATTATACATATACATTACACAATACATAAATTATGATAAAAGATAATAAAAATTATAAAACATAAATTTATTACATTTATATAAAATTTTGTAAGTTACATAAATATATTAACAAAGGTTATAAAAAATAGTATTACATAAAATATAAAAATTACATAAAGCATATTATCTTTTACATAAGTTTATCATCATATGTAATAAAAGTATGTATTATGCATTTTTATTATAATTACATATATACATTATATATTGCATGAATCATTACACAATATATATATAAATTATGTATTACATAAATATATTATAATTTCGATAATATTTGATGTAAAACTATAATATTTATATGTAATTTATTACATAAAATATTACCTTCAAAGCCTTATTACAGAAATATATTAACTATAATATATATTACATATAAATATTATTTACAATTTAATGATTTATATAAATTATAATATTCATATGTAATTTTTATAATCTTTAATTATAATTTTTACGAACTAACAAAAAATTTAAATGTTATCATAAACTTAATTTTTTATTAATATAATATAATTATTATTAATATTAATAAATATATTATTAAAATAAAAATATAAAAATTTTTTAATAATTTTTTTAAATAAAATTTTTTTTTACTTGTTTATTTTATTTACATATTTATTAAATTTAATAATAAATATAATATTCTCTACGTCATAAGCTTAGGGAAAGCTCATATTAAAGAGCTTTCTCCAGAATCTTTCATTTTCATTGTTTAAAATGATTTCGACACGAGTAATTAGGTGTTGGTCGTACAGGACATATCATCATCATCATCCCAATCCCAATCCCATCAAATGCACAGGAACCTCCACTAATTCCGCTTGGTGGCACACATCAGATCGATCAGAGTCAAGCATTTAATTATTATAATAATTAATGAAATTCCATGATTCCGTTGTTAACGGCTCATATATGATATGATCAATTTATAACTTCAGCAACGGCAGATGGTAATGGAGGTGAGAGGCCTTGATCCCAAGAATACTGAAAATTTCCTTAATATATATACTAGATTTTAATACACTTATAAAAATAAATAAATTTTTTAATTTTTTTAAAAGTAATATATAAAATTTTAAAAATTAATAATTTTTCAAATGAAAAAAAATGAAATTTTTTTAAAACAAAAAGACGGGAGTTTTAAAAAAATTAAAATAAGTAATTTTTATTAGATATGAATAATTTTTTTAGTAGTAAATGGTTTTTTAACAAATAAGTGTAATACAAAAATAAATTAAAATATTAAAATATTTTTAATTTTATTTTATTATTTTAATTTATTTTGAGTTTTATAGTAAGTAAAATAAGTTTGATGTCTTTTAACTCGTTTGAATCGAGAATTCATTTCTTCTTCTTATTTTATTTTTATTATTATTTTCTGAAATTTGAAGGGGGTTTGCCAAACCCAATTCCCATAAGTGTCTCTTACGCGTTGGTGGTCATGCCCATCGTGTTCTCAAATAGAACTCTTTTATTTCTTGCTCTCTTTCCTTTTATAGGAGCAGGAGTTTCCATTCTAAATTTCAATTTATTAGAATTGATAATTTTTTATACGATACGTGTATGATATATTTTAATCGTGTATAAATTTTATATAATCGTGTTGACACGTTTATGACACAAAATTTTTATGTTATAAATATGTAAAACATGCATAACACGTGTAAGATACGGTTAATATATGATTAATTAATCGTGTTGTAAACATATAATCGTATCATATATATCTGTTTACATGATTAAAGCACGTTTAATTAATCGTGTTGTAAACATATAATCGTGTATATCGTATCTGTTAACATGTTTAACATATCATAAACGGGTAGACATTTTTAAATTAACAAATTTATATATAAAACACGTTAATTTTTTAATATAATTATTAATATATAACCTAAAAATATTATTTTAAACTTTTAATTAAAAAATTTATTTAATATATAAAAACTACTTTAAGCATTTAATTAATATCTATTTTACTTTAATTATTAGTAATAATATAATTATTAAGATAAAGATTAAATATAACCAACATGATTTGTATCATGTTCATACAATTTCCAATATATTATGATTATAATTTATAAATAATTACTTAAATGTTATATAATATAAATATAAATATAATATATCGTTACCTTATAAACTAATTAAAGTGTAGGCTCAATCTTATTAATTAATAGTAAAATAGGCTTCGTAATTTAAATCTTATATTAAACTATTAAGATTATTATACATTTGTAGTATGCTACTAACTTATTATTATTAGTAATACATAGTAAATTAGTAATTGGAAAATAGGAATTACTAATTAATGTTAATGAGCTACTATATTAATTTTAACAAATTTTTTATATAATTTAAAATTATGGCTCTTAATGGTGTGAATTGTAATTTGTAGTTTGTGAAGAAATTGTTAGAAAATAAAACAACTTGAAAACGGAAGGAAAAGGAAGTTGATTGGTAGATTGGTTAACAATATTCATATTAATTCGTGTCGTAATCGTGTTTTCGCGTAATTCGTATCTTAATCGTGTTTCATGTTATTCGTATTAATCGTATTATCCGTGTTCTAATCGTGTCATATCGTATTAAATATCAACAGATCAATTTTAATCGTGTTATAATCGTATTGTGTCGCGTACAATATAAATTTAAATCATATCTTGTTCGTGTTTAAAATTTGACATAATTAATTAATCGTATCATATTTATATATCAAATAATTATATCATGTTTAGAATAAAATATAAAAAAGACGTAATAACACGAATTATTATATCTATAATTTATGCAGCTTTCAATCCATCACCATTCTCCACTGCACATTTCCCACCGCTACCACGCATCACCACCTACATGAAAAAGGTTAATTAATTAATTAAGTAGTGGGATTATTTTAAACTTGAAAATAAACCTCTTTCTTCTCTGCCTCCAGCCTTTTCCTTTTATTTGTCCCAGACACAGACTCGGACTCAGACAAGCGGACAGACAGACACTCATCCTCCTTTGCTAATTGCTAATGCTAGGCCTAGCTATAATATTGTGATTGTGATTGTGATGTTCTTCTCTCACATGTTTCCTTTCCTCTACTGGGAATAAAATCACTACAAAACAGCATATCAGTCTAACCAATCAGCCAAAGAACCGCCCGTCATCATCAAACCATCACGTGATATCCCCATCCTCTTTACATTATTTTTGATCTCTCACCCTCTTTACATTATTACATGACAAACAAACAAACAAAGCACATAGTATTATTTAGTACAACTGTCTACTTTTTTACAGGTTTATTCTTTGTGCTCTCCGAATATTTAATTTAATCTCTAGCTCCCTATTTTTCTACAATTTCTTTGTCGACACCCACCCTTAAACTCATTACATCGTCTCTTAGTCTTAGTCATTGCTCCTTCTACCCTATGAATATGCAAGTTCCGCTCTCATCTCATCACGCCATATATACAATTCATTTCTCAGAACAAATTAATTAAGCTCAAGGCAAGGCCAAGGGACACTGAAATAATATTGAAGTTTTTAACCTTTAAGCTGCAGAGGAAGGAGGGTACGAAGCATGGTTTTGCAAGATGTTTCCACTTCATTCATTGCAACAAGTGAGTCTGATTATTCACTTTAATTTCCCCTTCACTTCTCCTTACTGCCTTACATAATTGCATGGAGGTACACAACACATGCACATGCATTCATACATGCTCTATTCCAAGAGATGATGATCAAAACTTGTCTCAGTTTGCATCCGATAATTATTGCCCTTAATTACTCTCCAAGCACATTAATTAATTAATTAAAGACGGCCATATTACACCAAGGTTTTCATGACTTCAGATTTTAGCTTCTCAATCAATTTCTCCCTAGTATTGATGGAGTACTGATATACCTTTATATATATATATATATATATATATATATATGCATAATTGATGGCTCTGTCATTTTTGGACTTAATTGGTTTACTTCATTAATTATGTTCTTTGCCAAATGCAAATTCTCTTTTTGCCTTCTTAACTCAAACTTCTCCATAGTCCATACTGAGGACATGCTCTAGGAAATAGTAGCGCCTTACTATTTAGTGGGAATTCCGATGATGAACTAAAACTTCTTTACCTGTTATTTATGAGTCCATAACCGTAGCCACAACCATGCTTTCTTTAGTAAAAAATTCTTCCGGTGACAGATCTTGAAATTTGATTTTGGTGATTCGATTTATACTTTATATGCTCGAACTTGTTTTTTCATAAAACATACATAATTCTGTTATATTAACTAATATAAAATATATAGAATAAATGCACAATTTTATTCAAATAAGAAGTTATAGTCGGTTTACTCGGTTGGAGAGTTGGGTTCTTGTTGAGAAAGTTAAAACGTGAATTTGTTTTTTTTTGGTTAAATTTACATGATTTTCATTTAACACTTCTGATAAGCCTCTTAAATTTACATGATAATTGCAATTAATTTAGTATGAATATATGTATACATATCTATATATATATATATAGGGGTTTTCAAAAATTTTGGGGGGCCAAGTCCCCTTATGATTCTACAACCATCCTCCTCCGAATCCATCTAACGGCCATTTACCCCTTTCCCAACTCTTTCTTTTTTCCTCTCCCTCTTCCCCGCTACATTTCTTTCCCCTAAGAAATTAAGGAAGCGGCAGCAGATCATAAATAGTCTAAACAACCACAGACTGTTATTTCGAATGCAAAAAAACTTAAATGTACCTCACCGAGGTGCACTAAAAACATTGTGAATTAGACGGAATTTAATAATCAAATTGGCAAATAGCTTCATATATGCAGTTGTGACCATCGCCAGCATGCGGCAGACTGAAAACTTTTACCCAAGATTCCAGTTCCACACTACATATGGAAAAGCTAAGGTAGTCTTAGCCGTCTAAGGCATCAGTAGAGATAAGGCAGCAGAGTGCTAAGTTCTGACTCAAACAAACAGTGGACTGGAAATGTATAAAAAGTACAGATACATGAACATGAGAAGGTGCAAGGCGGGAAACGTCATCTATATTTCATATAAAAGCAACATATTCAAATCAATTCCCAGCTAATGATGCATATATATGCGCAATTGCTTGCTTAGTTATACAATATGAGGCCAAGCCATATCTCTTCTTGCGTGTGGCTGTGTTGACTTAGCTAAAATGGTCCCTGCATTAATAAGCTACCGAAAGTATTTTAGGCTACATATGGAGTGAGTAAAATGTCTATTATTCAATGAATTGCTGATTAATATGATACATGTTTTAGAATACCAGAATAGCACATGGCCATGTCATATGAGGGCTTTCAAGAGTGTCATGTATTCTCGAGGTTTATATGCTGATAATTTTTTGCATACCTAATTAATGATGGAGACGAATAAAACTTTAAACAAAGTGACATTGTCACACACCTTGAAACCTTCGTTAATTTCTCGTGTTTTTGGTTCATCACGTACTAATAATTTTAAGGTTTTATTTATACAATTTTACGAGAAATTTATTGAAGGCTTTAGTGGTAGTCAAAGGCAGAACATGATCGAATTTTGCTCTTTCGGCCAAATCTAAAAACTTTAAATTAGTGCAGTGCGGAAACTATGTTGCATTACAATTTGTTGTGATTATATAATTATTTTTGTGATTAAGCAAAGTTTTTACGATGAAATCACTATTTTGGAAATAAAATCTTTTTATTTAGAATGTGTAACATAGTGGTCATTAATTTGCCCACAAAGATTTGGAGATCCAAATATAAATTATATAGTTTTATTTGATCCTATTTGGTATTTAATGTATGCTATAGTGCTTAGGATATAGTTTGAACAAGACTATAAATAAATAGTTAGTTTATGAATATGATAAAATGCATTTATATTCACCATAATAACTTTAGTAAGTGAATTCTAAAGTAGTCATCAAAGAATTATGATAAGATTTGTAAAGAAAATATGGAGAAGCATAATATATATATATATACATATATATATGAAACTAAAGAAAGGGTGACTTTTGTCGACCTTTGGGTATTGCTTTCCATATTGATAATTATCCTAAGTGGCTATGCTTAAGGGACATATAAAAATACTCATTAAAAGTTGAGATATTGGAAAAATCATGAATTAAAGATGAAAAGATTAAAATAGCCAAATGAGTGCTATTAAACCCCTTTGGGTGGTGGACATGGTTTTGATCATAGTTATAAAATTAATTAATAATGTCCATGATAAAAGGTGTATATACATTGATATTTTATAATCATTTGATAAGTCCAATAATGGTATGATAATATTAAGTATGCTCTAAAATAAGATATGAAACACCTTTGTTATTTAAGTATATATGCACAAGAAGTATATATGAAATAAGATATATGGTTTACTGACAAAAATGTCATGTTCTTTAAGTATATATGTATAATAAATTTAAAGTCATATATTGCCTATACTAAGAAGTAATCGAAAAATAGCAACAATATTGTCTTATTTCATCAAGAAATTTGAGGCTTCATTATAAGAAATTACTCAGTTGAAAAGGACAATGTGATGTATAATTTACACATTTGGTCATAATAAAATTAAGAAATAAATAAAATGAAGAAATGTGTAACCGTGACAAGAAATGATAAGTGATCACTATTAATATTATAAGACAAAGAATTGGTATTTTTATAAAGGATATCTTTTGTAGTTGAAACACTATTAAAGAACATTCTTTAGAATGGATATTCATATACGGTGGGGGTGTTGGTCTTATGAACCTTCAAGATTCATGTATTTATAAAAGTTCACCCTGTAGTACGGGAAATTAACATAGCTATGTTAGTAATTTGGGATGAGGTACAAGCTCATAATATTAAGTCACGCATGATGGAAACTCGACTCAACGCTTGGATAACGTTAAGTTTTGAGTTCAATGAGATAAAGTACATCATCTGTATGTGGTTGCTAGCACTATAATATTATATAATATATCACTCCATGTAAAGTGCTAAGTACCCGTAATGATAAGGGAAGGATGAGTAAATATACTCTTAATAGACCCATAACATAAATATGTTAGAGTGTTATAATTATGGAAACATTCTCGATAGGATCTACCTATGTGAGTGGGAAGTGTAGCCACTTCTAAGAGCTCAAGGGCTTGGCTCTGACAGCACTCACAAAAAGAGGGCGGCCATAATTGTGTCTTCAGGTACTATGCATTGATCGATGTTGAAATTTTTGTGTGAGATGCATTCGGTTAACTAAATCGAATAGCTGGTTCAAAGCATAGTCTACCATGCAATTTCGGTTAACTTTAACATATTTTCACTAAGTGAATATTAATCGTAGGACACCTTCATTTATATAATAGATTTTCAAAATTATCAAAATCTGGTTTACTTTGAAAATGGTAGGGGATTGTTGGAATATTTTTAAAATAAAGAAAGGTCATGTCTTTAATATTCATAAAGTAATGTCTCTTGATTATTTACCAAGTGGTGTGACTATCCAAATGTGATGTATTTAGAAAAGTTATGTCTATATGAAGAAGCATTTCTTTGCCTTGGAAGACATAGATAGAAAAATATATAAAATATTACAAATAGAATTTTGATAGTTTTGCTATACATTGCTTAGTGCATAGTGGATTGATGTTGTCAATGCAAAACGTTGTCAATCATAGGGCTTCATTATATCCTCGACGTTTATACGCCGTAACCCTTTTGCATACTTAATTAATGGTGAGAGTGAATAAATCCTTAAATAAAGTAACATTGCTATACACCATGAAACCTTCGTCAGTTTCTTGTGTTTTCGATTCACCACGAGCTAACGTCTACGAGGCAAAAAAAAAAAAAAAATTTCTGACCCTATTTTTCTTTTAATGCGTGACAGACTTGAAGCTTCTTCAGTTCCCAGTGACATGGATGCAGCTAAACTTACCTTGCTTCTGGGTGGAGGTCAGCGTAGTTATGCAACTTGGCTTCGTTGGAATCATATTGCTCCATTTTATTCCAAAAATCGTGTGCAAACGCAGAAGGAATATTCCAGATCAAGCGGCGAAAAATTACCCCATTGGTGCTGAAGTTAGCCTTTCTTATAGAGCCAGTAAAGTGTGCTCCACTTTAATCCTGAGCATTCATGCCCTAAAGCTACTGATGCTGTCAAATAGTACGAATGACGTACATTGCAATTCTACACTTCAAGCTTTTTCATCAGAGATTGTGCCAGTGATTTCATGGGCGGTAGCAATAATTGTAGTATGCAAGATTCCCAAAAAAGAGCACATTAGATTTCCTTGGATTCTAAGAGCATGGTGGGTTTGCAGCTTCTTCTTGTCCATTATCTGCACAGTTTTTGATAGCTACTCAAGAATTGCAGAACAAGGCCATCTTAAATTGCTAGATTATGCAGACTTTATCAGTCTCCTTGCATCCTTTGTCCTGCTGATTATATCAATCAGAGGGAAGACAGGTTTAGTCTTTATTTACTCCAATAACATTGCTGAGCCACTTCTCAGTGGAAAAACTGATAAACATTCGAACCAGAAAAGGGAATCTCCGTATGGAAGTGCAACTCTTCTTCAGTTCATTACTTTCTCTTGGCTCAACCCATTGTTCTCCGTGGGGATCAAGAAACCCCTGGAGGAGGATGAGATTCCCGATGTTGACGTTAAGGACTCTGCTGAATTTGTCTCCTTTGTTTTTAATCAGAGTCTAAAACAAGTTAGAGAGAAAGATGGTTCGACAAACCCATCTGTATACAAAGCAATCTTTCTGTTCATCAGGAAGAAAGCAGCAATTAATGCATTGTTTGCAGTGATAAGTGCAGGGGCATCATATGTTGGTCCATATCTGATTGATGACTTTGTAAACTTCCTAGCCGAGAAGAAAACCAGGAACTTAAAAAGTGGATACCTTCTTGCACTAGCCTTTCTAGGTGCCAAGATGGTTGAGACAATAGCACAAAGGCAATGGATCTTTGGGGCCCGTCAGTTAGGCCTTCGGCTCAGAGCTGCTCTAATATCTCATATATACAAGAAGGGGCTGGTTTTGTCAAGTCCTTCTCGGCAAAGCCACACGAGTGGGGAGATCATCAACTATATGAGCGTAGATATCCAAAGAATCACAGACTTCATCTGGTACTTAAATATTATATGGATGCTGCCTATACAAATTTCATTAGCAATCTACATTTTGCATACAAGTCTAGGTTTGGGGTCGTTAGCTGCATTAGCTGCTACTTTAACTGTCATGTCTTGTAACATACCAATAACAAGAATCCAGAAAAGTTACCAATCTAAAATCATGGGTGCGAAAGACAACAGGATGAAGGCTACTTCAGAAATTCTTAAAAACATGAAGACTATAAAACTTCAAGCATGGGACAGTCAGTTCCTCCACAAGGTAGAGAGCTTGAGGAAGGTAGAGTATAAATGGATATGGAAATCACTAAGATTGGCAGCAATTTCGGCTTTCATTTTTTGGGGATCACCAACGTTTATCTCTGTGGTGACTTTTGGGGCATGTATGCTAATGAAGATTCAACTCACAGCTGGTAGAGTCTTGTCTGCACTGGCTACCTTCCGAATGTTACGACCCTATATTCAATTTACCTGATCTACTCTCAGTCATAGCACAGGCTAAAGTTTCGGCAGATAGAGTTGCTTCCTACCTCCAGGAAGAGGAAATAGAGCAGGATGCCATTGAGTATGTTCCCAAAGATCAAACAGAATTTGCAGTTGAAATTGACAACGGAAAATTCAGCTGGGACCCTGAGTCAAGCAGTCCCACCCTTGTTGGGGTGCAACTAAAAGTGAAGAGAGGGATGAAGGTGGCAATATGTGGAAGTGTAGGGTCAGGCAAGTCTAGCTTGCTTTCATGCATTCTTGGAGAAATAGAGAAGTCGTCAGGTACCATTAAAATTAGTGGTACAAAGGCTTATGTTCCTCAGTCGCCATGGATATTGACTGGGAATATCAGGGAGAATATTTTATTCGGGAATCCTTACGACAATAACAAATATGATAGAACGGTGAAAGCGTGTGCTTTGGCAAAGGACTTTGAGCTATTTTCTTGTGGTGATTTAACCGAGATTGGAGAAAGAGGGATCAATATGAGTGGAGGACAGAAACAAAGGATACAAATTGCCCGTGCAGTCTACCAGGATGCTGATATATATCTACTCGATGACCCTTTCAGCGCCGTGGATGCTCATACAGGCACGCAGCTGTTTGAGGTAAATAATGTGGAACTTTGATTTGAAAGGGGAAGGGGCGATGTTACCTGAGAATAAGTTTTTATCTTGGATCCTAGCATTATACAGTTCATCCTATGCCCACCGTTTTCAACTATTAAGAAACTTTAAAGGGCCGTAATTGTTTAACTATACTTCGCAGGACTGTTTGATGGGAATTCTCAAAGACAAGACTATACTTTATGTTACCCACCAAGTTGAGTTTCTGCCTGCAGCGGACATCATTCTGGTAAGCAAGATACTCAAATTTCCCGAGTCATATCAAAAAATTAAATTCATAGTCCATTGATAACATCTAACCCGACATATGGTATTCTATTTTTATGGATATTAATTTTATTTATCAGTTAAAACAATTTAAAGAGGAAAACAGGGAATGTACATTTATAATTTCTAATCATGGTGGTCAAGCACTAGGAGTAACCGACCTTTCAAAAAAATTTCTTGCTCTCCATTAGAATTTCAGCTGGAAACGTTCAAAAAGTTGAAAATCGGCTGTCGGTCTCTGGAAAAAGATTATAGATTTATACCTAACATCTATTTCGGTTCTCAACAGGTGATGCAAAACGGAAGAATTGCACAAGCAGGCACATTCGAAGAACTTCTGAAACAAAATATAGGGTTTGAAGTTTTAGTTGGTGCACATGAGAGAGCACTACAATCTGTTCTGACAGTTGAAAATTCCACTAAAACATGTCAAGATCCGGGAAGTGATGGTGAATCCAATGCAGATTTGACTTCAGATGCCCAACTGCTACAACAAAAGCATGGCTCGGAGCATAACCTTCCTCTAGAGATAGCAGAAAATGGAGGAAAACTAGTGCAAGATGAAGAGAGAGAGAAGGGAAGCATAGGGAAAAAAGTTTACTGGTCCTATATAACCACTGTGAAAGGTGGACTCCTGATTCCAATAATACTTTTGGCACAGTCATCATTCCAAGTATTGCAGATATCAAGCAACTACTGGATGGCATGGGCTTCTCCTCCTACGAGTGAAACAGAACCTACATTTGGGATGAACTTTGTATTACTTGTTTATTCACTACTTGCTGTTGGAAGTTCACTTTGTGTCTTGGTGCGAGCCATGGTAGTGGCAGTAGCAGGACTCTGGACCGCACAAAAGCTCTTCATTAACATGCTGCACAGTGTACTCCGTGCTCCAATGGCTTTTTTTGATTCAACCCCAGCTGGAAGAATCTTAAATAGGGTGAGTTAAATATTGAGCTAAACAAATTTTCACTGTTCTCAATTGTAGGAAATTTATAAGTATTGCTTAGTTCTTCGTAGTTCTTGATGCAAATGCAAAGTCTCTTCTATTCCCTCCTTCATCATGATAGATCATATGGAGGAACTTCATTATTTACTTGGAGGGTCCTTGCCCCTGAGGTTATCTCATATGTTGGTGTATTTTCTGGGCAATAATGAGCAGTCGCTGCTCCTGAGCCACTTGGACAGAATAAGGAGGGTATCCTACTTCGACATAATTTAAGGGAGATAGAAACGGATGAAATCATTGGTGTTTCCATATATTCTAGAACCAACAGAATTCTATTTAAAACACCTAATGGACCACAGCATATGGGAGAAGAAACTTGCTACAAAGATGGTGTCATACTGAAAATCTAAAAAGTAAATAAAAAAAATCTAAAAAGTAAAAACAAATAAGTCTAACTTTTAGTTCATAAAACATCAGATCGATGAGAATAAAAATGCCTCAACGTAATTGATATAAGAAGATAGTCTGAACATGAGATAATAGGGGCAGCTACATGCTTGTAAGTTAGTACTTGTACTTGCACCAAAGGTTAAACAGTCTGAAAATGAGATAATAGGGGCAGCTACATGCTTGTAAGTTAGTACTTGTACTTGCACCAAAGGTTAAACTCAAACTTCTAGGGTGTTGGAGCTCAATAGCTACAGATAATTTTATATGTGATTGCGTAACAAAAAACACATGGTCTTAAGTTGTTTTATTTCCAGGCATCTACTGACCAAAGTGTGCTAGACTTGGAAATGGCAACCAAATTAGGATGGTGTGCTTTCTCAATAATACAGATCCTCGGGACCATTGCAGTGATGTCACAGGTAGCATGGGAAGTGTTTGTCATCTTCATTCCAGTAACTGCAATTTGCATATGGTACCAAGTAAGTGACAGTTCAAATTTATTACTAAGCTATCCAAAGATAATTACATAGGTATACCATGCAGAAAGAGAAAAAAGTATGAGTTAATGTTACTGTTCAATACAGAAAAGAGAGTTCTTGTATACTTAAAAACATTTGATCTAAATCCAAATTAATTTTAGAAGCATCAGAAAATGCTAAAGCAAATGCCCTGCAAAAAATAACCATTGCCAAATGCCATGAAAAGAACAGCTTTACCAATTCATTTTTATGCAAAATTGTTTCAGCAATATTACATACCAACAGCAAGAGAACTGGCCCGATTAGCAGGAATACAAAGAGCTCCTATCCTCCACCACTTTGCAGAATCACTTGCGGGCGCTGCAACAATCCGTGCATTTGATCAAGAAAATCGTTTCATTGATGCAAACCTTGGTCTCATCGACAACCATTCAAGGCCCTGGTTTCATAATGTCTCAGCAATGGAATGGCTTTCTTTTAGACTAAATCTACTGTCCAATTTTGTATTTGCCTTCTCACTGGTTTTGCTGGTGTCGCTCCCTGAAGGAATCATTAATCCAAGTGAGTGTGATGTATTTCTTAGAAAATTGATGTTAGTTTATAGGATAAATATTCACGCATGCTAATATGTAGCTGATTTCCAAATATGGTATTTGCGGGTGGCCTATTGCTTAGGTTATAACACGAATTTCATCCCCCCCTTTTTTTTTTTTTAAAAAAAAAAGGAGGAAAAGAAAACTTTATCAATGACCACTGATCCAAAATGAAAATCTTTTCCAACAGGCATTGCAGGACTAGCGGTTACATATGGAATAAATTTGAATGTCCTGCAAGCTTCAGTAATATGGAACATATGCAATGCAGAAAACAAGATGATCTCAGTAGAAAGAATTCTTCAGTACTCAAACTTGGCTAGCGAATCAGCCCTTGAGATTGAAGAGCGCAGACCCCCCAACAACTGGCCTGAAGTTGGAACAATTTGCTTTAGAAATTTGCAGGTATGGACAACAAGATAGTAAACAAAATAAATTTGCCTAAAACTGTTAATAATCGGGTCAATCAAATTTTCAATCATGCTGTTCTATACACTATAATGAAGTTACATTTAACGCCATTCAAGTTCCTTCCTCTCAGGGATCCAAAATCTGTTGTAAAGTTTGAGAAGCATATGCTAATTTTGATTGTCTTACAGATCCGTTATGCTGAGCACCTTCCGTCTGTCCTAAAAAATATTAGCTGCACATTTCCAGGAAGAAAAAAAATTGGTGTTGTGGGAAGGACAGGAAGTGGGAAATCAACACTTATACAGGCTATTTTCAGGATTGTTGAGCCCAGAGAAGGGAGAATCATAATTGATAATGTGGACATTAGTAGGATAGGCCTTCATGACTTAAGATCAAGACTTAACATCATTCCACAGGACCCAACAATGTTCGAGGGAACTGTTCGAGGGAACCTTGACCCTCTCGTGCAACATTCGGACCATGAAGTATGGGAGGTAATTGATTTTCATAAACCTTAGCCTTAAAAAGAATTATGGGACTAAATATTTTTCTCACCAATAACCCAGCTTCACTTGAGAGGTGGACAAGAAAATACAGATTAGAGAGATTTGCATGCTAAATTTTCATCGGAGGTTAGAAAAGCATCATATAGTTAGCAGCCAGCCTAGTAGCCTCAGCCACAATCTTTCCTAGATCGGGATTTCTTTATAGTTATGATACAAATTAGAGTGACATGCATGCAAAATTTTCATCAGAGGTTAAAAAAGTAGTATACGGCTAGTAGCCACAGCCGCAAGCTTCCCTGGGTCAGTGTTTCTTTACTGTGCAAAGCATCTAAGCTGATATCGTAATCATGGACTTAACAGTACCCAATATTTCAGGCTCTCGATAAATGCCGACTTGGTGAACTAGTGAGTGCAAAGGAAGAAAAGTTGGACGCCACAGGTTAGGTTCATAAACTTGGGTACTAATCCATAGACTGATTGTATTTCGCTGCTAGTGAAAGCCACCCACTAATATTAGAATGTCTTGAACAGTGGTCGAAAATGGGGAAAACTGGAGTGTAGGCCAAAGGCAATTATTCTGTCTTGGAAGGGCATTGCTAAAGAAAAGCAGCATTCTTGTACTGGACGAAGCAACAGCATCAGTTGATTCTGCAACTGATGGAGTGATACAGAAGATCATTAGTCAAGAGTTCAAAGATCGGACAGTTGTGACAATAGCTCACAGAATTCACACTGTTATAGACAGCGATCTTATTTTGGTTCTAAGTGATGGTAAGTATAGATGAAAAAATATATATCCTTACTGCTCAGTGCTTACACAAACATGACATAAGCACCTTAGAGTTGTTCGAAAACAAATTGAATCTCTTGTGTTTTAACAGGAAGAGTTGCAGAGTTTGATACGCCAGCAAAGTTATTGGAAAGAGAGGATTCATTCTTCTCTAAGCTTATAAGGGAGTACTCATTGCGGTCAAAGACCTTTCAACAGCTAAAAAATTCTGCATAGGTAGATCTTGCTTTTGGAGATGATAGAACATTTGAAATTGAAAGACACAATGCACAGTGGAACAGATGATCTTATAAAAATGTTGGAATGATCATTCAGCTAGCACAATAAAACAAAAATGTTGGAATGATCATTCAGCTAGGACAATAAAGGAGAGACAGAGTGTGGAAACCCACGCCCAACTAGTGAGGTATTGTCTGCTTTGGCTCAGGATGTCTCATAAGTATAGGCTTAAGTCTCAACATATATACTATGATAGATCTTCAGAGATTTCTGATATGTGATTGGGGTGTTACACAGAGTCGACTCCTGCTGAGAATGAAGTGATATCTAACTATCTATACTAATAACTTGTAATAAACTAGGAGGAAATTAACAGAAGGATTTAGCCTCCTGGGTCATGAAATTGTTATCCTAAATCCTGACATCCTATGTAGCACAGCATCTATGAGACTTTCAAATACTACTCATACTATTAGATATCAATAAAGATAATTATGTATATACATGGTGCATAAATACGATGCATGATTGATATCCGAGGTGAATGAGAAATTGTTCTCATAATACCCATTTGAAGAGGAAGATGATCTAACTTGGATAAGATATTATGTTTGAATTTCAAATTGTCATCTGAAATTTAAATTTTAAAATTTAAATTCTGATATTATCCAGATTTTCAGAATCTAAATTTAAAATTTAAAATTTAAAATTTAAAAAAGATTTTATCCTTCTAAATCTTATCAGATTATGTTTTAACACCTATAAATAAGTGTAAAACTGGAGAAGGAAAAACACACCAAAAATCATCTTCCTTTCTTCTATTCCTCTCTATTCCTCTAGTCATCCGAGAGAAAATTTCATCACCTTTGGTTCGTAGTGTTGCGCTTGTAAGTGCTAATAATTGCAACGTGATCGAGGAGGCCTAGGAGACGTGTTGCAAATATGGTCGAGCACATTGGTGGTAGGCAATAAACGTCTTAAGGTCAGAGGTTCAACCTTGACTCGATCGTGTAACATTCGACGTTTTGAATTTTTCGGTAACACGTATATTTATTTCGTGATTTTTTAAGTAGATTATTTAATTCATTCTAGTATCATTTTAACCGTTTGTTCATTTTGCAGTAGCTCCAGATTAACAATCTTAAGACGTTTATTTTGGTATATTTTGATATACTATCTATTCTTTCTATGTTCAGTATATTGAGTTTCGATACTATGTTTTGATTTTAGTGTTTTCGATACTATTTTAATAATCTGTTATTATTATTCTGTTCGACACTATTTTCTTTCAATCCTACTTGACTGATTTTGTTAAAGTCATGAGTTCCTTTTTAACGACAGCTATTTGGTTTATAATAGATTGATGCTTTCCTATGTTTGTATTGCTCAGATTCTATCAATAGTTCATAATTGTTCTGCATGGTTATAATTGCTTCATTGGTTTTGCCAGGATTTTTTTTTTATTAATCATTGTGATTTGCTTTCAAGTTAATTATATTCACTGTTTGATTTCTTATATTGGGAACTAGGTGATATACTTCATATATTGTTGTTTGGTCTTTTTATTCCTTTATTCTTCTCGTGCATGTATTATTAATTTTTTTTTAATTCATTTTTTGATAAGAGTCAAATCGTAAAACACGGGTTGCTAAAAAAAAATTTTTTTTTCCTCAATATTAATTTACAACACTTTGGTAGTTAAGACATTTGTTGTTGATTCTTGGATACTACTTTGTCAATTTCCTTGCATATCTGTGGTTACTTTTTATATTTCTTAATATAATTATAATTTTACACCTTCCGTGGCCTTATCATTTTGATACTCTGTTTCTTTCGATTTTGTTTCTTTTCAATTGTGTTAATGGTATATTTATTTATATCCGATTTAATTGGTTAATTTGTTATGGAGTAAGAGGTATATCTTTTAATATATATATATATATATATATCTTTTTTATATTATTTCAACTTGTTTTTAACAAGATTGAAAATTGAGATTAAAGTCGATCTTATTATTTTAAAATAATAGATGGCAAAATTGACTGTCGATAATACGAATACGCCCATAGCGTAATTACCTCCGCATACTATGCATGGTGAGAGACCCAAGAAGTTCAACAGTGTGAATTTCAAACGTTGGCATCATGAGATGTTGAGTAATTTAATCACTCCGGATCTGACTTGGGTGGAGGCCTCGATTCTTAAAGAAGGAAAACCAAATAATACTGAGGTGGCCTCGATGGATGCATGAAAATATTCGGATTTCCTATGCAAGAGTTATATCCTTAATGGACTAGTTTAGTCCGATAAAAATAGCGAGAGAGCTATGGGAGTCCTTGGACAAAAGGTACAAAATCGATGATGTCGATACGAAAAAATTTGTAGTTGGTCGATTTTTGAACTTTGGGATGGTGGACTCAAAAACTATGATTCGATTAAGAATTGAGGAGGATATTCTTGATTTGGATAAGAATGGTGGTGTTCAAACTACAAATACCGAGGCAAATGTTATCGAATATTTGCAAAAGAGGAAACAAGTTGTTTCCAATTTTTCCCAAGACAATAAGAGAGCCGGTGTCAATAAATGGAACAATCCTAGACACTATGCTAAAGATCGTTGTCAGAACAAAATTAAGAAAGCTTAAAGCAATCTAAATGTTGACGATGAGATTGAGCTTGTCGCTGTTGTGACAGAAGTGAATATGGTGGAAAACCCGATGACTAGGTGGATTGATACCGATGCCACTTGTCACGTGTATTCTGATAGGAAGAGTTTTTTCGAGTATAAAGATGCTGCTCATGAAGAACAATTATTTATGGGAAACTCTTTGGTAAGTAAAATACAAGGCTGTGCGAAGGTGGTGCTCAAGATGACCTCCGAAAAAGAACTAACCTTGAATAATGTGGTTCATGTTCCTGAAATTCGTAAGAATTTGGTATCCGACTCTTTACTGAGCACGAAAGGATTTAGGTTGGTCTTTGAGTCTGACCAATTTGTACTTACTAAAAGTGGGTTGTTTGTAGCTAGAGGTTATCTACATGATGGGCTTTTTAAGCTCAACATAATGGTTGTTGTAACGAAGAACGATGAGAAAAATAAAATGAGTTCTTCGGCTTATTTGCTTGAGTTATAAGACCCTAAAATGATGAGCAAAGGATTAGCAATTTGGATTTGCTTCCGAAAATTCAGATAGATAAAAGTTACCAGTGTGAGACTTGAATGGAATCCAAATTTGCTAAGGCTCCTTTCTATTCAATAGAAAGACAGAGCGAACCTCTAGATCTAATTCACACAGATATCTGTGACTTAAAGTTCGTGCAAACTAGAGGTGAAAAAAAGTATTTTATTACTTTTATAGATGATTGCACGAGATATTGTTACGTATATTTGCTAAGAAGCAAAGGCGAGGCCTTAGAAGCATTTAAACTCTTTAAAATCGAGGTTGAAAATCAACTAAGCAAAGGATTAAGGAAATAAGAAGTGATAGAGGTGGTGAATATGATTCATCATTTAATGAGTTCTGCGCAGAACATGAAATTATCCATCAAACCACCGCTCCTTATTCAGTTCAACAAAACGGTATTGTGGAGCGCAAAAATCGTACGTTGAAAGATATGATGAATGCTTTGTTGATAAGCTCGGGGTTACAACAGAACTTGTGGGGGGGTATTTTAATAGCCAACTATATATTAAATAAAATACCTCACAAGAAATCAGACAAGACACCGTATGAGTTATGGAAGGGTCAGAAACCTTCCTACAAATACACGAAAGTGTGGGCGTTTCTTGCTAAGGTAGCGATTTCTCTGCCTAAAAAAGTCAATATCGGACTTAAGACTGTAGATTGCATATTCATTGGATATGCAAATAACAGTGCGGCTTATCATTTTCTTGTGTATAAGTTAGACATTCTTGAGATTCATGTTAATACAATTATTGAATCGATGAATGCTTCATTTTTTGAAGATGTATTTCCCTATAAGGGAACATAAAAAAAATAAGATTACGAAAAGAGCCCATGAGGACTTAAGTAGTGACCCACAAGTGGATGAGGAGGAACAAATAGAACCCTAAATGAGTAAACGGACTAAAGTATCGACTACTTATGGTCCAGAATTTCTAACGTATTTGTTAGTAAATAAACCTCAAACATTTAAAGAGGCTATGTCATCTTCAGAGGCACCATTCTGGAAAGAGGTTGTTAACAATGAAATAGAATCCATCATGCAAAATCATACATAGGAACTGGTGGATCTTCCTCAAGGGCATAAGCCGTAGGGATCCAAATGGATATTTAAGAGGAAAATGAAGGCAGATGGATCTATAGACAAGTATAAAGCTCGGCTTGTAATAAAAGGGTACAAGCAAAAATAAGGGCTTGATTACTTCGATACGTGTTCACTAGTTACGAGGATAACATCCATTTGAATGTTAGTAGCTATTGCGGCTCTTAACGATCTCGAGATACACCAAATGGATGTTAAGATTGCTTTCCTGAATGGAGAATTAGATGAAGAAATCTATATGGAACAACCAGATGGGTTTATAATTCCAAGTCAGGAAAAAAAGTGTGTAGGCTTGTTAAATCATTATATGGTTTAAAGCAAGCACCGAAACAATGGCATAAAAAATTTGAAGAAATAATGTTGTCACAAAGGTTTCGCATTAATGAATGCGATAAATGTGTATACATAAATTATACGGATAAAGGATATGTCATTGTTTGTCTATACGTAGATGATATGTTGATCTTAGGCAATAATGATGAGATTATTAAAGCTACCAAATCATGATTGACCAATAAGTTTGATATGAAAGACATGGGTCTAGCAAATGTGATTTTAGGAATTAAAATTTCTAAATCACAAGATGGCTTGGTATTAAGTCAAGATCATTATGTGAACAAGATCCTTGAAAGGTTTAATAAGAATGATACCAATATTGCCAAAACACCTGTAGATGTAAACTTACATCTAAGGAAGAATACTGGTGATGCAATATCTCAAGTTGAGTATTTGCGCATAATTGGTAGCTTAATGTATCTAATGACTGTACAATATCGGACATAGCCTATTCAGTAAGCAAATTGAGTAGATTTACAAGTAATCCGGGATAAGATCACTGAAAAGCAATCGTGAGAGTACTCAGATATTTGAGATACACCTCAAATTATGGACTGCACTATATGAGATATCCGGCTATACTAGAAGGATACAGTGATGCAAATTGGATATCGGATACTAAAGACTCAAAATCTACTAGTGGATTTGTTTTTACTATCAGAGGAGTTGCAATGTCTTGGAAATCTTCTAAACAAATGTGTATAGCCAAATCCACGATAGAATCTGAGTTTATTTCTTTAGATAAAACTGGAGAAGAAGCAGAGTGGCTTCGAAATTTTTTAGAAGATATTCCATGGTGGTCAAAACTTGTGCCGGTAATATGTATACATTGCGATAGCCAATCTGCAATTGGTAGGGCATAGAGTTGTTTGTATAATGGTAAGTCTTGACATATTCGTCGAAGACACAATACCGTGAGACAATTGCTCTCAAATGGGATTATCTCTATTTATTATGTGAAGTTAAAGGATAATATCGCGAATCTGCTTACTAAAGGTTTAACGAGAAAGAAAGTTGATAAATCATCGAGGGGAATGGGACTTAAGCCTATAAATTAAAAGTTACATAATGGCAACCCTACCTAGTTGATTGGAGATCCCAAGATCTAGGTTCAAAGGGACAACCAAATTATGTTAACTTAATGAGAGTACTGAAAGAGTTCAACACTCTTACCCATTCCTACGGTGAATCAGTGATGCCTGCAAAGGTGTTAGGTTAAGCTATGCTTTTAATGATTCTTATAGCTTGATAAAATCAAGTGGGGTATTACAGGATACTTTTGATAAGAAATCACCTATGTGAGTGTGAAACGTGGCCATTTTTATGAGAATTGATAAGGCTAAATTCTCTAGAGCACTCTTTGAAACTAGGACGTGTTCGGAGCCAAAATGAACACAACCATGAGAACTAAAGGTGTTTGAAGAGGGATTGTGTGACACCTATTGTCTTGGGTTACAATAAAGGCTGAATAGTTCAGGACATCAAGTTCACTAGTTAGCCGAGTAAATCCGATTGTTGTCCCTATGGAAGGTTCAAAGCCAAAAGCTACCTATCCTGATGCAATAACTTTTCAAGTTTGTCATCTTACTCGGACAATTTCCATTTATGTGGGGGATTGTTAGATATCAATAAAGATAATTATATGTATATACGGTGCATAAATAAATGCATGATTGATATCCGAGGTGAATGAGAAATTATTCTCATAATACCCACTTGAAGAGGAAGATAATCTAGCTTGGATAAGATATTCTGTTTGAATTTCAAATTGTCATCTGAAATTTAAATTCTAAAATTTAAATTATGATATTATCCAGATTTTCAGAATCTAAATTTAAAATTTAAATTTTAAAATTTGAACAAAGATTTTATACTTCTAAATCTTATCAGATTATGTTTTAATACTATAAGTAGGTATAAAACTAGAGAAGGAAAAACACATAAAAATCATCTTCCATTCTTTTATTCCTCTCTATTCTTCTAGTCATCCGACAGAAAATTTCATCACCTTTGGTTCGTAGTGTTGCGCTTATAAGTGCTAACAATCGCAACGTGATCGAAGAGGCCTGGGAAATGTGTTACAAATACTGTCGAGCACATTGGTGGCAAGCAATAAACGTCTTAAGGTCAAAAGTTTAACCTTGACTCGATCATGTAACATTCGATGTTTCAAATTTTTTGGTAGCACGTATATTTATTCTGTGATTTTTTAATTAGATTATTTAATTTATTTTAGTGTCGTTTTAACCGTTTGTTCATTTTGCAGTAGCTCGAGATTAACACCTATTGTTGCTGCTGCTACTACTATTTGTTATAGAAGAAAATGACGTTTTGGGATTATATTACTGAAGATGTACAAGGCAATCATTATGGTAAATAAAAGATTAATAAGAATCTTGCCTAGCCTACCATATGTATGCTCATTGCTCAACGGTTTTAGGAATTTTTTTTTTAATTTTATGTCACTTTGATCAACAGTCAGCACTGACTAAAATTATTAAAGCAAGAAAAAGAAAAAACTTAAATTTGTATGATTAGCTGGCAGCAAGCAAGGAAAGGAATCAGAAACAGAATTACCTTATGTCACGTCCAATCCCATTCCATTGCAAGCTTAATTGGAATAATTGATCATCATCCCATTCCCATTTCATATAATTGATTTTGTTATAATGTTTTATGGATAAATGTGTTTGCATTGTAAGAAGATGGAGAGGAGATTTTACTAAGCAAGTGGAAAGCATAGCTAGAGTAAGTTGGTAGCATGAAAACTTAAGTAGGTTAAAAGTGGGGCCTACTAATGCAAGCAAGGGTTATTTATTATATCTTGTAAAGTGCGAGGAGAGGTGAGGAGAGGAGAGAGGGAAAAGCTGCATAACTGTATGTATGTCTGTAGCATTAGCATCAACGGCGAGCCTGCTTATAGCCGTGCGATTGGAGGATTGGAAATCCAATGGTGGTCTTCTAGCTGCTGACCATCGTCTCTTACTATCTAAACCCACTTGGGTCGTTAAAACTAAGGCACATTTTTTTCTATGCTTTGTCTTTCAATTTTGCAATTCCATGCCCAATGCTTGCCTTTTTCTGCTGCAAAATACGAGCTTCAATAATTTTCTAATTTCTTTTGGATTTCTTCAATTATTCCCACTTTGCTTGTTTCCAATTGACCAACTTAGAAAATAAAATTAGTTCTGCCTGGAAATTAAAAAAATGCTCGTTGTTATTATTTCTTTCAAAGCGACGCTCATGGTTGTAATGATTGAGGTACAGAAAAGCAAAAGCTGGAGCAGCTTGTCTTAACGTTCCTGCTCATGTTCTTTGTAATTAATTCTTGTTGTTTGATTATGTTTTAGAGTTTGGGTTCGAGGCTTGGGGCCTAAGTTGGGTTTAAGGTTTAAGAATTAAGGTTAAAGGTTTAAGGTTTTAAGGCTTCAGGTTTAGAGTTTTCCATTTAAGGTTTGGGGTTTAAAGTTTTAAGTTTTTAAAGTTTGAGGTTGGAGTTTGAGGTTTAGGATTTGAGATTTAGAATTTTAGATTTAGGGTTTAAGGTTTAAGGTTATGATTTAAGGCTTAAGGTTGGGGTTTAAGGTTTAAAGTTTAGCATTGGGGTTTATGGTTTAAGATTAGGGTTTGAGGTTCAAGATTTAAGGCTAAAGGTTTTGGGTTTAGGATTATGATTTAGGCGTTAGGATTTAAGGTTTAAGGTTAGGGTTTAAAGTTTAAGATTTAAAGTTTAGGGTTTAAGGTTAAGGTTTAAAGTTAAGGTTTTAGGTTAGGGTTTCAAGTTTAAGGATTTAGGTTATGGTTTAAGGGTTTAAGGTTTAAGGTTTAGGATTTAAGGTTTAAAGTTTAGGGTTTAGGTTTAGGGTTTAAGGTTGAGGTTTGAGGTAAGGATTTGGGGTTTAGGGTTTAAGGTTTAGGTTTAGGGTTTAAGGTTTAAGGTTGAGAGTTTAGGGTTAGGGTTTAGGGTTTAAGGTTTAAGGTTTGGGGTTCAAGGTTTTGAGGTTTAAGGTTTGGGATTTAAGGGCTTAAGGGTTGGGGGTTTGGGGTTTAGGGTTTAAGGGTTGGGGTTTAGGGTTTCGGGTTTAGGGTTTGGGGTTTAAGGTTTAGGGTTTAGGGTTTAGGGTTTAGGGTTTGGGGTTTGGGGTTTAGGGTTTGGGGTTTGGGGTTT